>JAAOAN010000030.1:0-147676 GCA_013396205.1 Fusarium mundagurra
CTAAGTTCTGTCTGCCGGAATAAGCTCTCAGCCACAAGTCTCAACTGCAAATAACACTTCTAGCTCACAACTTAGACATCAATACCATGATGACTGACCAATGGCTACAGCATAAAGCTGATAAGAGGAAAACCACCTAGCTCGAAGACCGATCACCTTGCAAGCATGATGTATGCACCAAAATAATTGTTATAAATTGAGCTATGAATCGAATGGAATCTATGGACAAGAGCCTCTTCACCAAGCCTGAGACAAACCTGGCTGAATCAAGCGACTGACATGTTGTCCCTCAAGACTGCGCGCATGTATCATAAGGCAGGTTAGGCTTCTCGCACGCACACGGTCCATTTGGATTAGCTTTGTCGATTCTGCCATCTCCACGTCCCTGGGCTTGACAATCGTTGTCGCAAACCTTGTCATTAGCAGCGCCGTGGCATTCAACGGCGTAGTAGTACTTCCAAGGGTTGCTACCACTCTTGAATCCACGTTCCTGGCAGTACGAATCCATTGCCTGCTTGTTGGCCAACTACAAACTTGTCAGATAAATACTCGTATTGACGAGGGTGGAACTTACGATGCAGTAGCAATGGTGAGTGGTGGTGACCTTGGGAGTCATGTAATCCTCGCAAGGGAACTGGTCGAACTTGCATGCTTTGTAAGTGTCACCGCAGGCGGGAGGGCCATTTGGATCCTGAGAAGCAGGTGTTTGGCACTGGAGAGTATTAGAGAATTAGATCTATAGGAGTTGTACTGCCAGTGGGACTTTTATTACCATGGGCCTGGGGCAAGTGCTATCTCGGGCACTCAGACGATGCACGGCTCCATCGGGTGCACGAAGTTGAGCCCGTTGGTCAGCGGACACGAGAGCCGCAGTCGCAAATGCAGAGATGAGAGTGATTAACTTCATATTGGAGATAGTAGACTGATGCAGTAATGGAAATGAGTCTATGGGTACAGAACTAATACATGGAAGATCCTTGGTATATATACTTTCCTCTTCCATAGGCAGAGAAGGTTACTCCATTCCCTTACATAGCGGTAAAGAAAGGTTTAGTCTATAAGAAATTAAAAAGTATATTATACGGAATAATTATTATGCACTTATGGGGTAAAGTTCCAAGCTACTGGGATGGGCAGAAACTATACAACTGCCGATTGACGTGGACCGGTCTCTCGGTGCCGAAAAGCTTAAACATCCTGATGCAACATTAACACAGCGCTTTCCATGTCATGTCATGTTTAAACTGATTGCCGGAATTACGGTGAGAACCATAAATATCTGTCCACACTGGGCGTAATTTGGACCAATTGAAACCTCGAGGACTACGGAGGATACATTCGTGTCTCGGTAGATAGGGAATAAAAATCTTCACGCACAGGTAGCCGAGTTCCGAAATTGCGGGTTGATTTAGGTTGAACGTGGACGAAACCTTATGCAACTGGTCATCCTCAACAGGCTTGCTTGAGCTCCGTCTGACTCGTCGAATACCGTTGTGGCTTCTCTGCATACCTCGCGCAATAAAGCCGGCAGATACTTGTCAGATCGTCTGATCAAGAGAGCTCTGAGTTTGTTAGGATGCAACACGGTGTCTTTACAGTATGCCTGGGATAAGAAGACACCTCAGTGAGGTTGGTTAATCTCCTTCCGGCTAAAGTACCTTTATCAGATGTGTCAAGGACGACTAAATATCTCGTCGACGAGAACTAGGATGACATCTGCCTTCTCAAGACATCACGACTTCTTCGCCTTACTGAATCCTCAGTCTTCAAGTCTGGTCCAAGTCCAGGCAGGCTCAGAATTAGATAGGTTGTCTTTTCAACGACATAGGATTCTTATTCCATCCAGGTTCTAAGCCCAAGTGGCCAACAATGATATATAGCATCCGAATCAAGATGAAGTGCATGCACACGTCGTTCTATACCTATACTTCACCAGAAGAAAGTCCACGCGCTCGTTCCGACGACGCACAATATCACCCCCCACCTTACCAACCCTCTGTTGGCGTGCTTCTTCGCAAAGCTGTCAATAGCCTGGCTATCATTGATCCTTGGGAAAGGCACATCTTTCGGAACCGGTAGATCCAACGCCGTGCACAACGGCTCCCAACCATCACGAACATCTATGAATACCAGACGATCCTCCGGCACGTGTTCCTTCAGCCAGGTGATATGCTGGTTATACGAGCTACTCGTCACTGGCTCTGTTTCTCCAAACTTCAGAAACCACTGCTGGCGCAGGGCATTGATATAGTCGACAAAGTATCGCAGCGAGTGCAGAGGGAACAAGACGAAGCGCAGGAACCATTGAGTGGATTTGGTACTAACGGTAGCCATGCTTCGTTCCCACGCTTCAACATCCCGGACGGTGCAGATGACTTTGGCATCTGGGTAGATTGCCATCAATTCTCGCACAAGCGTTGAGCCAGGTGAGTCAGTGATTGCGACAAACCCGTCGACGCGTTCTTTGATGAGATCTAGATTGGAGCGCTTTATGGAAATGCCTTCTGGCCGCCACTGATTCAGCACCTGAATCCATGTTTTGATCTCGATTTCAGGACCAAGAAAGGCTTGTGTCCCGCCGTGATATACAGGACCGCCGAGAAGAATTTCCAGCGCTCGGCTGATCGATGCAGTCCCGGTGCGGGGAAGGCCAGCGCCAATGACTTGAAGCTTGGTGCCTGGTCGAGGCTGAGAGTAGTGTTGGCCCATAACAGGATACGAAAGGGACGAAAGCACAGTTGCTACAACCAATAGAATAATTGACTCAGAAGATTTTTGTTCTTCGTGAGACCGAGCACGGGCTACGTGTTTTATACAGTCTCTTTGCGATCGCCAAGAAGTCTGACCGCCTTTGGTATTTTGCAGCGCTGAGATACGCTGCCTGTGATTCTTCCCAGAGCAAGTGATGTAAGAATATTACGCCCAGGAGAGTGAGAGCGGTGGGAAATACCTTCTACGGCTTAGCTAGGCATATTTTCGGGTGAGATTACCTTGGCGATGATCTTCGATTCACCTCATGATGCCCGATTGGTCAAGATCTCTAGAAGAGCAAGCCAGTCACACGCTACGGATAACATTAGTACAGTAAGCATAATGAGCCATACTCCTGGAGTAAAACTGGCCGCTCATCTCCGCCTTCTCTGCACAGCTTTGTCCCGAGCCTACTGCTTACGAGAACGCCATAATGGCTATGCTACTGTTCTAGTGGACTGAACTTGTATAAGTATAAGCAAGATAACTCAGTTATACTATCATCTCTATAGTCTACATCCACGCCGAAACAAGAGTCACGCGATTTGTAGAGCCCTACTTGTTCTTCTTATCCTCTTGACTTTTATCTATCTATTTTCCAACCTCCCATAACCAAGTTTACGCAGTTTCGTGCCTGCAGAGCATCATCATGGCTCCCAATGCTGTCGGGTCGAATCTTTGCACATCAGCATCTTGCGTACACATTGCTTCTGAGATACTCGGAAATTTGGCTTTGAACTACACCGAGATTGACCCATGCGAGGACTTTGAACAATGTGAGACCTGCCAAACATATACCTCTAGTCAAGTCTAACCTCTAGCACAGATGTCTGCGGCAATTGGGCTGCTCGACACGAGATTCCTGCAGGCGATGTCTCTAACAGATGGGCTCACTCTTGCCCAGGAGAATGTCGTCAGTGCCTTGAGACAGATCCTCGAGAGCCCATATCCTTCCGGCGAAGTCGCTGGATGGATCACTGTCAACTTGACTAAGGAGCAGTCCAAGGCAGACAAGGAGATCTTTTCTGAGATCCAAGACACGTATCAGATCTGCACTAACTATACAGCACTCGAAGAAGATGGTCTCCAGACTCTGCAAGATGTTGTCAAGACGGTCGTCGACCTGCACCCTCCAACTGGCACAAGACAGCTGCAAACACAACCCAGCACTCTGTTGCCCTGGGCAAGACTTTGACCTTCTTCGAGAGCATCGGCATTCAGACGTTTCAGCGGTTCATACAGAAGCAGAAAGACACCGACCCTGACGCGGTTGAACTGGTTCTTTTTCCTCTGCAGCCCGATGAGTTGGCCCTCCCCGCTACAGAGCAGGATCTCGAAGAGCACATCAAGATCGCGTCTCAGCTTCTTGCCGCAGTTCACCCCTCAAATATCAGCACGATAGTGGCTGCCAAGCTCGTAATGTCAGTCATCGAGGTAGAAGGCAAACTAGTGGCTGCTTCTGCCTTGGCCGAACAGAACGGAACGACATCTGACATTGTCTCGATTGACGAGGCCCAGAAGCGATTCCCTGAGCTGAACTACGGGTATGTGGTCGAGCAGCTTGCTCCCAAGAATTGGAAAGGAGACATTCAATTCATGGCGCCCGCCTACTTCAACAATCTGTCTGAGATTATCTCTGAGACCTCGACTACAGTTCTCCAGGCATATTTTGTTTGGAAGGCCATTACATCTATTTCCATCTACGTCGAGGCCGATCTGACCAACGCGTATAACAACTTGGTGACTAAGATCAAGGGCAGAGATGCCGAGAGCCCTGCACCCCGATGGAAACGTTGCATCAACTTGATGAACTACGGAGTTGCATGGACCCAAGGCTCCCAGATCACATCACAGTTCATCGGCCCAACGGGCTTGACATGGATACTCTCACGCTTCTTCGTGGACAAGCATTTTAGCCCAGAAGCTAACGAACTTACGTCTGATCTTGTGCAACACATTAAGGACTCCTTTTCGAAACGCATCGAATCGCGGGAATGGGCAACAGATGAGGTCAAGAAGGCTTCTATCGAAAAGGTGGAAGCCATGCAGAAGATCATTGGTCTTCCTACCTTTCCTGATGCCGTAGACCCAATTGCCCTCATGGAATACTACTCTGATGTGGAGATTCAGCCTTCTCTAGCCTTAAATGCGCTAAGCTTTGCCAAGTCCAAAGTTAAAAATAACTGGATGACTGTGGGAAAGCCATACAACAGGGGTCAATTCGTCTTGACCACTCTAAGCGCCAACGCCTATCACGCCCGAACTCTGAACCAGATCGTTCTATTCGCAGGATTTCAACAGTTCCCGATCTACGACGTAGAATTTCCGTCTTATCTCCTCTACGGTGGAATGGGCAGTGTCGTCGGTCACGAGATCACACACGGCTTCGATAACACCGGCCGGAATTTTGACAAGATCGGCAATGCAACAGAGTGGTGGGACGAGAAGTCGATCAAGGCCTTTGAAGAAAAGACCAAGTGTTTTGTGGAACAGTATAACAACTTCACCATCCTAGCGCCCAATGGAACAAATGTCCATGTCAACGGAACCCTCACTCTGGACGAGAACATCGCGGATGCCGGCGGTGTGTCATCCAGCTACGAGGCGTGGAAGACGTGGGAAACTGAGAATGGCAAGGCCAAGAATCTTCCAGGCTTGCAAGACTTTTCGCACGAGCAGCTCTTCTTCATCAAATGGGGCCAGACTTGGTGCTCAAATGTTCCACCGGAGTTAGGTTTGACGCTGCTCGAAGATGACGTGCACAGCCCGGCCCCTGCTAGAGTTTTACTGCCTCTTAAGAACACAGTTGGATTTAACAAGGCGTTCAACTGCCCTAAGAAGGAGCCTGTTTGCGAGCTCTGGTGAAGAACTACCCTTGGGAGAGTGACTTGGGTTGCAGAAACGGCTCTATCATACTAGCTTTAATGCAATTTTCACTCTTGTCTGTATGCCACGTGGGATTCTGTCAGTGATAACGTCAGTTGCAACGAACTTAACTCGGTATAGTATCACAGAATCTTATTATTCATATCCAGATCAAAAGGTTCACTCTGAGTGGGGATCCATATATTGAACTTTGGAGTGAAGACACCAGAGGAATGCGGTGCGGTGTCCTAAGTATTATAAAAGCTTAGGTAAATGTAGTAAATATTTATCAAGTCTTAGACTAAACTTAGACTATTTAGGATATCGGTCCTAAACTGTAGACTGAATCTTGATGTCCACGTCGGACGGCGTCGCTAAGTTCCTCGAACTTCCCAGCGTTTGCATCGACATTGTGACTTCTCCAACGCCCCAAGAGCATTGCTCAAGCGGTTCTTCAAATCCTCATGCTCCTCTCTGGTAACTGCTTTCGCGACGGCAGCATTTTCGTTGTCCTTTCGACGTTTTTCATCCTTTGCGATATTTCACTACTTGGAATAGATTGTCCAGATTAAACTGGAGGGGGCTATAATCATCGCTAGAAAAGCGATGGAAGAAGTTTATGTGGTAGTCAGGATGACGGCTATTGGTTGAAACATTTTTACGGGCGTCGAGAATTGAAATCGGCTGTCTTGAAGGGCTTTAACGCTGGTAAAAACGGATTCAGAGTACCGATAGAGGTCACTGTTGCGAGTTACAGAGATCTACCAGGGTGTGAAAGCTTCGGGCCTCTATCCTAAATGGCGTAAAACTCATTAAAGTTTATACAAATTCATGCTAATAAGCTTACCTAAATCTCTACATCGTTTAGGATAGATTTTCAAGCTTTCAGACACATTACATTCGGACGAGGCAAAGATGCTTTTTAATTGGGGGGGACAGAGACACTGTAACTTCATGTAAATAGAGATGTAACCGAAGTGAAGGGCCGAGTGTACAGATCCAATTCTTTCGGTCACACTTTAACCGTCCTGCTTATCGGGCATTTTCGTTCCTGGAAATAAATTGATCTGTCTTTTAGACGCTATCGTGCTATGGCTTCTTCGCGCGAGGCGCGCGATGCAAGTACTAGCCGTTGGGTCTATTGACAAAAGATTACAACCTCGAAAACATAATTCAGGCAGCCTAAAAAATCGCCTACCATAGACCAAGGATGCCAGAGCCTGTGCCCGTAACGCCAGACGCTTCTTTATTGAGTTTGCTTGGTGTAGTGATTGCAACCTTTAAGTTCTCTACTTCTAGTGTCTTTCATAAGCTTGGTATTGAAGTCTTCGGCCTCAGTAGAGCCGGTAAGGCTGCAATTGCATTCGGCTTCTCCCACTCGGGCGCTGGTTCTTCGATGCATGTGATTTTGGCAGTCAAGCTGCGGATATGTCGGATCCCGTGACATAGACGACTTGTCTTGGGAAATTCAAACTCGCAACCTATATTTCTGATATGACTAGAGACTAAATTAATCCTCTCGTCCAGCATCCTGCCCTGAAAACTGGCTTCTGGGTCCGCACCAATACAGATAGATCATTGGCAGCACAACGGCGGTTACATGGAGCTTGAGATTGGCCAGTCTCACGTGATATAAGCGCGGGGATTCGTAGGACTTGCGCACTTCTGGCAAATACAGAACTTATCGTCTACTCCTCTATTCTCCCCAAGTATCTCTGTTGATGCCATGGCGGAAGCAATTGGCTTAGTGGCTTCTGTTGCCAGCCTGCTAGACCTTGCTTTGAAGCTATCTAATGTATTACATACCCTCCAATTCCAGTTCCGAAATGCGCCCTATCTCATTCAAGCGTTAGAGAACGAGACAGAAGCTACCAGGACAGTTCTTGCTCGTGTTGAAGACTCAATACACTCCATAGAAACTGCGAGGCTTGGTAGCCCTGGAATACTCGATGACCTCACTACTGAAATCGGCAAGGGTGCGGCTGTCCTGAAAGACTTGGGCACATTTGTAGACAGTCTCAAGAACGAGACATCCACCTCACGAAGAGTCAAGTGGGTTCACAAAAGGGATAAGGCAGCAGAGCTCATAAAAGAGCTTAAAGAAGTGAGATGTCGTATTAGCGAGTTACAGTTGGCATATGGCAAGTATGTTCCCCGAGTAACGTGTAGTCAATCTCAGGATAACATGACAATGTAGCTCAAGCTTGAATCGCATCGAGCTTGTATTGCAGGACATCCAGTTTATGCAACGCCGCCACTATGCCAAAACTCATAGTTTAGGTACTTGTCTACTAGACATGAGAGACCAAGTCACAATTGATCGAAACACCACATTTCAAAACCAGTCAGATATCGCAGCAGCTCTAGACACCTTGCAAAACACAACACCAACGCTGCCACAAGAATGGGTGGAAACTATCAGCAAACAGTTGGCAACAACGATAAATACTATGCGACCTGGTCTAGCGAAGGACAACATCACAAATGTTTCGCCCCATCAATCTCACAGACAACAGAGCATCCAGGCTATTTGCTTGCCACTTCGGTACTCTACACTATCATTCCAGATGAGACTAGTGCAGTCTCAGTGCTCGATCAACTGTGCCTGCAGATGCCATGCTTCTGTTGCTTCATACCGTCCTTGGAACAGACTCCCGACAATGCTTCAATTGATCATGGGCTCAGTGCTTTTTGAGTACTCCAGTTGCCCTGTTTCTAGGACAACCTGCGACTTGCATTCATGTTTCAAGTCACGTCTGACTCGCCTCACGGTCAGATATGGCTTTCCATTTTGGTCTTTCAAGTACGCAATCCATATCCTGGTGGAAAAACAATCTGCCAGCTCTCTCATGTTTACTCTAGCATTGAGACGAAAGATTCCTCTGCAAGCCGCCAGAGACAACATAATTTATCATGCCACAATTGGAAATCTGACTGCTGTCAAACGCATCGTACTTGAAAATCCAACTGCAATCCTGGACGTCGACTATTATGGTGGTTCTGCCTTGTGCAGCTGCATTGGGAGCTTTTTGCCCTGGGAACTCTCGCTTCAAATTTGTGAAGTACTTCTTCAGGCTGGTGCAGATCCGGACCAAGTCGACGAGGGAGGGCTTTCATTTCGGCATAAGATCGCTAATCTGGTTCTCCAACATACCATACCATCGATGCTTCATTTTCGAGTCGAAAAGCTGGTTCAAATTTCGCCGTGCTTCGAGGAATTGGATCTCACTTTCATGCATGAAATTGTTCTTAAACGGTGTCCAATCGACATAACCCCTGTTCTCAAGTCCGGAAAAGCAGATATTCTGGCACAGATCCACAGTGAGGACCGTTTTGGCATGACTCCATTGATGTATGCTGTTGCTTTGGGTGACGCAAAAGCAGCTCAGGCTCTGATCGAAGCTGGCGCCTCAGTCCACAAGAAGGGACCATATGGTCGCACCATTGTATATTATGCTGGCCGTCTACCTCCAAACACTTGTGCTACCATACTTGACTTGCTTCTTGCTGCTGGTGCGAATGCAATCGACTCTTTCCCCTCGAGATGGAGCCCGTTACATATAGCTGCTATACGTAATAATGTCATAATGATAGATAGGGTGCTGCAAGCAGGCGCACAGCCAGATTGCATCGGTCCGCGTGGCAATCGCCCGATTCACTATGCGGCGAGCCATAACTGTGTTAACGCTGTTCGCTTATTATATGAGCAAGGCGCCGATATAAATGCACTGGCTGACAATGGACTGTCATCGCTCGGTGTAGCGATCCGAGACAATGCCACCGATGCGCAAGCGGTTCTTCTTGAGCTAGGCGTTGATTACCGCATAACCGGTGACTGGGGAACGTATTTACACGTGGCGGCTTATTGGGGTAACGAAAAAACCTTCAACGCACTGTCTTGTCTTAAGCTCAAGGGCTTAGATGTCGATGCCAAGAATGCCAAAGGGCTGACAGCATCCGAGGTTTATGAAAGCCGCTACGACAAGACGGATGAACTGACGATATCATTCCATCAACTAAGGGATTCTATCATATCACGGCCCCCAGATGATTGTTCAAGCGAGGACGAACTTAGAGATACGGAAGAATTCTTTGATGCATATGAGTTCTTGTTAGATATATAACTCTTAAGACACAAGTTACGACGCCAGCACTACAATTGTGGGAGCAAAGGATTACAAGAAGAATGTAATAAATGAGGCCCTTGAGCTAAGGGAGTCGAGGGCTCAGTAATGGAGATTATGACGAGGTCATAGCACAAGCGATGAAGTAGAATGAGTAACAAGGTAATGAATGCATAATAGGAAAAGGCTACGACATCATGACGGCAAGGAAGGTGTCAAAGACCGAACTAGGGAGGCAAAGAAGGTACTGAGTACCGGACTGGCTATGATACTCGAATTATGTTCTACGTAGTATATAGAGTTCAATCAGGGTTCTGTTATAATTGATTTCATGCTTGGCTGGATGGACTTTCACGGCATATTATAAGGTGCAGTGACGTACTTCATAAAATAAAAGCTCATTCGCCCAGTGCCTTCAGAAATCGGTTAATTTCATCAATTTGGGCTCGGTAAAAATGAATTTATATGTAGTCGATGCTAAGTTTCTAGAGAATGTATAAAGTAAACACAGAATTCAAAACCACTTGTAGGCTTTTGGTAAAGGAATGCGTCTTTGTCCAGAGGAGTCATTTCTCCCATTGCTCTATCCCCTTGGTATTCCATCTTCCTCTTTGACCTATCATGTTGAATGATACGAATGGACTCTCGCATGACTAGCCCTGGCTTGACAAGTGGTCTTGTTCAATAGGGATACTCCTTGGTCGTACTGTCGGTGGATGTGAAGATAACTGTCCATTCTATAGGATCGAGTTAGAAGGACCGTTCAGTCATTTAGTTCAACCACAGGTGTCGACATACTCAACTAATAGAGCTTAGCACCCTGAGCATACTGGACAGGAGAATGCCCATTGATGTTGTAGCACTGCTTCGAATGGAAGTAATCTCCATTGTTAGAGTACGTATCATAAATGAACGACTCTTGAGAGCAACTCGGCTCTGCGTAGAATGCAATTCTCTGCCCGTTGCCAGGTCCGAATCCATTCTCCTTGTAGGACTGGAAACGCTCAACGTCGGGATTGCAGGCTGCGTTGTGATCGACAGTCAGAGTCTGTTCCGTGCCGGTGCAGTCGCGGCCAGTGTAGATCTTGATACCGACGGCCAGGGTGCCCTGGGTGAAGAGCACGGCTGCGGTGATAATCTGGGAGAAATGCATGTTGAGCGAGGTCGGGTGTTTTGGACGTGTTTGGTGAGAATGTGATCGAGATGGTAGTTCAATGCTGTTGATACTGTTCTGTTCTGGTAATTGAAGGTTTGTTCTGGAAAGAGGTGTATTTATCTAAAAATCTTGGCTTTAGTGTACGTGAACATAACAACTAGATCATGGCACAATTGAATCCCGTGAATCCTTAATGACGTATTTGTTCTCTAAGGCGTATCGAATACTTCGCGTATCCAACTCCGAGCGTATTCAGATGTCCGCCTGTAAGCGGCCTTGACAGGGGTTCTTGCATAATTACGCTGCAGGTTGGCGATCACACCGAAATTTACCGCTCACATTCACGAATCATGCCACTTCTCACAACTCAAGACTTGACGACTAAAAACAATACTCAAAATTCGTTGTTCATGCAATTCGTAATACCCTCCAGGGGTAATCGTGAGTCATCCCTACCTTCGTCTCACGTTATCATTCAATCGTACAATAACCCAATAGAAACCCATGTAACCCTACTCAAGCTACCCTAACCGCATCACTCTTCCTCCTGGAAAGCATGCCCGTCTCTATCTTCTTCTTCCTGAATACGCATCCGTCGCGCCAGGGCCAAAGCTCTCCGCTTATCCTGCAACCTCTGCGCTTCCATATACGCTTCCTCTAATTCCGCTTTTGTATGCAGCTTGTTGTCACCAGAGAATCTGACGTAGGTGCTATTGAAATGGTATTCGAGACTCTGAGCAATCTCATGTACCTGGTCAACGTCGTATTGGTTCAGCTTGAGCCGCTGTTGTAACTTCTCACGTCGGAATGTCTCCACACTGTACTTCGCTTCAAGCTCTTGGCTTCTGGATTCTTGGCGTAGTTTGTCAGCCTCGAGATTTTCAACCTGGATTTCTAGCAGGGCAAGTCGGTGTGATTGAGTTTTGCATGATGAGTCTTTTGTTTGCGAGGAGTGTAGCAGCTGGCCAATGAGATTCTCCTTGTCCTCAAGATGATCCTTGAGAGTTTCGATCTGGCTCTCTTGATCTTCCTTCTGGCTTTGTAACTACTTAATGCTGTCTATCATTTGCACTTTCTGCTTCAGGTTCTTGCTATTCAGCTCTGCGATCTTATCTTTGTACTCTGATTCTGCTCGCGTAAGTTTGGACTGGAGGAAGGAAAAGTTGGCTTTGACGCCTGTGACGTCGCAAGTCTTCGCCTTCTGTAACTCGGTGACCTTGGCCGCTTGGGTCGAGTTCTCCCTCTTCAGCTCTGAGACCTTTGCGGCATACTTTAACTGGTCGCTTTTTTCCTGGGTCTTCAGCGCCTTAATCTCATCCTGTTGCTGTTGACACTCTTTTCTTAAATCATCAATATTGGCTTTCTGGAGTTTGACCTTCGTCTCGAGGGCTCGAATAGTGGCTTCAGTTCGTGTGAGCTTGTGTTTTGTGACTTCAAACTTCGCTTTTTGATCTTCATTTTGCTTCTCCAAGTCTTTGATCTTCTCCTCTTGCTGGTGGTTGATGCGCCAAAGCCCTGTGACCTTTCCCTGAATTTCCCGGATTGCAGCTTCTAGCTCCGCCCTACTGGCCACGAGTTCGTTGAAATCCATGATCGCGGGTTCTCGTAGGAACTAAAGCCAGACAGCTGCTTGTTCAGGAGATCAGGGCAAGAGTCACGTCACTTAGTGTTGTAGCGAGAAGCTGAGACGTAGTTTCGAGTGCCGGGGTCATGAATGTATTTATAACTGAGGAGGTTTGAGCTTTGTGTTAGCAAATATGGATTGTTCGAGATGTGAGGTAAGTATTCATGTCCAGATCCCTGACCGCTTAGTCACGTCGTATCCCGTGAACACTACATCGTTTACTTCAGTAATGGAAAGATTGTTCTGCTTAGTATGGGTTTTAATTATGTGACTAAATTGAACTGGCAGCATGTTCTTGATTACATAGGTCAGTGGAGTGCAGCGGTAGACGTCGGAAAGTATATAAAGCGCAGACAACGCGATTCGCTTCATGACAGTACCGACAGGCCAGTCTGCTACAGTAATATTGTCTCTGACCAGAAAGCCGAATATGAATTACCTTATACAATCAGTAACTCACTTTGTATATCGATAAGTAAATATCAGACCTGGAGTGACGTACAGGCCATCCTCTGTGATCATTATTTCCTTCTGTAACAGATATCAGGATCATGGCTCCCTTTTGTTCGCCGCCAGATAGGCAACAGATATGGGAGTGACAGAAAGGCTGCTGCTTATTCCATACTCAGCTTCTTGAAACGAATTAGCCACTGGCTTGAACATCTAGTTTCTGAACATGCAAAGTGATTGTATAAATAGACAATTTCTGCCCGCATCCTACCCATGTCAAACCTCCCAACTACAACACCTTTCTATCTTATTCTGACAACTGTCAGCGACCCTGACTTCCTTCCACAAAAGCTGAAGCTATCTGAGGCTGACCCAAACCTCATTATGACTACAGCATCTGCCGAGAAGCCCAAGTCAGGGGCCGGCGCCGACATCATCAAGGTGGCGCAACAACTCCAGTATCTGGCCCATTTCTTGTCGCAAGGGCACCCAATTCCGGGTATTAGCTTAACAGGGAATGATCTCAAAAAGGCGCGAGTCCACAGCCCCGTCACCAACATCACATCACACCGCCGACACTCAGACTTGGGGTTTCCCCGTGAATGGATTGAAGATGATGGTGCTCTAGCCATTGCACTTCGTGAGTGGAGACGAGATGTTGACCCGAAGCAACTGAGCAGTACCATCCCGGTGGAAGAGAAGCCCGCGCAGACCACAGACACTCCGACAGAGGCTGACATCGCAGAGACTGACGTTGAGTCTTGTGCGAATGTGTCATTCTTATCATACTCGATGAAGCGAGAAGCGCACTGGGTTGCGAAGATGAAAGAGCTCGAGAACAAGCTTCGGCAAGCTGAGCAAGAGAAAGAGTCTGTCATGCGGGAAAATCTGAAGCTACAGCGTGACGTGGAAGCGCTTCAGCGCAAGACAAACTCTTTTCATCGCGCCCTTTTTGACCTCGACCGCAGAATCCACGAGACTAACCTGAAGGTGAAGGTGAAGCTCCACGCCGATATTCGCCAACTTAATCGGTCACTTGCTGTAGCCAACAGCAAGAATGAGTCGCTCTTTCAGAAGAACAAGGAACTGAAGTCATGTAACACGGATCTCGTTACTGGGAACGAAGAGCTTGTTAAGAAGAATACGGAGTTGGAGTCGTGTAACAAGACTCGCGTTAGTGAAAACGAAGAGCTTGTTAAGAAGACTGAAAAACTGGAGTTGAGTTTTGATCTTCTTACTAAGAATGCGGCCCTTGATGCGGAAATCAAGGATCTGGATTCAGATAACGAAACTCTCATTACTATGACCCGGAGGCTCCTGGATAAACATGCACTTTCGAGAGAGGCTATGAAGAAGCGTGAGGAGACTCTCATTGCAGAGAACCAGGCCTTAGAGAGCAAAAGCCAAGCTCTCGTGAAGGCAATTGCAGCCATGAAGCTGGACAACAAGCGCTGCGCCGCCCAGGTCAAGGACCTAGATAGCAGTAAGGATTTCCTAGCTGCTCACAACAATGATCTTTCGATTCGAAATGCAGCTCTTGGTGACAAGAGCAAGCGACTTGAAGAGACTCTTAAAAAGATTGTTATGGATGCGAAATGTTCGCTAGGCGGTCAGTGAGCTGGAAATGACAGGCGTCATTTAAAGCAGAGGGTCAGATTCGAGTGAATTGGTATTTCTAATATTGGTTCCGGGGCTCTGTTTATGGGGTTTTAGGGCGTCTACGGCTGCATTCTCGGACAAATGGTTTTGTTAATGAGTTGATGATGATGATGATGATGGACGATAAAGAGTCACATTGATGAGACTCACGAAGTGGGTAGTGATTGTGATCTAGTCTCTTTAATAAATAACTTATTAAAAACTATTCTTAATCCATTTCGACAAAGCCAATTACATTCATTAAAGAGAATGAGTTCTTAGATTCTCAGCGTTGTAATATTGATGAAATTTAATGCAGCTAGGTTAGGTAAGTCGCGCTATGATGATAATTCCAATGTGATGATTGTCTTATCGTTATCGGTTGATAAGATGAGATTGGCGTTGTTCAAGAGACGTCACGTGAGCTACCAAGCAGGGACGATGTTCAGCTAAGAATAAGCTAGTCAAGATAAACCTAAGATGCAAGTGAGATAAGATAAGATAAGCCGGAGATAGGCCTAAGATAAAGACTTAGATAAGACTAAGATGAGATCTCTTAAGATGAGCCTAAGATATAACTAAGAGACTCAACGCGCCTGCCATTATCAATCAATCGAGAGCGAAATAAGTAACTATAACCATCAATCGCTCTTTATACATACTCTACTAGACTCACTAAAGCGACTTTAGCATCTTAAGTAATAGCTTTATCTCAGCGCTTAATGAAGACTGATAAGCCCTCTCCATAAGTTATGTCTCAATCCCAAAACCCCTTGCCGCCCCAGGTATTACCAACATTAACTCTTGATGACTCTGTAGTATTAACCTCATCCACATGATTGACTGTACTAACCCGAATCCCTTGTGAATTCGAGAACGACCCTGTTACAAATGAGTTGCCGACGTTGACCATCCCTGGTCCAGTGATCTTTCCAGCAGTGTTTTTGCCAGCAATTTCCACGATCTTATTCTTGGAGGCATCAGATAACAAAGGGTCTAAACCTTTAGCGGCATCGTGGATCACTTCCAACTCCTGCTCGTCATTTACCTCCTCAATCTCCATCTCGACTAATTGACTTGTGACTTGTGGGGTGCCAGGAAAGACCTTTTCCAAGTCTTCAATTGACGCGATAATGTCATCAATCATTCTACCCATATAGTTCTTGTCGTAGAGCGCCCAGCCCGTCTTTTTCATCAATCCCAAGCTCTTATACCGCTGTTTAGTAAGCACGTCAAAACAACTATGCACGCGCTGCGAAACAGCACCAAGATCTGCTTCCGTGCAAATACTTAGGCCCTGCTCTTCCGTTCTGGTTTCGTAGCGTCTGGAGACCTTGTACGCGGCCTCGAATCTGGTCACTATTTCTTCCAGAATGCCTTGAGCTAAAACAATCGTTGAATCGGCTGGCTCGGTGAAACTAAATCGTCGGTCATTGTTGATGTCGATGGATGCTCCCCATCTTGCCAGTCGGCATTTGGCGACGTCGAGCCGGAGTTGATAGCGCGAGAAGTCTTGGCCGAAATGTTTGGCGATCTGAATGTAGTTGAAACAATCGACGCAGTTGTTGAATAGGCCAGCGATGCTTATCGCACCAGCGACGGTGCCAAATATCTCAGCCATGATCGTTTTTGCAGGCTACGGTTATCAATTGATGAAATTTACCACTTTGGTGAGTTATTTCCAGTTCAAGTTGTTGGTTGTTGGTTCTGAGTGGGGCATGCTCAGCCACGCAGATTAAGGCAGACACCTTCAAATCTCTGTTGCGATTGGATATATCCTTGTTGCCCCTTCTCTCCCCCTCTTTCAACCCTCGCGTGACATTCTCCGTTTGTCTGTCCTTCAACTCGCTCACTGAGTGACAATGACATTTGAATCACCGGTGTCACAATGGAGAATTCGACCTCTAGTACTGTGCAGTCTCTGAATGCATCTGGCTCTTCCAGAGTACACGTCGGCAATAGCTACAACATAACGCACCAACATGGCAGAGGCTCTGAGGACAACGGAGCGAAGAAATACCTGGACGCACTGCGCTCGACCGATCCCCGTGATGATAAAGCCAGGATCGAACAGACCAACGGGGGTTTGTTGAAGGATTCGTACGTGTGGATCCTTGACAGCCCCGAGTTCATCACTTGGCGTGATGAAAGCGAGGGTGGCCGGCTTTTGTGGATCAGAGGCGACCCAGGCAAAGGGAAGACGATGCTACTATCCGGTCTCATCAACGAGCTACAGCCTTTCACAAAGCTAGAAAGCCCACAGAAGCGAAACACAATGTCCTTCTTCTTCTGCCAAGCTACAAATTCCGGGTTGAACAACTACACAGCCATCTTAAAAGGGCTTGTCTACCTACTGGTCATTCAACACTCAGCTCTTGTTGCTCATCTTAAGGACAAGCACCAACACGATAAAGACCACTGGAACTCCAAAGTCTCCTTAGAAAGAATCTTCCGCAAAATGTTGGAGGATCCAGGTCTGGGTGAAATATACTTGCTTGTCGATGCGCTAGATGAGTGCGTTGAGGACCTCCACCTCCTCCTGGCTTTAATATCAGGTACATCTTCACGCGCCAAGTGGATAGTTACTAGCCGTAACCGCTGCGAAATTGAAGAGCTCTTGGGACAGACATCATCAAAAGTCGCACTTTCGTTGGAAATTCACGAAGAATCGGTCTCTGGAGCTGTGAACAATTACATAAGTTACCGAACACGCCAGCTATCTGAGAGGAAGAAATTGAAGAAGAGTATAGCGGACCAAATTCATAATCACCTATCTCAGAACGCACATGGTACCTTCCTCTGGGTAGCCTTGGTCTGTCAGCGTTTAGAGAGATGTCGAGCTTGGGAAATCGCCGATCAAGTATCACAGTTTCCTCCAGGCCTTCATCAGCTTTATGCACAGATGATGGATCAAATGCGCAAGTCTGATAGTCACGATCTTTACATGAGAGTCCTTGCCGTCGCTTCAACCGCCTTCCGCCCTCTCACATTTGCAGAGCTGATAGCCATGGAAGACTTGAACATTGATGAGGAAACGATCCCTGATCTCATAGTGGAATGTGGCTCTTTTCTCACGACGAAAGGCAACACCGTCGTGTTCGTCCACAAGTCCGCAAAAGACTTCCTGCTCAGAGAGTCAAGCAACTTGCTTTTCAGATCTGGGCTTGCTCGACATCAATACAAACTTTTCCAACGGTGCATCGATATCTTGCAAAGCCTCCACAAGGATATGTATGGCTTGTTTTATCCAGGAGTCTCGTTAGACGAGGCTCACCGGAATCGCCCCCATCCGGACCCTTTGCATGACTCAAAGTATGCATGTATTTTCTGGGCTGACCATATGCAAGAGGCATACAAGCTTTTTGTCGAGGACGATATAATCGATGATTTCCATGGAGCTGATACTGCCCATAATTTCATTGCTGAAAAGTTCTTGTTCTGGTTGGAGGCGCTCGTTTTACGTCAAAATCTATCAGCAGCAGTAAAAGCATTAAGAATTTTGAGAGATCTACTAGATGTATGCTTTCAAAATAGCCACATGTTGCAAAGCCATCTCTAATGCTAATTTGGTACAGAAAGAACAAGCGAATTACAAAGCACTGCTTGAGGATGCCCTGAGATTCTTGTACCTTTTCTCCCCTGGGATGGAAAGCTATCCACTCCAGATATACGCCTCTGGTTTGCTCTTTAGTCCTCAGCAGAGCCTTGTCCGCCGGCGCTTTCAACCGCACACATCAGGGATCTTCTCTAAGTTCCCAAAGGTCGACGATCACTGGAGTCCGATTCGAAGCACTTTCGATATCCATGAATACCTGGATCACTTTGAAACGGTGATGACCTTCGCGCCTTCAAGCGATTTGCTACTTGTAACCACGCGTTTATCATTAACCAGATGGCATGTCAACCACGAGCCTATACCTGAGGTTGTAAAAAAGGATGCTATTTATGAACGCACAGCATCTTCACCAGATGGGAAATGGCTAGCGCTAGTCTCTACCTCTTCACACAAGAATTTCGAGAAACAGTCTCAGCGTACACTTCATGTTCGCAACTGGGAATTGCACAGGACCATTTGGAGCAAAGACCTTGGCTACCGCCGCGTTCACGGCATCACTATTTCACCTGACAGTCAATGCCTTCTAGTATTGTATGATGAAGAGTTGGAGGTCTATAACATTGAAGGGGTAATGTCTCGACTATGTCCTCTTGGAACAAACATCAGATTCGCCAAATTTTCCTTCTCTTCAGACTCTACCTGGGTAGCGTTGGAAATCGCAATGGTGACACGCAGCATTTCCTATGTCATTCTCTATGTCATTGATTTGAGAACGGGTAACCGGTACAAGAGTCGCAATGACGAGTATATTGGGAAAATATGTGACGCAGCATTCATCCCCAATACCCACTCGCTCATGATTTGCACTGTCAAGAATACCGTTTATCTGTGGAACGTTTTAGAGGGGAAACTTGAAACATGGGGTCACTTTGACCACGGTGTTTCTCGGCTGGCATTCTCGCACTCAGATTCTTGGTTGGCTTTAAGCGGAAATGGTTGGCTTTTTATATATGACCGGGCTCACCGCACCCTACTAAAAGAAATCCAGGTGCCGTCAAGGGGAAGAATTGCTGTCTCATTTGATGATGAAACATTTGATGATGAAACAATTGCTGTCTCATTTGATGACGAAACAATTGCATGCGTGGCCAAGAATCGCATACATCTCGTAGATGTTCGTGCCCTTTTGGCTAATGAGCGACCGTCTAGAGTTCGTGGCCAAGATAGCCTCACGTGTTCTTGCATGTCCAATAACGGGCAACGGATAGCATACCAACTGGGTGGTAGGATTGAGGTATGGGACACGGCGAAACAAGACATCCAATGTTCAGTGGCCATAAGCGACGTCATTCATGGTAAGGCTTGGGCTATGGCAGTCTCACCGAATGGCTACTACCTGGCAATCGGTGGCGAGTCGTTCATTTCTGTATGGGACCTGAACAATCAGAGCTTTCGAAGACTCTCGACGCATATCAACTCTGAAGGACCTCTCGCAGTTTCTGAAAGGATACCCACCGGCAGTCAATGGGTAGTCGCGCTTCAACATGGTGGAGGCCTGTCTGTATGGGATATCATGACAAAAAAGCCGAAAAGATCCATAGAGCGCCTGAACGCCTCAAAACCGGCCGTGTGTTCGATAGCCTTTGCCGGCAGCCGATTGGGGGTACTATGGTGTGAAGGCTCCGTTGCAGGTTCGAGCCAGAGACCGTTGTTTCTCTTGTATAATGTCAGAACTTGTCAGCAGCTTTCTCAGATCAATCTCTTCGAGTTCAGCACGTCCATCGACTATGACTTCCTATTTGCACACCCAATAATTAAATTTTCTCCAAGTGGGGAGTTGGTTATGCTCCAGCACAGTCCAGAGGACAGCTTGGTTCTCTGCGACCTGAGAGCAGATGGTAAATGTATCCAGATAGAAAATTGGTTCAGCTTATTCTTCTTTCTTGAGGAATTCACTGTTTCAACCGACAAAGGGGTTTTTCATATCAATTCTATCGAGCCATCTTTATGGAAATCCAGAAAGCTGGAGACTAAAGATAAAGGCATGAGCCTGCCTTTTGAAGATCTCACCTGCCGTCAATACAGCAAGGAAGGTGAATGGATAAAGTTTGACAACAAACCGCTGTTATGGCTCCCTCCACAGTATCGTGGAGATGCTTTAGCCATAGGGTATGATTTTGTTATTATTGAGCATTTCTCTTACTTCTACTCTATTCAGTTTGCATCAGAGGTAGATACTCTCATGCGTCAAGCCTTACAGAACCTGATTTAAGCTAAATACAAGTATTATACAATTCAATGAGCGCAGCAGAATGAGTATTCGAAGAGACATCTGATTGCAGAAATCGTTGCCTAAAAACAGTCTTGCTAATAGCCTCTGCCCAAATTAATTTACGAGAGCTATTTTACTCTGAAATGACATTCCAGTGATGCTAAATTAAAGGCCCATGTAGCATTTCCGTCCAGCGGCTAAGTACCGCAGCAACTCATGAAATTCGGTAGCGCCTGTGGGTACGTGCTAGCCTGTTTCTGAGCTTCTGATTGGTCATATCTCTAAATAAGGATCTGGCATCTTGTTAAATAGCCTCATTGGCCAAATGATGAAAGTGGAATCATCTAATGTGTATCTACAGGCGCTACTGAACTTCATGAGTTGCTGCGGTACTTTTGAATAATGTATCATTCTTCCCAGTGTTATTCGATAAATCCCTGACTTATTAGATGTGGATAAAATACACTAAATATCTGCTATGTGGTGTCTCAGCTAGACGATAAGCATGACAAAAGCCACTGTCTTTGTTACTCCCAATTGCAGTTTTGACTCTTTTATTTCCAGGAATTAAATAACTTAATATAGTGGTATCTAACAAAGTCGTTATCGGATGGGTCTGGCGAGTTCCTCAATTGAGTCTTGCGATCCCACAGACGAGGCGCCGTTTTCCAAGGTATGCATCTCCATATCCACCGTGACATGAATCCGTCGCTTCGATGAATCATCATCAAGTCGCTCCCACTCGCCCCCTGTAGAAATCCCACCAGTCGTCGGAATTCTTGGCTTGCGGCTTGATGTTCCGACTTTGGTGGTGACTCCAAGCGCACTGCCTTTGCCATATGGCGTGTTCCCTGATGAATGGCCGTGTGACGAGTCGAAATTGACCCAGCGTTTGAGTAGCTTTCGTAATGGCGGCAAACACCCAGCTAGGATACCGATCCCCGTTTCGAATAAACACCATAAGGCCACGTTGCAGACTCGGTCTGTAATCTGTATTAGTTGGATACTTCGAGGAGGGAGGAGAAGAGGACCGACATAGATAATCCTTTTCGGGATGGAAGTAGAACTTCATGTAGGGCATTCGTATGATCGTGGCTACAGATGCACTGCTCATAGTTAGTTTCTAATAGACTCCCCCGAACATGTAAGGGCTTATACATACAGAGCACCCATTCCAAGAACCAGACTAATCGATATCTTCGTTGCTGTCTTCATTTGGGCCTTGTAAAGCATAAAGCCGGGCAGTATGGCGCATACTAAGTCAGTGACCAAGGATGCCGCCGACACAAAGTAACTCAGGATCGCCAGGGCCGACGGTGATGCGCAAGTTCCTTTGCCTGTCCACGTGGCTGGTAGTGGTCTGCAAAGAACAAACAAACTGATAAAAACGATAAGGGCCGCGCAAATAGACATGGTTAATGTCGCCCAAGCGATGATGCGATGTACCGGCGCGACGGCGATCCGGAGGAGAGTGGTGCAAATCGAGGCTTTAATAAAAACGAGGGCGGCGCAGTAGAAGATCTGGAACAGCCAGACGAACTAAAACAAACGATGGCTTGTTAGCCACATGTTAGGTAAACCAGGGGTCCAGTGTCTTCTCTCACCTGCCTGCCATGTGGTACTATCTCTGCAGGCAATTCATTATCGTGAATACCCATTCCATAATAGGTAGCTTGGCACGATATGCCAACGAGGCATGAGAAAAGTACCTAGCGCCAAGAGTGTCAGCAGCATCGCTCACATGATGAATGGCCAAAAGCAGTGCTTACGTATCCAGCAGTCATGAGTGCATCATCCACGCCAAAAACCTTATCCCGAAAACGAATCTGGGCCCGCAGAAATATGACAATTGTGCTCAAGATGCCAAAGACGATGGAGCTCACCAGCTGGACCATGGCGAGCCCATGAGGCTGAACCGTAAGCGCCATGCTGGGAATAGTCGTTGAAAATATCCAGGGAAGGGGAAGACGTGTACGAGAAAAGGAAGCCACTTAATACGAAAAGCTTCTTTAATTATTATTATATAAATACAGCGAATGAACCAGAGGATTCAGGGGCAGATCGGCACTGCATCGGAAACTTAAATCCTGGAAACTCCTCTTCTCATTGTAATTACCGTGGTTTCGAGGCGAAACCCGGGGATAAGAGATAAGAGAGAAGAACTCAAACGCCACGCGCTGAGCCAGCCGCTGCAGGCGATCCCCGCTTACCAGGATTCGTCTGCGACGGGAGAAAAACTGTGTCACTTGTCCACTTTGTAAAGCTTGTAGGATCTAAAAACGGGATTGTGGGGGTATTAGTTGGGCATAACTGCATGATCACAGCGACGATCACAGCGACGATCACTACTGCCCGCAGCGGCAGCTACAGGTACCGGAAGGCCACCCCGCCCAGTTACGCTCCAGCGTGTGGATAAGCAGGATCTGAACCCTTGGCCGTGCAGGGCTGGGCGGCATTTGGCGTCCGACTCCTAGCCATTGTGCCGTGCGTAGCGTAGTAGTGCTTATACAGCATAATTCGTCGTAGAAATAGAGTTTCGGCTGTCTTTCCTCTTGCAAACCGTTGTATCATGCTTTACGACACTTGGTCTCAGGGCCTTGCATGTAGTGGTATGTTTCTCGGAAGAAACTTTCTATCCTTGCTCTGGAATAAAGCTAGTATCTCGCTTCTCGTCTAATGTTTACAGCAATCGCGCAAGATTATACTTTCGGCGTAAAGGAACCAAACAGTTGGTGATTGAATTACCGGCTGCATATTCGTATCAACAGAATGTTACCCAGTTATCATTGCATCAATGCAACGTCCTGCAATTGGATGACAACGAACACCATCTCGTATCATACCCTGGACAAGACCCTTGTTCCACTGTTGGCTGTAAGATCTTCATCCCACGAGTAAACAATTGCATTGTCTCCTGTCTCTTGTCTCTTGTCTCTAATAATTAGTGCCGGGTGTACTACGCATAATGTCTCTTATCTCCAACGCTTAATTAACGTCCCGTGCCGTGCTAGCCCCAAACACTTCGAAAGAATTCATTGGATAAATTATGGAGTCTTCTTGTCTACATTTTCAGCTGGTCAGACTGATCCTTGCCTGTTGGCTCGCAACCGACCGGGGTCCATGCCAGCCTTGAACCAACATGCATTTCATTTCTCACTTTTGCAAGGAAAAACAAATCACGCTTATGATAAGAAATTTTCCATCCCTCCTTGAGGCGGTAGGGTTACAGCGAAAAATGCAGCGCTGCTTGGTATTTAAATTCTTACAATTTGTACATATCGGACTGACGCGAGCAGATCTGATCCACAAGCGGGCGGCTTATTTCTGAAGAGAGCCTAAGAGCGAACCGTTGTGATCCTCTAATCGACCGTTGCACTCTGCACCCTTGTCGTCTGCAGCACACTGCTTGGCCTTAGTCAAACATACATACGTAAGACCCACGAATGCAACCCCATGCTGACTCGAGCTGCATAAAGAGAATGGGGGCATCCTTGCAAACAATGCGGAGTTGACCGCCGATCTTTCTCAAGTAACCTCTCTCCTTTGTCTACTTTAATAGGACGTACTTGCCGTCAAGGTCAAAGCTCAATCACAAAAATTCATCTGAGTTATCATCTCTCCTCTTATCTCACAGCTATTCTTCAACATGGCTGCCCCCGCCCCTGTACACGAGCTCGAGCACGGTTCTCGCAACTCAACCGGCACATGGACACCCTTCAACTGGGATGACCCCCTCCACGGTGCTCAGTCAAAGGGTGAGGTCGTCACCATCCGCACTGGAGGCACAACTGGTGGCAATCTGGCTGCAGGTCTATGGCGGACAGGGCCTGGCATTGCTGGCTGCAACGATGACGGTACTGTCGATATCGTCTACTCGGCTCCTCTGGGCGACGAGACCATGGTTCTGCTAGAAGGATCTGCAGATGTCCTGGCTACAGCTTCAGGCAAGAAATATCACTTCAAGGCGGGAGATATCCTAGCGCACCCTAAGAACCTTGACCTCAAGTGGCATGTCCACGGGCCGTTCCTGAAGAAGTTCTGGGTTATTTGGGATGCACCTGTTGAGGGTACCAAAAGTGACGAGATGTTCGTCGGCAATATTCACGATAACCCTGATGACTGGGCACCATTTACCTGGGAGGAGCCAGGAAAAGGATCCCAGACGGCGGGCGAGCTGAGACTGGTGCGGAAGACGGGGTCTACAGGTCTCCTCAATGTCGGCGTCTGGCGAAGTGGACGAGGGCTGCCAGGCGCTGCGGCTGATGGATCGACTACCTTCGAGTACAGCTCTCCTCTTGGAGATGAGACTATCATGGTCCTCGAGGGTGAGATCAAGATTGAGGAGCACGAGAGTGGAAAGGTTCATAGCTTCAAGGGCGGAGATATCTTTGCGCTTCCATCCGGCTTGAAGATTACATGGACTTCCGTGGGGCCGTTTACGAAGAAGTACTTTGTTATCACCAATGGCCAAAAGGCTGGTTGAGTAGTTCATCTTCAAGTATATCAATAAAGAAATATATAAATCGATCCATGGATGGGACTTGGCAGATGAGAACTCGCAAAGAGTGTCGGCCGACTTTGAGGTTGGACCTATTGCAATCATTGACAAAAGACGTGCTAGCGATCGGTGTGAAGTTGCGCGTCGGTCTCGCGCCACATTTCTGTATGGAATCACGACAGAGAAATGGAAGGGCATTCAATCTACCAGACAACTCATCCCAGGAGGCCGAAGCAGCCAATTGGGAGCCCTATGGTGGCCCAGTGAGCTGACATCGAGTGATTCGGCATTTCTCTTACTCAATCTCAGGAACAGCTCTCTCGAATCAATCGTGCGCGTAAGCAGATGCTTCAGAGCGCCTACCTTTTTATGTTCCCGAAGGCGAGGCTCGGATTGTGTTTAGATGGAACTTTCGTTATCATCCAGCCCCGCCCAGGCTTTTCCTCCTTCCTCTGGAACTTAAACACAGATCTCCTTAGAGGACCGAGTGCTACTGGGTCCCGGTGACGTGACAGCCAGCCAGTCTATCTACTTATATCAACTAAGCGATTTGCTATGAGCCCTGTCTTGTACTTTAGCGTGGACCCAGCAGCATACGGTCCTCTAAGGAGATAGTACTGATATTGAAGTATGTAATGAGTTCCAGAGCTTCTCTTTGTCTCGGCGACTAAACTGTGTCTACTGATAACAGAATGGTTCACATGACGTCTGACGTCCATTCCGTCGATTTCAAGTCTATCTTGTGAAATAACCTTTGAGCATAGGGTGAAAATAAACAGCGAGGGCCAAGAAGGCTTGCTTTGCATATACGTTACTGGCAGTAAAGATAGCAAAGGTCTAAACAGCAAATGGATAGATTTTGAAAATAAGCCACTATTATAGAGACCTGCATAGTATTAATAGGAGACTGTAGTAATAGGCCATGATTATATTATTCATAGCCCTTTTCATGGTATTGGTGTTCGCTTCATTTCTTGTGACAAGTGTAGCAGAGCGGGGAAGAAAGTGCAAAACACTGCCTGCGCTATCAGTCCTGGCTTATCAACAGCTATCTCGCGTTATTCAGAAAAACTAACCGAAGAAAAGTCAAATAAAATAAAATACTGATGATAGCCAGGCATCTTGAAAAGAACTCTCAATTTCCTAACTGATCTTGTTCGTGCGTGGCTTACCAGGCATGTTCGTAAGGGCACGTGATGGGCTCTTGCGTGAAATAGAAGAGCTCCTAATACCCGACTGGGAGTAAGATAACATTAAGTATGAAGCAAAGGTGCTTGAAATACCCAATCTGAGGCTTAGTAAATTAATATTATTTACCTAAATACTTTCATCACAGTGGCTCAAGGTTCTAAGTCTTCCTTCCTCCTTTCGGTACCCAGCATGCCTTGTTGCCTGAGGATTGGACTCCAGAGGTCCGCGAAGTACGGAGTATAAGGTATGGTCTTACCATGTTGGCTTCAGAATGGCCGGAAGCGACAAGTCACTGATGAGAAAATTTCAAGCTAGGAAGAAAAAGCTAACTCCAATGACTCTGGTGAATTGCGAAAACAGTATCAATGTAAACGACCTACGTACGGTTTTTGAAGAAAAACGGTGCGAGAAGAAAAATAGTGGTCTGACGGCAGGTCTAGGGTAGTTAGCGCGAACCTGCGCGGCGCGTCACCGTCGTATCTCGAGTGATGACGAACAGCCTCAAGACTTTGTCGACTTCATGCGCAAATTCCGAGACTGAAGACGCTGGATATCATCGAGCTAGGCTATACTAAACTTGATTTCTCGGTCCCATACCACAAGCTTGATGCGGTGCTAAGTGGTGCACGCTCAGAACCGTTGCTATTGGTTGCATTGCCGAAGCGCCGAAGCGTGAGGTAAGGAGAGACCAACTGTGATAGAACTTTTCGAAGTCAATGATGTTGGGAAACAGGAAGAAATGGCAGTTCGTGAATGGAGGCATCATGAGCCACCTTCGCGTAATCTCCTGGGTCGCGCGGTGAAGGCAAAGCAGAATGCCGAAGATGGCGGGGATACAAAGGCGTAGACGAGACGCGACATCACGACCTGTCAAGCGCGCTGAGCCACGTGAGTGCATCTGTCGTTCGGTTTCGCCACGTGGACTCGGCTTCGGGTTGCCGGCTTGGCTTGACCGATGAACGGGTTTGAGGCTGAATGGCTTGGATGATTGACGGCACAGTTGGATGATTAGCTAGACTGTTGGCTGATGGCCTTTTGTTTTTAAGCAGAACTGGCAGAATGCGAGATACAGCTGTCATAGCATTATGCGCTTGGCGTTGAGGGTTCATCAAAATTGCCATTTTTGATCATGTTGAATATGCGAGTTCACCATGACTGTCGTGAACGAGTACAATGGTCAAGACTGTGCGCGACAGCTGTGTTTGTTTCCCGTCCCGAAGGGGGGTAATCGACGCTAACCAGCCAGGATGATGATCTGATGCAACCCTGGGATCTCTGCAGTCTGTTGAGGAGGGGAGGCAAGAAAACCGAGGACCTTATCTTAAACACTAAAAAGACTTAGATAAGTTTAGCTTAATTTAATAGAACTTTAGGCTACTTTATTCCGGCACCTGATTCCCTTGTGGCCTGCCTCCCAACCTCACGTCGCTATCGCCAAGTGCATGCGGGTTTACGAGAGATTTGCAAATGGCATGCAAAAGAAGAGGTTCCCGCTTATTGCTTTCGGGTTTAGGGTACAGCAAGCGATGCACAAACAAACAAACAACTCACATCCTGAGTTCTGGAAGGGCCGAATGCGTGCGACACCAACACACGCACGTATGGGGTAATACGACAGAATGATCGAGCTGTCATCAATGACTTTTTTAAAAATGGCATCAAAGTAAGCGACTTACCCGAGGCTACTCGAAAAAAGACGGTAGTGCAGTGGGCTGATTGGGGAGTCTGGAGTAGCGTGATACGGGTTTGCGGGGGATTTTTCCGTAAAAGTCGTAAAAGTCGAGCGCCTCCAACGGCAGCCGGCCCGCCGAATCATGCGGCTCTAAGAGTTTTTCCCTCTATTCAATGGAGCTAACCCCGGATGAGGGTCCAGCAGACCACCCTCCATGGGGAAAATCACCCGGCGAGAGCGGTCCTATTAGGCTGGTCGGGCAGTTTAGCCTATATTCGCGGGCCGGGGTTCTGGGGTAAATTACAGGACCCGGTTAATAGGTTAATCTGCAACGTTAAGTGACAGGGCCATCTCATATTTAATGTCCAGCTTGGCGCCAAGTTGTCTTTTACTCTTTTTGCTATCACACTTGCATTTTGTGGCTTTTCTCCCCTTCCAGAATACCAATTCTGTACACAGCTATCTTTCACAATGGTGGGCTTCGCTGTCGGTGCAGCTACGACCAAGCAGGACCTCGCCGTCGCGCAGGCAGAGGCTCCTCAGCTCGCAAAGGTCAAATGGTGGGCTGACCCTGGAATGCGCGTGCTGTACTTTTACGCCGCGATTCTGTGTGTCTGCTCTGCTACGACTGGTTACGATGGGTAAGAAGAGAGCCAAGCGATCGCCCAGATACTTGGCGATGACACCAGGCTAACGGGGAATGTTTAGATCCATGTTGAACACGTCTCAGGCCATGGACGATTGGCAGGATTACTTTGACAAGCCCAAGGGCTCTAAGCTTGGCATTCTCAACTCGATCTACCAGATTGGTAGCATTGCCAGTTTCCCTTTCGCGTATGTTGTTTCTGTCTGCGGGGTGATAATTGGTGGAAACGAAACAGAAGAGAAGACTAACCTTCTTTGGTGTAGTCCATTTATGGCTGATCACTTTGGCCGAAAGATCCCTATTGCGACGGGATGTCTCATCATGATTCTCGGCGCTTTCATCTCTGCCTTTACCGATGGCTTCGGCAGTATGTTACCAACCGACTCACAAATTTAAGCAGCGCTGATAATTCTCCAAAGTGTACCTCGGTGGTCGATTCCTCGTCGGTTTCGGAAACTCCCTTGCCCAGCTCTCGTGCCCCGTTCTCCTCACAGAGATCTGCCATCCTCAGCACCGTGCCATCGTCTCCGCCATCTACAACTGTTTGTGGAACTTGGGTGCCACTCGTAAGTTAATTCCTCACAAGCTTACCTCTGACAACCTCTAACGAATATCTACAGTCTGCGCTTTCATCGGTCTCGGTACGATCAACATCAACAGCAACTGGTCATGGCGATCCATCACCCTCATCCAAGGCGTGCCATCCCTGATCCAAATCTCCTTCATCTACTGGATCCCCGAGTCCCCCCGTTGGCTCATGGCTCACGAGCGTCACGAGGAAGCCCTTGAGATCCTTGCCAAGTATCATGCCAACGGCGACGCCAACAACGCGACAGTGCAGTTTGAGTACAATGAGATTAAGGAGACCATCTCCCTCGAATACCAGGCTCAGAAGAGCGGCAGCTATCTTGATTTCCTTCGAACCCGTGGTAACCGTTACCGTCTCATGCTCTTGATCTCCCTGGGTATTATCTCGCAGTACTCTGGTAATGCCTTGATCAGCAACTATTCCAACATCATCTACGAGGGCGCTGGTATCAAGAAGCAGGCCCAAAAGACCGGACTGAATGCAGGAGAGAACATGCTCAAGCTTTTCGTTGCTATTGGCTGCTCCATGGGAATTGACAAATTCGGTCGTCGTCCTCTCTTCCTTACTGCCACTGTCGGTATGTAGAAGTCTCCCCTCACTAATTAGTTTCTCAAGCTGACTTTGTAAATTTAGGTATGCTGTTGTTCTTCTTGGCCTGGACCATTGTTGCCGCCCGCTTCGAGGCTGGTGGCGAGGTCGAGATCAAGCGCCTTGGATACCCCCAAATCGCCCTCATCTGGCTCTTCGACGTCTGCTACTCCATCGCCTGGTCCGGTCTTATCGTCGCCTACGCTCTGGAGATCTGCCCCTTCAGACTCCGTGCCCGTGGCCTTACCATCATGAACTTCTTCATCCAGGTTGCCCTCACCATTGGCAACCAGACCAACCCCATCGCTCTCGATAATCTTCCCCACAAGTGGAACTTCTGGTGCTTCTACACTGTAAGTGCCGCTTCTCTGACTTTACTCTCATGTTCAGAACGCTAATAGAGAAATAGGTTTGGATCGCCGTTGAGCTCGTCTTTGTCTTCTTCTTCTACGTTGAGACCAAGGGACCTACTCTGGAGGAGATTGCTAGAATCTTCGATGGTGATGATGCAAATGTCGGACAAGTTGACCTAAAGGACACTGAGAAGCAGGCTGTTCTTGAGACCACCGAACAGGTGCATCATGATGAGCGCAGGGACTTGTAAATGTCTCTACGTTGGCTTGGAATTTGATCATCACCGGCGTCATTGACAGTCGGAAACACCTAATAGTTTGATACCTTCTTGCTAGAAGTCCGCAAAATGACTGGACGCTTTTACAAATACAACACTCTTGCTGAATCTACCTTGCGAGCCTGAACCTGAACCTTGATCTTGATCCCGCCCGGCAACTATCACTGCCAATAACATTGCGACTCCGTCCTAGTCAGCTAAGAGCCTCCTTTTACCGCCTTCTTCTCCTTTCGGTGATACAGTAGCATATGTGGCAACCCGGAGCCGTTATCTTTTAAAGTACCTTCTCCAAGGACGATATAAATACACCGATATAATCCATATGCCAACAAGCACAACACGTCCTATGTTGAGAGCGAATAGGGCAATATTGACTATTTCAACATCATTTCCCAATGTATTAAGAAAGTCATCCGCAATTATCATCAGTATTAGACCTACAATTAACAATATGTTCCCGACCCAAAAGAAGAAAGCCATAATGTGGACGACGCAGACGGAATGCGTGCCCCTCCAGATAACACGCTGAAATGGTATACAGAAGCGTATTATAGCAGCGATACATAGAAAAGTTAATAGCCACCAAGAAGGGTATATTATTCCGAGGATGCAGCCGCTGGCAGTCAGTCAGTGTATAACTCATATCTATTAGCATTACTTGCCTGTTACATAAACAATTGTACCTCTGTGAGACTGCCAAGTAGATTGTATTGAGAACAAGCCCCATTGTAGCAAAGGTAAGTACCAATTCCCAGTGTATGTAGCTCACGAAGCAATGGAGAAAAAGTCGTTGGTATTCCCTTGGGATTCTCAGGCCATCGCGAAGAAGCATGGGAGCAAGAAGGATATTTCGCTGTGGATTTGGTTGACATGACCTGGATGAGCGATTGAAGTAGTATTTGCATGTCCTGAAGGCTGTGCAGCAGTGCCAATCGACTGGGTAGCTCGACGCCCAAAGCTCAATCTCCGGCCCTGCTGCTTTTGGAACATGGCGGCCATAGGTCCATCCCATTCTCTGCGGTCTTCCTCAAGGAAGTGAAGACCCTCAGAATAAACAGGTCGATGGCAGGTGGTGATAGAGTCCGGAAATCTCCAGGGTGTTGGTAAAACTCGTAGCGCAAGAAGCTTGGCCCAGCGGATGAAGACATCTATGGCTGAGAGGACGACAAGCGCCAACACAAATGTGACCACAGGGTCTATCTCTCGTTCCTTCGGGTTCTTGATAGTGTGGTCACCTCGTGGAGGAGGGGGTGGAGGCGGCGGAAGATCTGAGAGGGGCGTGTTTGGTCCCCATGACGGTCTGTCCAGCTCCTCCCACCTGGCCAGCAAGTCTTTAATTCGTGTTGCACTGAGCCATTTGTGCACTAGAGCCGTAAATAGGACTTGGCAGGTAATGGCGATTGCCAAATGCAGGTCCTCAGAGTTGCGCGGAGCTCTGGGTTATTTAGTAAGATTTGGGGTGATGAGAGCATTTTCAATGTTGTATTCGTTCGTCCGTGGTCTACAGTCACGAATGGATTTGAAATAGTTGGGCTTGGTCGCCTTTTTGGGGTAGGAGTAGGTAATGAGTTCCAGCGAAGTCAAGAGAGACATTTGCCTCTTGTAGGATATCAGTATTTGTATCATCAAAGCGATGTCGTCTTTCCAATCTATGGTCTTGACTGCTGAGGCGAGACTTTGCTAAATTCTCGTCCAGCCCTTTCTAATCCAAAGACCTGGTATCAACACCAGTTCTCAATTGACTATAGACTTGACCCAATGTACTCAAGATTTGAAGACAGTTGAGGCCGTCACCACCTCCAGATTTGCGTTGCGATAATTGATCTCTCACATAGGAAAGCGGGACAAGAAAAATTTAGGACCTAAGTAATAAAAAGACTTGGGTAAATTTAGGACATTTTGATACAATTTTAGACCGGTTTATTTTAGTATCTTCATTTAATATTAGAAGTTTTCTTGCTAACTGAAGAGAGGCAACCAAGACTGACCCAGATGGTGATGGCCACGTAGACTAACGCCCACCTTGCTGCAGGCTGACCAGTGTCACCGACGCGTCTTCCAATCATGTCACTGATAGCTGTTTGTACTCATATGCAGGTTTCAGCTTCCAAGGACTTTTCTGCCTACTGATTGCGGCGCTTACCTCTCCCCGCTCGGGCGATTTTCAACTTTCCCCGCACCTCAGCTTCCCAACATCAATCACTCTGTCTAATCCTTCACTAAACTTGAAAGAGACATTGAACCACCACGTTGCTACCATGAAGCAGCTTTCGAAGCTTAAGAAGAAACTGAAGTCTTCGGACTCAGCTAATCAACAATCATCTCGGCCAGCGTCTGTGCCCGCAGCAGCTTCAACCAGCCAGATCGCGACTCCATCATGCCATCAGTCTACTGGGTCTTCTTTGACTGTTTCAGTTATGAGCTCTTCGGCTGAGATATCACCATCCTTTGCGACAACTGAGCCAGCAACTGTTCTTTCGCCTTCACCGGAACCAGAAAATGCGATTCCAAGTGTACCTGAGCGACTCTGGAGCAAGGCCTACAACGTCCTCGAAGAAGAGGAACCGGAGATCGTCAAGAGCTACCGGGAGATCCTGATACAGGTACAACGTGAGTGGGATGATACAACGGCTCCCGAGGAGATCCAATACCTTGAACACTGCAAGACAGTCAAATCACGCCAGATGTGGAGACTGGTCTATTCCGGGCTTGAGAAGTCTAAGCGGCAGGCCAAGTACAAGGAGAATCTGTCAACTATCATCGAGACCATCAACAATATCAAAGGAGTGGTGGATAAAGTAGTAAAATATTCCTCGGAAGCCGCAATTGCGTGGGTGGGCGTCAGCCTTGGCTTAGAGGTATATCTGATGCTTGTTCTCTAATTACTCGCAGAAAAATGGCTAACAGGACTTCAGATCCTTTCAAATCCAATGAAGGAACCAGGACTCAATCGAAAGGGTATCGCATATGTCTTGTCACGAATGGAGTGGTATTGGAATTTGGCTGAGTTGGTCCTCTATGATAACTCGAACGTTTCGTCTGCGGCCTTGAGAACCAACTTGGAAACTCAGATCATCGAGTTCTACAAAACGCTTCTCCTATTTCAGATGCGGAGCACCTGTCTCTATTACCGCAACTGGGCGGGTGTTATCCTTAGGGATGCAGTCAAACTTGATGATTGGGCTGAAGAGCTCAACACTATCAAAGATTCAGAACGCCTCATTCGCAAGGATATAGAACAGTACGACAACCAAGATATCCGGTTGAAGCTTGGCACGATCGAAACTTCTGCAGTAGGCCAAGCTGAATCACTAGAAACCATTTGCAAGATTCTGAGGGAGGAGGCACGATTGGAAGAAAAGAAAGCGCAAGATGACAAAGACAAGGATTGTCTCGCCTCGCTATTGATCACGGACCCTCGTATGGATAAGAAAAGGATTCAAAGTCAAAAGGGCGATCCACTCAAAGAGTCTTACGAATGGATCTTGAAGAGTGAAGCCTACCAGACATTCATAGATGACGCATCAAGTCGGGTTCTGTGGATCAATGGACCACCTGGAAAGGGCAAGACAATGTTGCTTTGTGGCATCATCGATGAACTACAAAAGAATCTTAGGCCCATCTCGTTCTTCTTTTGTCAAGCGAACGTCAAAGAAGAGGACTTGTCTAGTGATATTGCTGTCCTGAGAGGGCTGGTCTATGTTCTTCTTGAGCATCAGCCTTCTCTGATCTCAGCGATTCGTCCAAGTTACGACAAGCAAAAAGACAGGCTATTTAATAGTATCAACAGCAGTCAGCTTCTGAGAGAGATTCTAACCACGATGCTTCAAGACCCGAGGCTACATGACACAATCTTGCTCGTGGACGCTCTGGATGAGTGCACAATCAACAGATCGAAGCTCACAAATCTCATCGTGGAACTATCTGAATCCTGTAACAACAAGTGGATCGTGTCAAGTCGCAACTGGCCTGAGATCCAGCAAGAACTCGCAGATGTGACGGGCTTGATCTCCCTTGACCTTGAACAAGAGCATGAGTCGGTTTCTCAAGCTGTCAAGTCATACATCAGCAAGAAGGTTGATGAGCTGGCAAAGGCGAAGTGGAAGAACGACTCGGAGTTGAAAGAAAAAGTATTCGATTACATGCAGTCTCATGCCGATGATACATTTCTGTGGGTGGCCTTGGTATGCGAGAGGCTTGCCAACTCTGGTATCAGAAAGCGTTTGGTCATGGAGGAGCTAGTGAGGTTCCCGACGAGCCTTGGTGCTCTTTACCAGGCTATGCTGGACCGAATAACGAACTCGTCTGAGGCCGATAGACTGAAACAGATACTGGCCTTAGTTTGTGTTGTTTACCGCCCTCTCAAATCGGCCGAGATACCAACACTTGTTGAGTCCATGGATGAATACAATGAGGATGATGTAAAGGATACCATCGCCTCTTGCGGCTCTTTCTTGACACTCCAGGATGACCAGATCTTCTTTGTGCATCAATCAGCCAAGGAGTTTCTTCTCGATCAAGGTCAGGAGACTCTTTTCCCGCGCGGCAAGAGTTATCAGCATGGGCACATCTTCTCACGATCTGTTGAGGCCATGGAGAATACACTTCGCCAGGATGTATATAACCTCGGTTCACCCGGTATCCTCAACCCGGTTGAAATTCCAAGACCCGATCCGTTGTCTTCTATCGAGTATTCTTGTGTATACTGGGCTCAACATCTTTGCAAATCGGATCCTCTAAAGGAGCCATATCTCTCAAACCTCAAAAGGGTTTTGAATTTCCTCCAGATGAGATTTACATACTGGCTAGAGGCACTAAGCCTGCTTCGGGAACTTTCAACAGGAATCACGAGCATCATGGCTTTAGAAGCTATACTGGTGTGTATGTCTTGGTTCCATATCCGCATCAACAACTAAGCTTTGAATAGGTCGACATGGAAATGCAGGAGCTTACTGATTTCATCTATGATGCTCGCAGGTTTATTTACCATCACAAGCCCGCTATCGAAATCGCTCCGCTTCAGGTGTACGCATCTGCCCTTATATTTAGCCCACAGTCCAGTGTCATTCGCAAGCACTTCTCCTCCCATATACCTGAATGGATCATCGCCAGGCCAGAGATGAACAACCAATGGGATTCTCACACGCAAACAATATACACTTCCTCCAGCCCAATGCATGCCAGTTACTCTCCTGACGGTCGCTACCTAGCTGTTTCCAGTCATGGGTGTTTGGATATCTATGAGACAGCTTCAGGTGATTTGATTCATCAAGAGGATACTGACACGGTCGCCTCTGTAGTAGCATATTCCCCAGATGGACTCTTGCTATGCTGTGCAGTTAATGGAGGCATTGCGATTCTTGACGCAACCACGCTTAGGGTGGAACGAAAACTGGAGCTAGGGACCAACCCTCGCCAGTGCTTGTTCTTGCCAGACGGCAACAGTATCATACTTGTGTATAGAAAAAATGTCGCTGTGTTTAACTGGAAGTCTGGGGAATATGTCTCACGCCTCGATCGAATTATTCGGGATTTCGGCAATGCAGCTGCAGCCTTATTGTCTCACATTGTGGCGCTCCCGCCATATACAAGTGAGGTCAGGATTTGGGATTTATTCACCGGCAACTGTAAGTATACCTTCGATTGGGATGTCAAATGGATCCACTCAGTGGCCTGTTCATCAGATGGACATTGGGTTGCAGCAGCGGCAGGCTGTAATGCACGACTCTGGTACTTGGATGCTAGGCAGGGCTGGGTCTATATGCACGATTTGAGTCATCAGTATGTTGTAACCTGTCTCGCATTCTCAGCGGTTGGCCGATCATTAATCACAGGCTCACTTGATAATTTAATCAGGGTCTGGGATGAGACCGGGGACTGTGCTGCGGTACTGAAGGGGCACTCTAAGTCCATCAACCTTTTGTCAGTATATGAGAGTCAGTTAGCATCTGGGAGCAACGATGGTACTATTAAGCTTTGGGACTTGTCTGAAACTCTTTCAGACCAAGTCAGGCAGAACCGGCGGTCATCAGTGCCGACATATGATTCTTCGCTTCAACCATCAGAGCAAAATTCTTGTGATGATAGAGATCTTCAGATCGATAGCCTGTTATTCTCTCCTGCTGGCAGTATGTTGGGGTCGTTGTCACGGAGAGAGACGCAAATCTGGGATACGGTGACAGATATCTGCACAAACATCCTTTTTTCTGGTGGCGCTTCGGGTCCTAACGGGATAAGCTTCACGCCTGATGATAGGCTAGTGGCAATGAAGGACCGAGATGGCAAGTTCGGCGTTTGGGACACGAAACTTATGACACGGATTCATTCCCTTGAGTCGAAAGATTTTGACTATGTGGCCATATCTTCCGATGGACGGTACGTCTCATCACTGTCTCGCTTCAAAATCAACAAAGAAAGGGTGGTAAAAACCTGGGATTTGATACAAAATACTGAATCGCAGACGCATCTTGCCTCCGAAGGTCCGCGCACTGTACGATATATAGTGAGCAGCAGATTTTTATATTCAGAAGATTGGAAGGTCCTGGCTATATTCGACGTCTTTGGGCTAGAGGTCCTGGATCGGAAGTCGGGATACTTGGTCAGTGATCGACTTAAGGATTATGACAGAAATCGAAGCGGAGAAGAGCCTTTGGCATTCTCCCGGGATAATGAATGGCTTTTGACATACCAAAGGAAAACGGGCTCCATTGCTATCCGAAGAACGACTAGCCCCCACATTGCGAAGGATATTGGATCTCTTCAAGCAGATGCTCCACCGTACGACACGCCAGAACTCGAGGAACCTTTTTGGAGAGTACCTACTCGATATGGCTTGCTGGCTGTTGGCGAACCTAGCGACTTCGAAGGCACAAGACGTATTGGATGGGGTTTGTCCATAGACATGGATTGGATTATGCGGGGGAGTGAAAGGATGCTCTGGATACCTGCAGATTATCGCCGGATGGCGTTGGATGTCAAGGCTTCGCGAGTAGCCTTTGTTTGCCCTTCGGGCCAGATTAAGATTATAAGGTTCCAATAGAAACCTGGTGGAGGAAGGTCACGATATTAGTAGTATGGGTGGCCATACAATCTGGTTTTTGGCCCAAATGCGTCTTCCTACCTTTATGGTGGTTACATGCGAGGCTTATAGCTGTCCTCATGGTCAGCTATGAGGTTGGAATGAATCTTGATCACTTTCGTTGGTCGTCTATACCTGAATTCCATTCGTGTACCGCTTTATTATCACGCATTCGTGGAACTCGTGAAATATCTATTTGCGATTGTCTCTAAGTGTCGATGCGGTCGCAGGGCAGAAGGAAACATCTGATGTTAAACCAAGGCGCCAAAAACATATGATTCAAGGTCCAGAAGCTCTACAACAAGGCATACACAACTGGCGCTAGGTCCTTTTGGCCTTTAGAAATACCGAAAGCAGATAGAGGGACTTCTGCAACCTGGCTAGACTGCTTTCTGTTACTGGATACGGTGACCAGAACTTTCAGTACACCGAAAGTTGCCTCGTTGACCTTTACCTTGCCTAGAGATGATTTAACCAAATCCTTGATAGCAGTGGCTGAAATGTTGGAGATCCACCGTGACTATTTCTTCTAGGACGACGTTTCATGTCTGAATCAAAACAGCCTTCATAAACCATGCTGATGCATCTAAAAAGAATGCTGAGTGATATCCGGCTTCCCTCCCGGTAGCATCATGCGAAACGGCCAACCTTGGGAATGGTAAATACCTGCCGCTATCCTCTGAAGCCAAGCAGTAGGTACAACAGGAATCCAGAATTCGCATTTCTCACACGCCAAGATCTTTAGTCCCGTTGTCCATGAGCGATGAGCCTCCCCTGTCTCACTGATCGAGAGTTGTGCGTGAGCCAAGGACAAGTGACATACAGCTGCTATGAATCCACCAGATGAGCCTCGGGCATGCATGTCGCTAACATGGTCAAGCGCAAGTATCTAGCGCCGTATGGCCCCGACTGGGTCTACCCTCATATGTGCTATGCAAGCTGGTGCCAGGAGTGCTCTTATGTTCAGTTGTTGGTTTGATCCAACCTAATGACAGAAACTGCTCCAAAGACGGTCTCGCCCCGCAAAATCGCCTATGGACTGGAAGTATCGCGCTGCCGTGCTCTGGAGCTGAGAGGTGACCTCCATATACAGAGAAGATAATGGCTGCTTCGCTTCCCACTTATAGGCAAATGAAGGCACGTCAGTATCGTAGCACTTGATCTTGTTCTCCATCTGGGAAATATGAAGGCGACCCTCAAGCGCATGGTCCCGACGCGTACTTAGGCGTGGCCCACGCCACAAAAAGTCACGTATGTGGGCTTCCGACTTGGCAAGTTCTCCATCTACACGATGGAGTATCCTGCGGAATAGTACGACCGAGGCATGGAGATAGTTGGGCATTGACCTTCGTAACAGCAGTTTAGCCTGATTAGCTGCAGCACAGCGGATGGCAAGTGAGTCTCGCTCACAAAAATACAAGACAGCTTTAATAACGTGGGTCCTGAAGGAAGTTGATATCTTGCACGTTTTCAGAAGCCTTTCTAGTATTGACCACACTTTTGTTTCAATGACGGTGACCTGGGACACCAGGGTCAGTGATGTTGTAGAAAGTCCGGGATATATCTTACCAGTCTGTGTTTCCCTCGTAGCACAGTGGGTAAACGAAACAAATGAGCTTTAGCGCTGTCATATCGAGTACTTCGATCGTTTGTGGCGTCAAGGTTTCCTCGAGACTCGACATTCGTTCAGGACTGAGGGACCAAGCTATGGTATTGTCTGCTTGGAGTCTATCGACGACATACGGACCTGCTATGGCCTCAGAGATCTTCGCTTCATTGCATAGAAGATCGATGAGGGTTTCAGGTAGGCCAAACTGGGTAGCACTGGTTTGATCGACCTCTCCGTCGGTGTTCCAACGTCGTTGTGGCAAGGGAATACCCTTCAACAAGACAGCCGGTATGTCTGTGCTGCCGAGCGCGTACATAATAAGACATAGCTGATCTTGAGCAGGAACAAATGAAGTGAAGTCGTTAAACAGATTGTGATGACCTGCTGGCGACTGAGGGTCTGTAGTCTAACTCAATATTACAACATTTGCACCACCTATAAGATCACTAACCGCATAGCTGGCTGACGACCAGGCGCTGTACAAGCTCATTATACCTTTCAAATGATGGATCGAGGGATGGTAAATGGATGAAAACTTCTTCATCGTCAACACTCAGATATCTCTCATAACTACGTAGTATCAGCACACTAGGATACTGCCAATACAACGAAACCCCATACGTTGAAGCTGGGACGTCGAGTGGAAGCCAGAAGATTGCTCCTACGCCACCTAGTCTGTGGACTATCTGAACATACTTCCTACCAGAGTCTCTCAAATCTATGAAAGTCCGCACTCCAGGAAATACCTCAGCCACTTGAGGAGAAGCCAGTATCTGGGCATCCAACTTAGATCGAAGAAATATCACAACGCAGGCGAGTCGCCGCCGCAGCTCAAGATGAACACGATCATCCGAGCCCGCCCAGAAATCAGTCACATCGTTCTCGAATCTTGAGAATACCCGATCGACAGGGGTGAGGTCAACTTTGTCTCCAAAGTGAGCCTTGCTGGTTCGTTGGTTTCGTGGGGTGATCTCATACTGCAGCTGACGACTGAGCGAACTCGCTTGCGCTAAGAATTGTCGCAGATCTTCTAGATGGCGGTTCAGAGCAGGGATCAATCCTTTGGCTTTGGCCTCGTTGTAGTCCTCTGCCAGGGTATGGATTGTGTTACAGAGACAGCCGTCCATGGTGCTCGTGTAGCCTGCACGTATTGAGTTAAGGGTTATGTTGAATTTGAGTCTCGATCTGCAAACTCTGAAGTGGATTGCCGTGCCATGCGTGTTTTTCGGGTCTGTTCGTTGAGCAGTACAGGACTGTACGCGTATTCGCTGTCCTCATTCCAGTTGAACCAATGGTCAATCTACCCTGACATGATCTTATCTGATCTTGTGGATCCTAGCGCAAATATCCAGCTTGTGAAAAATCGGCTCATGCAAATTTCCCAGCTAGTTGACGAACACTTCACTAAACGACAGTGAAAACATGTGTTTGTCAAGCAGGGATCAGGAAACAGACTGTTTCTTTACAGTGAACAATTCACCTTGATGAAGATCCCTGCTGTGCCCCATAACGACCAGAACAGCCTATCAGGCTTGTGATCGGAACGCCGAGTCTAGCTTGCTTGGGACCGAAGCCGACGGAAAGCCGACGGAGATTGATAACAGCCAAGCTAACCCGTGCTAAAAATTAAGAACACTCATGATACCCTCTTCGCTAAGATCCTGTCCAGTCAGAGGTCGCAGCGACATCGGGAATGTTCGTAGCTCGACTACCACGCAGCGTGACTAGGATCATGCGGTGGGGCTCACGCGTAATGCCCGCTTGACCGAGGGTCTGGTTAGATTTATCAATCTAGGTTTGACGCAATCTTATCAATCGGTGCGAGATCTGTCATTTTCTTTCGTTCTACCATGATCGTTTGTCAAAAATGGAGGGCGTCAAACCACCAAGTATGAAGCAGGGCAAGAATGAGGAGGCACTCACTAAGTATGCCGCTTTTCTATGTGGCCTCATGCTTTTAGTTATCGCCATTCGTTGGTTGCATAACATTTGCATTACATCTCCGCATTCGAAAACATCTTCATCATTGACGTACGGGCGTGAGGCCAGCCTCCTATTATTCCAGTATGTAAAAGCGTCCAGAAATCCAGTCACCAATATACTCATGCTTCTTATAGAATTTTACAAAGACGTCTACCAGCTTCGTGGTTTGGCCGACCTTCTTTGGGGTTCATCGTGATGATCAGTATCTATCTTGTCGGCAACATCGCTTTCTGCTCAAATATGCTTGCGATGCCCCAGCTATTGAACCATTGGGCTTCTCGATTCGGGTGGTAGGATGCACTATTCCCTTATGACATTCCATACGAAATTGACCAATCTCAGGATGTGCGCTGGCAACATGGCGCTATGTGTCTTTTTTGGCCTCAAGAACACGCCCTTGGGCCCCTTGGCCTCCGTCTCTCACAGTCAACTGAACATTTTACATCGAATGGTCGGTTATACAACTGTATTCCTCCTCGTCCTTCATGCCCTTGTATACACGATACATTTTGGCCGCCAAGGTCGCTTGGTTCAGTTGTTGAAGAAGGAGGACATCGAAGGCATGGGGGCCGGTGTTGCCATGCTTGTACTGCTAATGGGAGTGTTTAGACACAAGCATTACGAGCTATTCTATGCTAGTCATATCATTGGCTTCATGGCTGTTGTTCTCTTGACAGCGCTTCATCGTCCAAACTGGGCCAAGAAGATTCCAACGGTGATGCTCATCATATTCTGTATGTGGACAGTGGACCGACTCATACGATTGACCAAGTTATTATACAACCTTGTCAACAACTCGGCGACATTCTACCCTCTTCCATATAAAGGAACACGAATAGTGCTCAAGAAGCCTGGAATGGAAGACGCCTTACCTGGAACGCACTGCTTTTTGTGGATTCCGAGACTTCGAATGTTTGAGACGCATCCCTTTACTGTCGTCAGTAATGACTCCTCTGGTCTAGAGCTGGTCATGAAATCGCGTAAGGGCTTTACCAAAGCTGTCGGCAGATTTGCAAGGATAAATCCCAGAGCGACTCTATCAGCATCTATAGATGGGCCATATGGAACACTTCCAGATATTAACAACTACGATAAATTAATCTTTATCTCTGGGGGGAGTGGAGCTGCCTTTACCTTTGGGGTCATGAACCGTATCATGATGCAGCGTGAAAAGCTTGCAATACAGTCTATCGAGTTCGTATGGGCAGTCAGGCATATAGGTATGTCTATGTCAAATCCCAACAATCCAGAAAGTTTCTCTGATGACTGACGAGCTATAGACCAATTGAGCTGGTTTCGCCGACATTTTCGCAATATTGCGAATTCTGAATATCCCATCAGCGTCAAGGTCTATGTGACAGGCGAACGGTCTGCATCTGGCTCAGTACATGATGACAGCGACCCTCAAATATCTCCATGCGGAGCAGAAAGGGGAATTCTGCTAAGGGAGGATGCTTTTGACTATCAAACAATCTCTGAGGTTGACGATTTATGCGGGTTAATTCGCGGAGCGACTGACGATGAGCTCAAATCTAGTTCATTTTTCGAGAAGCTGGATGTTGATGAAACAATTGGAACAGCCATAGAATCGTCTGGAAGTCATGAACGAGTGCTAGTCTTGTCTTGCGGGCCCAAGTCCCTCATGGATGCCGTGCAAGATTCAGCAAGTAAATGGCAGAAAAAGAGAAAAATTCGAATAGATGTCCACTGTGAGGACTTTGACAGCTGATGGAATGATATTGGATATACATAGAACGCAATTTGTTTTAACGTGGTTTATTACTCTTTCCCAGTTGAGTCTGATTGCCTTTCGCAATGGGATGGCCGCCCGATTAGTACGCCCAGCTAGCATGCACTCACGCGCTGTGGGCTTATATTCCCGTGACATAATGCAAAGTCGAAAATTTCCAGATCACAACGGCAAGAAGGGCGAAGCTCCGTCATCTATCATGATATCATCTCTATGTAAAAAGGAATAATTTTCGCTGGTTTTGCCTATCATCACGTCTATGGCTAGACCTCCTATACATCCTCTGCGAGATGTACTGCCTTATTTACCTGTTGTATCAAGGTATGCTATGTTGGTGTGTTCAGGGTAGTTGCCTAGGAACATCGGTATTTGTTTGCAACCAAGGTATGAGAGCATCTCTATCGGCCAATGCCTCTGAAGAAAAAAGCATTAATCCGATTAGCAAAAGAATTAACCTCTACAGTACTCATGCCGAACTCGGAGTTTACATCTCCAGCATTTACTATGCCTAGCAAGGCCCAAAGACAATGAAGCGTCACCGCAGTGGAGAAACGCTCCCGAAAGTGGCTCCATGGGTGAACGGGATTTTCCGAATCTGATTCTCTCACTGTGAGAAAACTTTCAATGTAACCTTACTAATCATTTACGGTTTAGACCGATCCCACCACATCTTATCAATCTGATTATCCTGGCTTAGGGGAGCAAAGAAAACACAGGACCTTAACCCTAAGTGATGAAAATACTTAGGTAAATCTAATCTAAGCTTAGGGGACTCTTTGCTTTCGTTTATTTTAACACCCCGTATCAAGGTTCGGTGTTTTCTTGCCCCCGGAGGCCTGGTCACTCTTTTGGGGTTAGCTCGGGACCAACATCAAATTTCTTTTCGGGCCAACTTAAATATGTAAAACATCCTCCATCCTCTGCCCTTTGTCCAACCGAGCCTCAGCTCTATCATCTGCCTCTAATTAATTGAGTACAGTTTCTCCAATCTTTACGCTCATGGCTCAGCCTCAGACGCCAGAGAGCTTCGCGAACGAAGAGAAGCTCGTACCGCCTCACGTGTCTGTCAAGGAAGATCACGTTAAATCTGAGTCGCAGATATCTCAACCGGAAGATGACGGTCGCCAGCCCGTCCCACTGTCTTGGAAGCTTGCCTCTATCATCCTCGTCACGGCAATTGGCTTCGGGTCGCAATGGAGCTCTGGTGTAACCTCTGCCATGAAGAGCACCATCAAGAAAGAACTGCACATCAACAACACCCAATTCTCCCTTTTGGAGGCCAGCGAGGATTTCATGGTCACTGCTTTAATGCTTGTTAGTGGTATCGTAACTGATAGAATTGGTGGAGCCGGTATGTCTGAATCGAAGCAAAGGAGAAGTTGACGCTGACCAGAAGCAAGGCGCGATGCTGTATGGAAATCTTATATATTCGGTCGGATCGATCTTGGTGGCTGGAGCGGCTCAGACTCGATCATACAAGTTCATGATGGCTGGCAGGGTCGTGCGCGCCCTCGGCGATATCGCCACGCAAGTGGCCCAATACAAGGTCTTCTCATCGTGGTTCGCCCCCGGCAACGGATTCGCCTCAACCTTGGGCTTCGAATTAGGTATTGGCAAGATCGGAGCCTTTGCTGGCAAGTCTTCAGCCAACATAATCTCCAAGAGGCTCGGGTTTGCCTGGGTTTTCTGGATTGCGGTATTTATGAACATCTTCACCAACGTCATGACGGGGGTCTTCTACTTCTTCACCAAGGTTGCCAATCGTCGCTATCACGGTATCAATGATCCAGCTACTGGCGAGAAGCTTACTGAAAAGACGCGCAAGTTTGAATATCGCAAGGTCCTGGAACTCCCGTGGACATTCTGGGCTGTTATGGGGTTTTCGCTGTTTGAAACGAGCGCTGCTATTGTGTTCCTGCAGAATGCGACAGAACTTGCTGAGCAGAGATTCGGCACGGATTCAATTGCAGCTGGATGGTATAGTTCCGTTTTGCAATATTCAGGTATGTTGTCTTGTCAACATCTGTCGCACCGGACTAGCTCTGACCCTGGTTTCAGGTTTCTTTGTTGTTCCTTTACTGGGAGTATTCCTCGATCTTTATGGAAGCCGCATTTCTGTCTGTAAGTAGCTCATCATTTGGCACGCCAGGAAGAAGTTGCTGACTCTATGTAGTGGTATTTTGCGGCATTGGCATGTTCATCTCGATGCTTCTGGTGTGCTTCTCTGGAGCCGTCAAAGGAACAGCCGCATCATTCGGCGTCTTCGCTTTCGCATACTGCTTCGGTCCTACCACGATTATCGATAGCACACGTACATCCATGTGGGACAGCACTGTCTTTGGCTCTGCCTACGCTATCAAAATCACAATGAACAATGCGTACGATCCACCGCATTATACCCTCTGCCATCCTCATTACTAACACTTACCATAGGATGAATATCATCGTTAGAATCATCACCGGAAAGATTCAAGATGCCGATAATAACTCGTACGACAATGTGACGATCGTCTACGTCGTCCTCGCCGGATTGTCCGTCGTAGTATCGCTGCTTCTCGCGATTGGGGCGTGGAAGTCTGTGGACCTTGGACACCTACAATGGTCACGAAAGAAGAGAATTGCGCAGGGCTTCTTGCTCAACGAAAGGAAAGAAATTTTTACCAAGGAAAACGGTGAGAAGAACAGGAGGGTGTCGCTGGCTTGCTTTGTTACTTTGATCCTGTTGGTCATAGGTAGCTGGTGCGGATACTTCTGGGGTGTTGCGACTGGAAATAATGATTGAGATAGTTTTTAACACAGATTTCTAGTTATTGGAGTCTCGATCATGAATAGTCTGGGTCGAGAGCTGTTTAGAGAAGGCTTGCTAACTGTCGAACGTTGAGCCCAAGATAACAGAGCACTGCCAGTTCTGGAAAATTGACAGGTTGATAGACAGTTACTTCCAATTTTATACCCTAACCGCTATTCTTGTCTCATCAGAGCACTCATCCTATTGTTGTTGCATATTAATATGTGGCCAGCAACTTGAGCGATTGAGCTCCGAGTGTCAGTAATAATGCGGGCATGCCCCCGGGGATATTTGGGTCGCCTAACTTACCGCGAATACCACTTCCAAATTATCTCACCACGCTAAGTCTGATTATTTACCATTAGATCTTCAAGAAGTACTATATACTAAGTATGTCAATACTTATTGGCCAGAGGGAACTCGGCCAGAAAGGATGATTGAAGTACACCGCAAGAGATAAAGTCACGACTACTCATCATAATAACAGCCTAAAGCTGAGAAGAGTCTGACAAATGTTTAGGTTAAATGTGAGGAGTTTAGACCAGGCTTCCTCAGACTCATGCATATCTTCATACACATTACACTAGCAACAGGAGTTCTCAAGGAGAAGTAAGAGTCATGTTATGCATATGCCGGAATAAAGTCCGCAGTCAAATACCAGCCTGGCTTTTGCATGCTGTCCGAGATGACCTTCCCATTGATAACCAGGTTTTCGAAGGTAACATTGCTGATCGCCCGGTCCTCATCATAACCGACAAAGATAGACATGCTGGCTTTTGTCCCAGTGTACTTTAAATCACGCACCAATACGTCCTTGATCCCTCGGCCCGGTGACGTATTGTACTTGGTATTGTACATGACGCGGAAGTTGAGCAGCTGACCACCGCGAATATCTTCGACGCGCACGTCATCAATCAAGAAGTCTTGGATCAGATTAGCATTTCCGGGATTGAGTGCGATGGTTCCTTGGTAGTCGACCTGTCCCTCTCTTTGGTCGAGATTGTCGATGTTGCGAATGGTTAGACCTGCAATAGTCTCGGGGTCTTCGGTATTGCCATGGGTTCCAATATTAATCTGATACGCGACATCAGCCCATAGAATTGAGTTTTGGATCGTGATGCTGGTAGAGTTTCCGTGCCATTCATCTCTGTGAGCATAGACAGCGATACAGTCATCTGAGTTGCGCAAGACGGAATCGATAAGAACATTTTTGCAGCAATAAACGTCCATTCCATCTCCCCACTGCACGGCGCTAAAGTCACGCCAATGACTGAATGTCACGTCCTTTGACTCATAAGTTCTAGGGAGGGAGTTGATGCCAACCAGACGCTCGATCAAGACGTTGTTGGAACGGTAGACCTGTAGGGAATTTCCTTTTGGACCCCGTCCACGTATGGCCTCATCGGTCGAGTTGGTTACTGTAATATCAGGAGCTGAAATCACTGCTCCGCCGACGATATACAGAGTTTTGCCAGAGCCGACCTCGAGCGTAGAGTTGAGCTTGTGGTAGCCAGGACCGTAGTACAAGACCTCCTTGTCTTCATCGGATGGGACATTTGTATCAGGTGGAATAGGGAAGATGTGCAGAACGTCGAAGATGTCATAGTTGACTTGAACAATAATATCTCGCGGCTCATCCAAAGTGAAAGTGATAACGGAGCCAGACTTCTTGGGAGTCAAGTGGAGAGAGTAAGGCCTAATAATAGCCTTGGAAACTCGATCTTTCAAATATTTGGCTTGAATCTCGACAGTGCCGTGAAAATCGAAATAATTCAGTGATGAGTTGTGCTTGATGGAGCCACCGGTGGTAAAGTTGACCTCGTTGAGAAGAAGTTGATATATTACAATCTTTTCCCACCTGCCACCAGGGACACGGGCTTTGACATCGAAAGAGGCTGCGACGGGGACGCCATCGGGAATAGTCCAAGTCTGGAGAAAGCCCTTGGAGGACTTTGCACCTTCAGCAATAGTATTTTGACCAAGGAGTAGGAAGCACGCTGACGTGATAGCAGTGCTGAGCCTCATGGTGATGTTTTGTGTATTGCAGCACAGTAGAAAAGACCCAGTAGAGATATGCCGGTAATCCGATGGACTTGAGTGATCAACAGTTAGATGACAATGAAGAATTTGTTAAACTTAGACTTGGCTATCTATGTACTTATGAGCGGGAACTCGACATCGCCAAAGAGTTAGAACAATAAGGAAGTATTCCACTACGGAGGCTAATCGGTACTTCAATTCCCAGCTTCCCCGTTTTCGACACCTAAACTAATATGTATTCTGTAGATTGGCATGCTCATCTCGGAGGAACTGCCGATACCTTTCCCGCCTCTTTATCGAGCAACAACCAAACCAGAGCGCGGGCAGTAGGTATTAAAATAAATCTCCAGCAGTACCGCAAGTACCGCAACCAAGGGACAGAAATGCAGTAAATCTTCCGATAGATTATCCGTCGATTTAGTCTCAGAGGCGGGGGTCTCGATGAGCTAGCAGACATGGATTCTTCTATTGGCCCGGTTAAGATCACAGATGCTAACATCAACCGAGACAGGCGCCTTTGTGAGCTGGAAAGGGTAGTTTATACCACTAAGTATCGTGTTCCATTGTCCGAGGCGAAGAAAAAGGATTGGTTGGTAATTGTGGACAAACAGCGGTTATCGAAACGAGGCACTTACGAAACATAGCTCATAGGATATATGGAGCATGGTCAACCAACACAGGCATTTCGGTCATCCCAATACACAAGGTAGCGTCTTTGTAAATGTAGAAGTCAAGTTAACAAGCAATATGCCAGATTTTGAATCACCCAGTTCCGTCCGTCCTAGGGAGATGTTCTACGCTGACGCGACACATTTTCAGCTGCCCTAGTACAAGATTTTCGCAGTCGCAAATGTGACTTGAGAGGGATCAGCGGACCATTGGATCTATATGATTCAGAAATGACTGACAGGTTGAAGATCACTTTCGCTACGCCGATCATATCCGAATATGTTGCGGCAATTGATGTCTTAGATGCTGACGAAGTGAAGGTTGGGATTTTTCTTCAGTGTCTCACTATTGAACTGCCGCGCTGGGGCTTGATCTTGCTTGGAAATGTTCATCCTAGACGTTTGAATATAAACAGCATAGGTTAGTGCTGGAGGTCTGACAAATGGTTCTACGTGCTTGGGAGAGTTCCAAAGTCTGAGCATCGGGCTCTGATTTCCGATCATGCGATGAAGCCCGAATAAGCAATAATAACCAGAGGATATATACGATCACAGGCTTCACAGCACAGAAATGTAGAAAAGGCAGTCACAGTTTTAGGTTCAAGTTCAACTAGAAACACTGTTGTTCCTGGCTAACTACCGATAGTGTCTTGGTCTGTCAGAAGGGTATGACATAGACAGCGGCGCGAAGCCTCTAAAGAGCATCGATAAACATCCGAGTTACCAAGTTGGACGATCACATACCAGAAGATCAAGTTTCGAGCATAGCGCAGTGAGCCAAGTTTAATTCCCAAGGCAATATGCTGCATAACGTCCGAACTGCACAGATACCAGTACTGCCATGGCATGCAATGGGTCTATCATGCGTTTCAACTTCAACTCCACATCTGAGAAACTCGGGAAGAAACGAATCACCTCCTTCCAAGACATCAGGAACAGCTACAATCCATTCTGGAGCAATTCTCATGGCCATCGAAAACTATAAAGCGGCTGCATCTTCCTTTCTCATCACTCAATCATCAGCACTCACAATTAACACTTTGCCAACACAGCCACTTCAATCTCAAAGAATTCATTAAGCCGTCACCATGAAGTTCTCCACCATTCTTGTTTTCCCCGCCCTTGCTCTTGGAGCTGCCACTCCCAAGCTTCCGGTTTCTTCCATTGACCCTGCCTGTCTTGAGAGTATCACCAGCGTCGCCGACTGCATCAAGAACCTCAAGCCCACTGGTGGCGCCGCTGCTCTTACCGATGTCGCAACCTGGTAAGTCCAATACTCTCTGTTATCCTTTGGCGTAGATCGTCAACTAATAGGATATAGCCTCGCTGAAATTGTGGCTGGCGTTCAAAAGTGTATCCCTGGTATCCCTGGTATCCCTGGCGGTTTGCCTTCTGGTCTGCCTACTGGCCTCCCCACTGGCCTCCCCACCGGCCTGCCTGTTCCTCTGCCCACTCCTCTTCCTGGTGGTCTTCCTGGAAATGGTACCCCTGGAGTTCCTGAGGTCCCTGGTATCCCTGGGCTTCCTTAAGTGCCTTCCAGCATAACAACGGCCCTGGAGACTTTTGTTCACCTGGAGGATAGATTGATGGTATTTGTCAACAGGACGCCTTGAGAAAGGCATCTACGATATACTTGGATGTTGGTCTTTATTATTGGGGGTTTTGGATAAGAATGAACTTGTTGTGCATACCGTTCCATAGCATCAAACTCTTTGTCTTGACCATGTGCAGTAAGACTTTTTGCAGCAGCATTGATCAGAGAAACGATAGATGATCTGGTGATGATATTATTGCGCAGTGTTATACACCATTCTCTGATTGCAAAGGATAGAACCGTGTTCTGGAGAGAAAAGAGACCAGACCCAGAAAAGAGTCCATATCCTGTTTCCAGGCATCTCACGAGAATATGTGAAATCCCTGCGAGTTTCCAGTCCAATTCAACATCTAAACAGTATCCGGCATATAGCCTGTATTTGAGAACCATCAGATATAAGATGGCCCGTCAACGGATCCAGTTGTTGTCTACTTTGACTTACTGAGAGTGCCTAGTCTAACTTCAAGCAGCTGGGACCCCAGCTAGCCAATTTACCCATGCCTGAATATCCATTCAACGATAAAGATCCTCGATAAAGATCAGAGTCTTCAACTCGCGTAGCACTGAACAGTCCAAAAGCTACTCATTGACGAGGCGAGAACAGTCATGGTGTCCCGCATGGATGTCATCGACTGGCTGACATTGGCTCCACTCTGAGTCCCAGAGAGTCCACAATCACCTTCAGCCATGAGAGTAGCCCGGGTATCGAAGACCAGGGCCTCGATACTGCATAACAGAAAGATTCAGGCAAGTTATTATATCTCAGCAAACGTTTAGACCAGTTTAATCCGCTTGCTCAAGACAACCAGGCATCTATCCCTTAGCTTCAAACCCGATTAAAGTCTTCGACTAGCCCAGGTATAGTTAGCCTTTCAATGTTACCCACTTACCTGTATTTGTCATCCGCCACTGACTCACTGATCTTCCGAGGTCTTTTCTTTATTTCATGATCCATCGAATTTCTACCTTCTCTTCTTACAGATCAGCACCATAATCAACTTGACAAACCACGCTATTGTAACCATGTCTCACCTTACCTACACTGCCTACGAAGGCTATGGCGAGCGCGCCAAGAAGGACCTCTGGTACAGCCAAGCCGTTCGTGTCGGAGACATCATTGAATGTTCTGGGCAAGGTGGGCTCTCCTCCAGCAATGCAAGCAAGGTTGCTGACGTGCTACCAGGTGGCTGGGACCGCGAGACAGAGAAAATCGACCCGAATGTGGTGATACAGATAGAAAAGGCCTTCGACAACGTGGAAGCTGCTTTGAAGGCAGCAGGTAGTCGGGGTTGGGAGGATGTTTTCTTCCTGAGGTCACACCACCTGCCCCTTAATAACGAGGCACTTGAGACAATGGTTCGCTGCCTCAAGAAATATTGTCCGAATCATCAGCCGACTTGGACAGCCCTGGGGGTGCCTCGCCTGGCTCTGGACGATATGCGAGTGGAGATCGAAGTGCGCGCGCATGTCCCTAAAGACCGACAAGAGAAATAAGTCTGGTGGTAGAGTATACTGGATAGATAGATCTTATAAATTAGTATACGATCACCCAGTAGCCACGTTGCCATACGTGGAATCCATCATGGATGTTATTTCCGGGTCTCTTGGTCTGCAGGCTTGCTGTCATTGGGCGTATGGGCAGAGGACCTAAGATGTATCATTGTTACTCGTTTCGGGAAGAGACATTCACAAGAATCACCGCTCGGCTTGCAATCGGTATCTCAACTAGTATCGATGAAGAAACAGAAATGCCATCTGCTTATCACTACTTTATCTTGTTTTTACGTCTTTTGCTAGGGATTTCTTTGCTCTCAACTTGTTATCATTATCATCATATCCCGAGCTAATCTGATGGATCTAGTCCTAAAACGACCTAGCCTGGAACTGCAGCCAATCCAGAGTGCGTCATTATCATAGTTGCGCACCAACAGAGATGTTGAACAAATTATAGACAAGTCCATCTGTCACTTGTATCTTGGCGAGGATCTAATTGGACCGGTTGCCAGTTTCAACCTCTGGGGCTATGAACATGAATGAGGCGGATATTGCGCTGCGTTCCACTGCGGGGAGTCCGCTCGTGATCTTGCTTTGAGGCGGCCACAAAGAGCCAAGATTGGAGCGCTTCAAGTAGCGCGCTCTAGCGCCATTTCACAGATCCATCAGTCATACATGCTAGATAGCGGGGTTCTAGGTAAAATATCTCGAACATAAATACTCTCCCGCCTTTCTCTTCTCATTCTTTTCATCTCATATACCCCCCAAAACTGCTCAATTTCACAATGTCTCAAGGCAAGACTTTCACCCTCAACACCGGCGCCAAGATCCCGTAAGTCAAACCCGCAAAGTGCATGGATAAGAATGAGCTAATTTGTTTTTCAGTCTCCTGGGATACGGCACATGGCAAGCCTCCCCCGGTGAGGTCGGTCAGGGTGTCTACGAGGCTCTCAAGGTTGGATACCGACACTTGGATCTCGCCAAGGTCTATGGAAACCAGCCTGAGATTGCCGAGGCCTTGAAGAAGTCCTTTGCTGAGATCCCTGGCCTCAAGCGAGAGGATGTCTTCATCACCTCTAAGCTCTGGAACTCGCAGCACGACCCTAAGCAGGTTGAGGCTGCTCTGGATGACTGTCTGCAGGAGCTTGGTCTTGAGTACCTTGATCTCTACCTCATCCACTTCCCCGTTTCTTTCAAGAACTCTGGGGCTCCTATTGGTCAGGATCTGTTCCCTCTCACTGGAGGAAACCAGCCCGATGGTGATGTCGTCATCGATGACAGCATCTCCATCGTCGACACATGGAAGGGTGAGTTTGGCTTATCTAATGTACACTTTTGATCTATGTGGCTAACCTCTTTATTTACAGCCGTGACTGAGCTTCCCAAGTCCAAGGCCCGCGCTGTCGGTGTCTCCAACCATACTAAGGAGCACGTAAGTACTTTCTGCCTCTTAGAGCGAAACAAACAACTAATGCAACCTGAAGCTCGAGGCTATTATCAAGGGAACTGGTGTTGTCCCTGCTGTCAACCAGATTGAGCGCCACCCTCTTCTGATCCAGAAGGATCTCATTGACTACTGCAAGGAGAAGAACATCCACGTCACCGCATACTCCGTACGTCAGCGCCCATTAAAGTAGAGTTTTGAATGCTAATTGATGTCTCAGGCTTTCGGTAACAACATGGTCAACGCTCCCCTCCTCTTCACCTACCCCGAGATCAAGGCCGTCGCCGAGCGATTGACCAAGGAGAAGGGTCAACCCGTGTCACCTACCCAAGTCCTGTAAGTCAACATCATCATGTTCCACGGCTTTAAATAGCTAACACGATTGCAGTCTCGCCTGGGCTCAGGTTGGTGGCCACAGTGTCATCCCCAAGTCTGTCACACCCAAGCGTATTGCCGAGAACTTCCAGGAGATCGACTTGTCCGAGGATGATATCCGCGAGATCGAGCAGGTTGGCAAGGAGCAGCGCCGATACAACGTTCCTTACGTCGCTAGTAAGTTCAACTTCCGTAATCGTCAACAAGTTCAGTGCTGACCATCCCAATAGACAAGCCTCGTTGGGACGTAAACATCTTCGGCCATGAGGATGAGAAGCCTGCTACTCACCAGGTCATCATTTAGATAAAAGTAAAAGTAGAAATAGAAACGCTTGACTTATTTTCTCGTATTATGAAGAAGCCTACATCGTGTCTATGTACTTGGGACTCACTGTGATATATAAAAGTCCACATAAACATATCTCCTGGGTTTTCATTACCTACTACTATCTCGACTTCCAAATGATATCTAGATCACCGCGATATCTCAGAGCATACGTCATTCTCGTAACCTCCCACGACGCCTCAAGGTCTTCCTTGACCACCAGTCTATCTTCCGGCGACGAAAGTAACACCCCCAAGGTATACGTTGGCCAATTACCCACATATGATCTGGCCCATTCTCGACTGCCTTGGTGGCTCTTGAGAATCTGCAAGAACAGTTTTATCTGCCACTTATCCCTGGATACCACCGATGGCATAGTTCCCCTGATTCCATTCTCACTAATCTGCTCAAGCAGGAGAGACGCAATTAACGCAAACAGATATGTTTCGTCTCTAATTTTAGAGCTGGGTATCTTTTTGACTGTATCAGTAGAGACGAAAATGGATTCTGAGTCCGGGTCGCAGAGTTGTGCTTCCCAGCCTTGCACCTCTTGTCGTATCCGACTGAAGACTTCTGGTTCCAGACTGACACCTGAGCGGTAGCATTCCCGCAGTATTATGGCTGTCCGAAAGAATAACAACGGCACCCCTAAGACAGGGCTTTCTACATTCCATGGCGCCCCTGATAAGAGTGTTGACCTGTTAAGAAGCTCCTCAACACTGTCCCAGAAATCGGGGTCGAACACATAATCGCTTTGGCTGCTCTCTGACCATAGTCCTGTTATGAGTAGGAACTGTTGGTAGATGACACTCTCGAGGGCGAGTCTGTCGAACAGTCGTTGGATGCCAGCCGGCTTATCAAGCAATCTCAAAGTGACGATACGAGTCGCAGCATTGAGGTGCTGCGAAACATCACTATAGGTGCCCCATCCCAAGCACTGTTGCTGTCAGTGATTAACCTTGTATCATGATCGCTGTGTACATACCCCGTGGAGATAAAGCAGCATGACAGACATGAGCAGCGCGTCATGATTCTCATACTGAGAAACCTTCCCAAGCAAAAGCTGCAGTTCTTTCACGCCTTCAGCGTAATAGGATAACGCAACGGGATGCATTTCCCAGACGGAGTCGGAGAGAAAGATATGTGATGCAGAACAAGCCAAGACTGAGTAGTATAAGCTCTTGTGAGTCACCATGAGCTGCTTGATCTCAGTGAGCCAGCCGTCATGGAATCCGCGGTAGCAGTCTGGTAGTAGAAGGAGGGAAAAGTATTTATCGGAGAAGTGGTCTGAAACGCGGAGTTCTAGGTGGTTGGAGAGTACGCGATGGACGGTGGCGGCTTGTGATAGGAGGTCTAGTGGACACACAGAATCGGTCTCATATGTATTAGATGGGCGGGAGGGGGAAAAGGTCTGTTGTACGGCGTGATTGCGGCTGCTGGGGATCAATGAGTTCCCGATGTCATCGTCAGGTTGTTGTAATTCTTTCAGACTCCGGTCTTGGTGCCGTGAATCATAATGGTGGGAGTAACGACGATCGAGTAAATCGCTTGCTGACGGCCATATACATTTTCGCCCAGAGGATCGGCACAAGTCGCAGATCGGGGCCTTTTCGTCGCATTTCTTTCGTCTTTGTCTACCTGTTATTAAATGTTAGAAACACGATTGACCGCATACTGTAACCTTACATGTAAAGCACCCCGTCTTTGTGCGTAACTTCCTCCGTGATGTGTTAATTTTATCCGTCATCATTGCATCTTTGATCAGGAACGCAGACCAGAAATCGGGGGCGGGGACATTTATTGGAGTCGGCACTGGGAAAGGGCGGAGCTTCCTTCAAGCGGTATTTGAATCTCAACGTCGGCGTGTGACCAGGGCCATCTTGTCCTAAACGGGTTAACTTGTGTTCCTAGCGTGCGTCAGCGTTATCTGGGGCTGATCATCTGCAACTTCACTGGACGATAGCTTCATGGTGGAGCTGTTGAGATGCGGGGTTAACATGGATGGTTATCCTGCCACTTGGCATGACGATAGCCGATATCAAGATCCCATTCGCCCAATCAGCTCCTTGTTGCGTATCTCGATTGACTGGATGCTGTTATCAAGACAACTCCAAGATTTATCAGCTTCGGGTAGAAGGGAGCGGAAGGGGAATATGGACATTGGGACTTGAGGAAGTTTACGACCAAGAAGCTAGAGCATTTTTCGGTCTTACATCAACTAAGAATGGCATTTTGTGTTATTCTAGATACTCTCAAATGCCAATATTTGCTGGCTTCCGGCAATTCACTCCGTTCATCAAGTACTACTAACTACTAAACAATCAGATCAGTGGCTTCCCTGGCCATCCTCAGCCAGCTCATAATATTTCTCAGCACTACGAGTTCTGAACATCTTGCCATAAACCATCATAATAATAAACGCAGAGGATGCTGCCATTCCGACAAAGGCTGCGGAAATGAAGCAGTTTTGATACCCGAGATCCGTTATCCAAGGAGTAATGCTACTCAGGTTGTTAGCGAGTATTGACGACATTTGGTGGAATGAGACTTACCCGTAGCTAATTGCAAACGACATGGTGTTTCGAATGAGAATGACAGTAACGATCGCATCGCCACTGATACCATGATAACTATCGATAAGATAGTTGACGCTGAGAGTGACGCCTACAGCGCTAGTAAACGCAAGACATCCCATCGCAAAGACAAGTCCAAACCAATGGACTTCATGGTAAGCTCCAACGCCCCAAAGAATCAGTGAGCAGGGCACCATAACGACACAGATAGCAAATGGCCAAAGGCGGGTTTCCGCTTCCATGATGCCGCCATTGCGACGGGCGAGCCTGATGGTCAGAATATCACTGAGTCTGCCAGAGACCAGGGCTCCAATGATGACACCGACGCAACAAGCAAGATAGCTCAGACCAACCATTGACGAACTGAAGTTATAGGGCTCTCCGGAAAGAATTAACGAGGCGGTGGCGTTGAGGACGTTGAACCAGATAAGATATGAACCGTAAGAAAAGCCGGCATAGAAGATAACAGGCCAGGTTAGATACTTCAAAGATCGCCATGATCGCGTCAGCATGCTTTGGCCTGGCGATGGCTGCCAAAGCGACATCTTCTGGATAAAAGTCTTCGGGGCATTATAAACCTCGCCGTTCTCCGCAGCCGGTGCATCCGCGGCTACAGAATCACTCTTTTCATTCTTGATCTCACCCTGAGACAATGTAACCTCAGGAGTGTCCTCAGAAACAAGTTCCCGGGTATAGTTCGTCTCTTCCATAAAGAGGAAGAGGAAGACAAACACAGCAGCCAGGAAGATAGCGGGCCAGTAGAATACCCACTGCCAGCCTTGATGATCGGCGATGAAGCCGCATACAACTGGGGCAAAGTAATTGCTACCAGCGAGGGTGAATGAATAAATGCCCATATATGTACCACGCTCGTGGGTAAAGTACTGAGCGTGTCAGCAGAGGTTTTGATGAGTGGTTTGGGTACTTACGATACCGGTGACTGAGATCTCGGGAAGAGCTTCAATGGGAGAAATGAAGAAGCCCTGGATAATGCACTTGGCCAGCCACTCGCCATTGCTTGTTACAAATGCACTAAAGGTTCATTAGTTAAAAGATAGATATCACATTCAGGAACGAGACCAACCTCCAAATACTGGTGCCCTAAGCAATGACATGTCAGAAATGTGTACAAGGCTTAGACGGAAGGTCACTTACTATCGCACCAAGGATAGAGATCAGATACGTCAAGCGTTTACCGTAGCGCAAAGAGAAAGGCTGCCAGAACAGAAGGCTCCACCCCAGAAAGAGAAACATATATCCGGTGCCCTCATTCAGAGTAGAGATGGAAACACCGGATTTGGTAGAGAGGGGTACAAGGACAGAGTACACGGTGGACACTGCAAAGCCAGCGAACCAAGTGTATCTACATATTGTTAGTTATCTTAAAGCATGGTGGAGTACAACGTACAAGTTCTGACAAATCAGCGAGAGTAGCTTGCGACGGGGAGTCCAGTTCAATGGATCATTGGGGTCTTTGGATGGAGTTGGGTTAAGGACAATGTCGGCAGATGAACTAGCATGACGAGCATGCATGTCGTGGTCCAGATCCACAAGGTGGACTGTACCAGGGATGCTGATAGATTCTGTCATTGTGGGTAGAAAGAAAGAACTTGATGGATTTGGTAAAAATTGTGAACGAACAGATCGACAGAAACGCGTTGAGGCCTGCCATTATATACCCAGGCCTTGACAATCTACCAAGCAAATAATGATACATCTGATTATGATGAAGCTGTGAATACCCGATAACTGGAGTTCATAGTTATCTTGTTTCCGAGAATCGCTTCCCTGCTAAGTGCTAATCAGGAGGGGGGCGGATAAGCTAGTGGTGCATTTGGTGCAACATGATGGCGCAAATACATGTGAATGGTCAGTCTTATCAACATGGTGGGACGCGGGCTTGAGCTAAGTTAGGTTGATGATTCTGCCCAATGACGTCTATTTGCGACGGATCCCTCGTGTCGAGCTACCCCAAGAGACCCAAGGAATGCAATTCCGAAGGTTACAATCAAGATCGAGCGGGCGAGATAAACCAGATGATCTCTCCCGTGTAACTTTAAGTAGTATTAATACTTGAAGCTATCTTTCAATCTATCTGGTCCGTCTGTATCTTTCCATTCCAAGTTTATTATCTCTGCATCCTTTGATTCTTATCGCTATCCTCTTCAACCCATCATGAGCGTCATTTCACCACCCCCTCTTCCGCTCTCCCAGCCTGAATCCCTCATCAAAGATGCCTCCATTGTCCAAGTGAGAGCTACCGATGATCTTGAGAAAAGCACCCCATTCACTGTTGAGGTAAAGCCTGTTCCTCGCGGAACACCCGCCTTTGAAGCTAGACGCGCGGCTCTTCTCAACACCATCAAGTCCAAAGTCCCTCAAGAGTACTACCTCCCCGCCGAGCTTATCGCCAACCCTCCCCTCGACGTTTCCAAGATCCCTTCTTCCTGCGGCATCCTCACTGAAGATGAGATCCGCATCACAGAAGACTATGATGCTGTTGGTCTACTCCAAGCACTCGCCAGCCGTGAATTTTCGGCTGTTCAAGTCGCCACTGCTTTTGCCAAGCGTTCTATCATCGCACATCAACTCACCTGTTGTTTAACGCAGTGGCTTGTGGATGAAGCTATTGCTCAAGCGAAAGGTCTTGATGAGTATATGGCCAAGCATGGGAAACCTATTGGTCCTTTACATGGACTGCCAATCAGCATCAAAGAGCACATGGCCATCGCTGGCACGCTGTCTTCTGGAGGATGTCTGGCGAGTTTGACCGAGGATACAACAGACAGTGACATGGTTGCGATTCTGAGAAGTCTTGGTGCTGTGTTCTATTGCAAGACAAATCAGCCGCAGACCATCATGCATCTTGAAACTGATTCTCTCTGGGGTCGTACCCTCAACCCGTTCAACATCAACCTCTCAGCAGGTGGATCAACCGGTGGTGAAGCAGCCCTTCTTGCAATGAAGGGTTCTGTTCTTGGCATTGGTACTGATATCGGCGGCAGTATCCGTGGTCCCGCAGCCTTTTGCGGCATTTACGGATTCAAACCAACGGCATACACCATGCCGATGAGAGGTTTTGATGCGAAGCCGTTTCCAGCTGAGCTGACTGTTCTGGCGTCAACTGGTCCTATGTGCCGGAGCTTGAGAGACATGGATTTGTTGATGCACAGCGTGCTGTCGTGCAAACCCTATTTAAAAGACCCGAGAATAGTGCCTATCCCTTGGAATGGCCTCAAGACCCCCATCAATGGTCGTTTGAAGATTGGCCTTGTCAACGATGATGGATTTGTCGTTCCTCAACCGCCAGTTGTAAAAGCGCTGGCTTGGGCACGAGAGCAGCTGTGCGATCCGAGATATAGTGATATTATTGAGCTCAAGGATTTCAAGGTGTTTGACTCGGCGGGTGCTTGGTCCAAGATTCGACGCATGTATTATCCTGAAGGTGGTCAACCATCAAGAGATACCATTCAATCCACAGGAGAACCCATCCATCCTCTCAGTGACTGGATCTGGAAGGATGCAGAGTCACTTGGCATGAGGAACGCTCTTGAATTGAGTCTCATGCGTCGGGAACGAGATGAATTTCGCTGTGCATTTGCCAAGAGCTGGGAAGATCAAGACGTGGATATACTCATTGGACCTGCATTCGTCGGACCCGCATCAGCTCATGATACAGCGTTCTTCTGGAACTATACATCGCTGTATAACCTTGTGGATTATCCTGGTGTTGTCGTACCTACACCTGTCAAGGTGGAGGGGAATGAGAAGTATGCTGATGGATATGAGCCGTTGAGTGAGGCTTGCGGACAGGTGAAGAAGTTGTGGGGGGAATCAGACTTTACTGGCGCTCCGATTACTCTTCAGATTGTGGCGAGGAAGTATCATGATAACCAGTTGTTTGGGGCGTTGGCGGTGTTGAAGGATGTATTGAAGCTGCAGTAGTTACTTGTGACATAAATAAATTGCATTTCATGAGCTATCATGATGTCTGTTATCTTATCACTGAAGACACTAAGACCTGAGTGATTTTGACGAGTGAGCGAGACCGACGAGGCTTTGGAAGGAGACGTCATACCTCGGTCCAAGCACGCGGTTAAAGTTGGAGCTAGCAGTACACCATGCTGCAGCTATCGAATCATCTCTAGCGCTTTCAGGGCGCTTAGACCACTGAAGATTAGCTTCCGAGTGCCTCTGTCGATCCTCATGTCTTTGAATGAGTGCATCATCGACTGAACGCGTTGCCATCAGAGTAACCTTAATAAATAGCAAGGCCTGCTGCCCCTTGATCAATGACCTGAATATATTCGTATGTGACACAGCGGGCGAACAAGAACGACAGTATGGCAGCAGCATTCAACATTGTGCGCCAGAGCTTATTCGCCGGCAGCCCCAAATACACCGAAAATGACTTACCCGACCTCAAAGGCAAAGTACGTCGCTATTCATCCTCAAGCCCAGAACCCTCGCTGATATTAGCTCCTCGAATTTCAGGTAATTGCCATCACAGGCTCAAATACCGGCGTCGGCAAAGAGATCGCAAAGATGGTCTACAGCAAAAACGCAAAAGTCTACATGTTCGCACGAACAACAACGAAAAACGAAAAGGCTCGTGACGAGATCAAGGCTGCCTTTCCAGAATCACACGGCGAATTGATCTGCATCCAACTTGACCTCGCCGACCTCGATAGTGTTCAGGTCGCAGCTGCAGAGTTCATCAAAAGGGAAGATAAGCTTCACGTTCTGTTTAATAATGCAGGCGTTGGGTTCCCAGAATATGGCTCCAAGACCAAGCAAGGCTACGAACTACAATTAGGAGTCAATTGCCTTGGTAGTTTTGCTCTGACACAGAAGTTGACGCCTGTGTTGGTCGATACTGCAAAGACGTCTACGCCAGGAACTGTTCGTGTGGTTTGGGCATCGTCAACAGCTGCGTTTTGGACGTCCACGAATAAATACATGGAACGAGTCAAAGGGATCGAAAAGCAGAGCCTCTTTCAGCAATATGCGATTAGCAAGCTGGGCAATTACTACCACGCCACGGAATATGCCGCACGCCATAAAAGTGACGGTATTATTTCTGTGCCGCTCAACCCTGGCAATCTTGACTCGGAGCTTTGGCGCACACAGGCGAAATTTCTAACTTGGATTCTTCGAAAGACTGTTTTTTATCCATCGCACTATGGTGGCTATGTTAATATCTTTGCGGGGTTCTCTCCTGAAGTGACGCTCGAGAATTCGGGCAGATTCAGTAAGTAATTCTTGAGATTTTGCTTATGGATGCACTGACATGATTGACTTGTAGTTTCTCCGTGGGGGAGGTTGTGGCATGCGCTCCCGGCTATGGTGAAGGGATCAAAGACTGAGGCTGAGGGAGGAACTGGCCATGCGAAACGGTTTTGGGAATGGACAGAGGAACAGATCTCCCAACATGGCTCTGGTCCTAGTTCCAAGGAGCTTCTTAGTTAGTGGTCATTAACGAGGGAGAACATGTTGTAGTTTCATTGTTATCGCGTAATGGCTTTTGGTCGCCTTGTTCATAGCTGGTATGGTTTCAAGGTATTTTAAGCCATAAGGACAATTTAATTCTATTATTTCGTGGTTTTGCAATTGTCCTTCTGCTTTCTACACAAAGGAATCAATGAACTGGGCGGGCCTTGGGGGTCAAGAAATGTCACCACTTTAGACAACAGTACTAGAATAAACTTGATAAAGATTTCCTAAGCTTAGGCTAAACTAACTAACTATCCTTATCCCTTGGGGTTGATATCCTGACGTTTCTTGCCTCTCTGATTCTGAGGACAGAATATACGGGCTAAACGTTGCTCTACCCAAACCCTCAACTTTCTGTCTTCACCAAGCCAACATTCATCAGTGAGCCCTCATCCCGCATCGTGATTCAAGTCCTCGGACCCAAGAATCCCTGCAGGGACTCCTTGACCCGGCGAAGCCAGTGATAAAACAACAACAATAGAGATAGCTTGAAAAACAAGTTGATGAAATGGCCAAAAAGGATATCGGAAGACTTCAAGGCATGCATAAACAAGAGCCCAGTTAGAAGGCCATACCAAAAGTGCATTTTGAAGACCGAGGACCTTCAATCCGGGTATCAGTAAGTGGTCAGTGACAAAGACACCTATGCAGCTGAACGGAATAGGTAGAAGAGAAGTGCGACGCCACCCACTGGGATGATACAGTAGTACACGGCGGTGAAGAAGAGGTTGAGAAGGAGTCGGATGTACTTGAGGAGGGTGATGCAGAAGGAGAGAAAAAGGAGAATGGTGAAGACCAAGATCAAGATGATGAAAAGGGGGAGGAATTCACGTTGCACGGTTTTCATGGTGGATGGGTAGTATGAAGGTGAGTGTAGTTGACTGAAGTTCTGTGTTGGATGATGCTCAGAAGTGACTCTACTGTAGCGGGCAGTGCTGCTTTCCGGCGCCTTTATACGATTTCTAGTTGACTGACCTACCAGTGGCAGTTCACTTTTTACACCATGAGCATCTACGCATATATCAAGAACATTTGAACCCATACCGTGAACAAACGGGCGTCCTTGAGCTTTGCGCCGAATAGGCGGGCGAAAACAGGGCACGAGGTTTATGTCTACTCTCAATGTAAGTGGATGTTTCTTTGGGGAACTTTCTATCATTAATTCCGGGGACATTGGCAAGTAGACTCTTAAGAGCCCTGCACACTGGAAGAACACCTCTTCTGAACATGCCGTCATCTCTGCCAGTGGTGGTGATATGGCGAACATCATCTGTGGAGCATGCGAGCAAGACATGTTCTCGGCCTTGCTGGGTCTGATCTATACTTCCGCCGGCATTGTTCTACCTCTTCCAGTATCACGGGTCCCAGTGAACCTGGCAAAAGCGGCCTAAACTAAGCGTCTTTGTGGCGAAACCGGACATTTGAGTCAGGGATTCCGGGCCGTCTCGGGGCCACGCACTCGCCATCTTAAGTCCCAATCAGAGACTCTCGCAACAAGCAAAACCACTTATTTCAATACAATGCGGTGCCTAGTTTGTACGTAGCCAGACTATTCTGTTGAGACAGAAAAGTCTCGAAACTGCACTTTCAACATTCCGCCACTCTCACTCTCATCACCCTTCGGCATACACGCCGCAACACCAATCCAAATATCATTCTCTTGAGCCATATCAACAACCCAAGTCAACTTCCTCACAGGCGTTCTCCTCCCATCCCTCCCCGTAACATAAATCCAAAGCGACCCCTTCACCTTCTCCATCTCAAAAATAGCACAGTTCTCCCCCAACCTGACCAAACTCCAATCCGAGTACGGTTTCGCAGCAGCGACTGATGCAAAGAATTCACCGTCGACTTTCTCGATACCGGCTTTGATCCATGTTCGTGGTGATTCCTCAAGGCCGGTTTGAGTGATGGGGATGTTTTCGGGCATGAATAGGATGAGACCGCCTTGGGAGTAATTCCCGGGAAGGTCTGAGGATATGGTGACTTTTGCGCTTTTGAATGAGCTTAAGGGGAGGGGGGTTGCGTAGATGGGTCCGTTGAACTCGTCGCGGCCTCCTGCGCAAGAGGGAGTTCTCCAAATGTCGGGGCCAGGCAGAGCAATGAGTTCAAAGGGTTCAGAGGCTGGATTCTCTGGAAGAGGGGATTGGCTGGGTACGCCGGAGAATAAGGTGAACTTCATCTTTGACTTGACTCCAGGGCAGGAAACATGTATTTTGAACAGCGCGTTAGCCTTGGAGAATGCGATGTGTAGAGTTTTTGATCATGAGAGATCTGCTGAACATCTTATGTTTTGTTTACTATGATGCGGGGTTCGTTATCGGCGAAACTACCCGATTAGGAAGTAAAGATAAGAGGGTCATGACGTCTAGGGTAGCCAGCAAATGATCAGACTCATGTAACAACAGACAAAGCCCAGTTCAATTCATTTCAATGCAAGTCTTTCCTCATAAGAGCGCAATAGTATCATTTCTACATACTATCATAATGGTCACTTTCAATCGGCTATTCCACTGAGCCTCATACAAGATGCGCCTGAACATCCTTCTTAAGAATCTCCTCCATCTCACGAGTATTCGACCCCGCCAACACGCACTGACACACCTTGACAGCCCGCAGCAGCGCAACAAGTATGTACAGCTGCTCAGCCTCATCAAGTTCCTCATCCGTAAGGAAGTCCATCACATTGTCTGCTAATCCCTGTATATCTTGATGACCGCCCTCTTTGGCTGACAGATCAATGTTCATGAAATCCACCTCAAAGTCAGCTTGCAGTAGCTGCACAAGCGCCGGTGCTCCCTTCAACAGATCTGTAGGTCCATTGGCAATTCGTTCTGTGCGACCGACGTATGAAAGCCATGCATCGATCCGCATTAGTTCGATATTCAGGTCTTCACAGTGTTGTTCTTGATCGTGTAGATAACTAGATACCTGCCATTCATATGAATGCAGTAATTCCAGCGCTGGAACAGTGTACCGAAACGCTGGAACTCGTACACCCTTGTATGAGCCCCTAGCAATAACACCGCCACGGGCATTACTCGCGTACGCAGGATATGATATACCACCGTACGTGATCCAGTCTCGAGTCGTGTAGAAGCGACCAGGATTACAGTAAACCAAGCTGACGTTCTCTTCCAGAAACCCCAGCAACGCTTCCAAAATGACGGTGACAGCGCCGACTAGTGATGTATCTGTAGGTACGTCGGATCTCCACGGTGTAGCCCAGAAGCCCTGGTAGATGTCCACCTGGCAGAACCAATACATATCCATCCGGTTGAGAGAGACGACGTTCCCTCGCGATCTATTGCGTCTATCGCGCTCTACCTCCCTCTCTTCGCGTCTGCGCCGTCGTTCTGCTTCTCTTGCGCGAGCTTTATCCTCCTTTGTTTCCGGCGTTGGCTCTGAGCCCAGTCCCTCTCCCGAATAGGTTAGTAGGAATTGGGGTCTGTCATCGTTCATCGTGGAATCCTCGACGATAGCCTTGTCTTTCTGTATCTTTCGACTGCGCTTGTTCCTCTTCTGTTGTCGCTTCTTCGCTGCAAGGCCTCGGTCCAGTGCCTCCAGACCTTGCGGCCCTTCGGACTCAGACGCCACTTCATCACCGCTATCTGGAACGTCTTCGACTGTGACTCTTCTGCGAGGTTGGTGCATGTCTGATTTTCGGTGGCTTGCCTCTTGCGGACTCTCCTCTGGCAATGTTTCCCAGTGTGGTGTCTGGGTCAGAAGGAGACGAGTCACTGGTCTCGCAAAGATGGCCGGGGAGCCCCCTGCACTTGTCTGAGGGGCGTCTAAATTCTGCTCGTCAGGCTTTAACGAGGTACTTTCAGATTGGCCTCCCTCTTGGTCCGTTTCAAGTGCTGTTCTTTCTTTCTGTAGATGGCCATGTATCAATGGTTCGGCAACAGGTGTTGTTGGGATATCGTCACTTTGCCCCTTTCCTTTTGCATCGTGTTGAGTTGAATTGCTGGATTCGCCCGGATGGATCTCAGGCATCTCTTCTTTCACTAGATCTCGACCAGTTGGCTGGGCCTTTTTGGAGGTCGAGTCGTCTCCAGAGAGATCCTGATGCAGTTCTTCTGCAGGAGCTGTATTTTGTTCCTCTGGGGAGTTGAGTTCAGCGGCTGATATGGATTGATGTCCTGATGTCGCGTGCCCTTCATCCTCTTCCCCAGTTCCTCCCTGGCCTTCATTCTTCTCCTTATCCCCTTTACCCTCTGTAGCAACCGCTTGAGCGGGCGGACGCGGTGGCTCTATGATGAACCAATTTCCGTCTTGAGGCCGGCGATTTACGGACACAGGCACTGTCTTGCCTGATTTCTTGCCTTTCGTCTTCTTTTTCTTTCTACTTTGACGTTGATCCATATCCACTGGAACGATCCCAGCCCTATTGAACACTCTGCTATGTCCCTTATACGTGTGATTCTGGCCGGACTCTTGATAACTAGTCCATCGGTCGTCAAGACGTCTAGTGGTACGTCTCTTGAGCGAGTCAAAATAAACTTTTGCAACACTACAGACATCCCATGTCCGAGACAGCCAACGGGCATCCACAACCCCTCTATCATCCTCTCTCCATGAAGGTAGTGATCGAGGCAAAGGTGAGGTGATAGCCCTAGGCGTAAAATGAAGAATTGGTCCGAGAATCGGATGGTTGGAGCTAGTAATCGTGCCGATGGCGCCTTGCATCGAGATGGACTTTTCTCTGAATGAACAGTCTGTGATCTTCATACCCGCTGTTAAGCCCATCACTGCAATATCCCTCATGGAAACTTGCATCGGTGCCGTTACAAGATCAGAGGGACATCGGTCGGCGTCATAAGTGACAGAGCGGTATCTCACTGACCCTCCGCATGACGCGTTGATGGCTTTACAGAAGGATACCCAGGAGGCCTCGCCTACGGATGCGTCATTGGGGACAGAGGCTGGTTGTTTCTTCTTTGCCGGCGGTAAAATTGAGCGGGCTCTTCCAAACTTGCGACGCAGCCAAATGCTCAAAAGGTCCAAAGCACTATAGTCAGAGCCAGTCGAAGAGCTACAAGAGTCGCTGCTCGTCTGTAACTCGTCTGAGCCCTTGCTTCGGAACGTGCGGCGCAGCCAAAGTCGCAGAGAATCCCAATAAGTCCAACGGGGACGATCATAGGAACTCCAAGTTTCGCTGCTCGTCTGTGAGCCTCTACCCTCCATACCCCTCCTGTTGACAGGTACTCTATAATCGGATACAATTTCGACCGAGGACCTTGAAGCCGAGTAGTCAACCAGTGAATCTTGTTGGAGATGAGGTAGCATCTCCGACCCGATAGCGTAAGACTTGATATGCGGGCTTTCCTTTGGCCACAGATCGGCATCGAGATTGATCTGAGGAATAGAGTAGAGTACTCGGAAGCGAAACTGAGAGAACTGCCAAACGCGGTAACCCTGGCCTGGTAGGGGACCAAACACGACGCTATCGCAGAGACGGATTAATTGACCAGTGATTAGATACTGTTGCAGTGCTTGAGCAGCAGCGACTAGAAGTGCGAATAGCGCGACGATTAACGCCGCTACAGCGGAAATCGCACTTGCATCCCAGTCACCAGCCATGGCTGACACTGTCGGGCGAAAGGCTATGATAATAAGGCCAAATTCGGATAACGGTGAATTTTGGACTGTAGAGCTTGATAACCCGTTGTAATGCGGTTCGGTTCAGCGAAAGCAGTATCAGAAAATGGAGAGGAAAGCGGCGGTGGTTGAAACAGTTACCCCTCATTTATTTATCGCAGCTGAAAAATGTCCGTTTTCTAAGGCGAGTCTGGATTGGCTGCGCCTTGCATCAAATGTGCAAATGTATGTAGCTATGGGCTTACTGCAGACTGCCTTGCGTAACGCCTCGTCAGATTACGGGCTGATTGTCTCCATCCTTTAGTCAAGCTAGAACGTGCTGCTAACAAGACTCAGTCTCCATTACTGGCTCACACTCAAGATACAACCTGTAACAACCAGATAATTACACCGAAGGGAGCATAAGAATAGTACTTTAGTATAATTTATTTTGGCTAAGTTGAAATAGCTGAGAGAAATAACATCCCCTCTCAGACGTATCCACCTTAAGATTCCGAGTCTATAATCATTGCCGAAGCCAAGCCCAAAGAGCAGGCGATCCAATATCGGAAGAACTGCTGGGTTAAACTGGGCAATCATTATAATGACCAAGGAATCCACAATCTCTGAACTAACTTTCTGATCGATTTGCGCGTTGCGAAGTAGAGTATTTAGTTCTGGGGTGCAGAGACTTGACTATATTGACATCGTGAAAAAAAGAGGTCCTTAAGCGAATGTGACTTGAGACTGCTTTCCGCGCCATGTCGGTGAAAGAGCAGGGATTGGAGTTTGTGAACAACACGGGGAAAGTGATTGCGTACTTCCCCGCAAACACTACTGGCAAAGGACTTCAGAGCTTCACAACGGATCATGAGATCATGAGAGGAGATCTTATTCGGCTTCTGTACGACAGAACTAAGGATAAAGTGCGATTTGTGTTTGGCACAACTATCGACCGTTTTGACTACCTATATCGCTCCCGGCAAGCGACTACTTTTCACCCGAAGACATTCGACCGACCGCGTCCAAGCGTATCTCGTTGGCCTCAACGATTCTGAACGCGTAATGGCTGCCCGGAAGGGTGGCCTAGAAGATGAAAAAGTCATCTTCTCAGAGCTCTTCGGCGCCGTTGGGTGGCGGTCAGAGGAGCTTATCAAGGAGACGCAGGACTCGACCGACTTCTATTGCGAGCACATGGCGTTGTCAGGTTAGACACCTGGTCCAATGGAAGAGTCGGGCTTCTGGGTAATGCAGCCTATTGTCCAACCGCAACCACCGGCATGGGCACGACCTCCAGCATTGTCGGTGCATATGTCTTGGCTGGCGAGATCCAGAGACATTGCAGCCGCGATGTTACATCCAAGGAAATAGTTCTCGAAGCTTTGCATACTTACGAGGAGCAGTTCCGCCCTTTTATGAAGACTGTTCAGGATGGTATCGAGAAAGACAAGACATACTGGCACAAGATGCCATATTGCTTATGGCATTGAACCTCTTCTTGGCCATTGCTTCTTTCTTTAGGATGGATGTGCTTGCTAAACATATCATGAAGGAAGATAAAGGGGATTGGAGACTTCCGGACTACGAAGGGATGGATCTTGGAAAGAATAAAGGGTAATTTACTAGATGATTCTCTATTACGAATACATGGGTGCATTTTGCTTTGGTGCTTGCTCATCTCAGTCTAAAACATCAAGCTTCCAGGGGAACCCTTACTCCATTCTTTATTTGACGGGACTTTATTGGCCACTTGAACGTCACCATCAATACGAATAGAGTTTTCGCATTTGCCGAACATTCGAGCTAATGCAGCTGCCGTGCCGAAAGGGCCTAGTATCGGAGTTAAAGAGACTTAAACGGGATAAACCACGATTCCGAGCCCGCCCTTGCAACATATATTAGAATGAACCTGCAACCTTTTTGCTCGGCTTAACATTCATTATCTCTCAGACAAAAACAAAATGGGATCTGTCAAATTTTCTCCAGATACTGATATCCCCAGTCAGAAGGGCAAAGTCATCCTCATCACAGGAGGAAACTCGGGGCTTGGTCTTGAGACCGCTCGGGCGCTTTTGAAGCATGAACCCTCTAGGATCTTTCTCGCGTGTCGCAGCAAAGCAAAGTTCGAGCAAGCAGTCAATGACCTGCGAAAAGGCGGATCCAACACCGAAGCTATTTGTTTTCTAGCTCTTGATCTCACTTCCCTATCGAGTATCAAATCCGCCGCCGCAGAATTCCAGGCATCTTCCCCTCGACTCGATATTCTCATCAACAATGCTGGCATCATGATGACGCCAGAGGGACTCACCAAGGAAGGCTACGAGATCCAGATTGGCACAAACCATATGGGTCATGCTTTTCTCACACATCTCCTCCTCCCCACTCTCGAAGAGACAGCCAAGACCAATCCTGACGTGAGGATCGTATTCGTTTCTTCGGCGGGGGAGACTATGGCTCCGAAGAATCCATACCAGTTCGATCAATTCAAGACCACAATGTCTAACCTCTCTACGATGACGCGCTATGGAATATCGAAACTCGCGAACATCCACTACGCCGCTGCCCTTGCCGAGCGATATCCCAAGATCAAAGTCATCAGCATCCACCCAGGAGTCGTACACACGAATCTTACAGGTCCTGTCAGGGCGAACAGTCTTATCATGGGAACGATGACCAGGGTCGTGAATAGCTTCATCGCTGTTGATGTTGACAAGGGTGCATTGAATCAGTTATGGGCGGCGACTGATCCAAAGGCTGAGAGTGGTGTTTACTATCATCCTGTTGGTGTGAAGGGCAAGGGAAGCAAGCTTAGTCAGGATAAGGATGCTCGTGAAAAGCTTTGGGAATGGACGCAGCAAGAGATCAAGCAGCACCTCGGCTGAAGGACTTATGTAAGGGAGGGAATGTTTGTCAGAGGAGTTACTTTTTTACACTTAATCTTAATTGTGATAGTTGCACGTTGCCAAGCTTGCAGTTTCGTGAATAACAGTGAATGGCTGTTCAACATTGCTAAGTTTGTGATTGTTAGATATGTGACTGCCATACGTCAGTGAATCACAGAAGCGTCAGGTCTATATAAACCCCGATCGCCGCGCAAATACACCCAAATCCTTTCCAACTCTGCCTTTAAAGATACAACCAATTCGGATTCCTCACAGATATGCACATTATTTACCCTCCAACTTGTAACAAAATGCCTGCTCCACCAAACCCAATGCCTCCCCCTCCCAAGCCGAAGCCTCGCCCAGGGCCCAAGCTGTAGTGTCACTGGAGATTATCTATATTGCTGGTCGAGTTGAGGGCAGCAAGGTGGCCTGGATATGGAGAAGGGACGCAGGCTTCTGGCCTTTACCAGATTGATAGGATTCTCATATAGCAGACTACTAGTTTCCGTAATTTAACCAAGATCTTTCTTCAGACGAGCCAAAGTGATGACGAGGAAACGCACCCCAACTTGAGGAGACCCCTAACCCCCCATTACTAGAACGCCCCTGTATCGTATCTTACCCTGGCGAAGCTTCTCCATCGCCTCATTAATGCCACCCTCAGTGAACGGGAAAGCCTCGATGATAGGTTTTATTCCATGCAGCGCTGATAAGCTGAGCATCTCGCGTTGGACATTCGGGGCGGCTAGTAGCCTTCCCTGGATCCTGATCGCGTACATCAGAACCTCCCCGTATGAGCAACTCAGTTCGGACGAATCCACAGTAATGAGACTAATCACACCACCCCGTCGAACCAGCGACAGCGCCTGGGCCCAGTCTGGTTGCTGAGCACCAGTCAAGTGCAGACAGTCAACAGCACGACTAGAAGCGGAAGCACCACCCATGACCTGGAAGTCCGATGCTCCCAGCTTTCGCGCTGTTTGTTACTTGCCAGGTGAGTGCGAATAGACTGTAACATGGCATCCCATCTTGGCAGTGAACTGAACAGCGAGGTGACCTAGACCGCCAAGGCCATGAACACCCCCTTGGTGATGCCACTGGACCTGTGCACCCAGCCAACTCGATCTCCACTATATCGACGGACCTGTTAGCTGGACGCCAGCATTAAGGGTGAGGTTGTGCTCAGATTAGTTACACTTTCAGGCTTACGACAGAACTACCAATTGACTCGACTACTCCAACTCCCTCGTGACCGAGAACCATGTCTTGGCACTTGTAGTGCTCGTCGGTACCACAAAGGCCAGGATGAGTGATGCGTACTGTGACTTGATGTGCTTTTGGAGGACCAGGCCATGGGACTGCCCTTCAACTTGGTGGCTAACCCCCATATCTACAGGCGTTTCCAGACATCTCGTTTCACGCCTACCATCACCCTCTGATTGCAAACGGGCCATATGTGGTCGGTCGTTGGATCGGAGCCAGCACTCACACTGGAGTTGCGTTCCATGACCTTGCGGTTGGCGCTTTGTAGAAGGCGAATACGGGTAAGAAGATATGCGTCTCTGGAACGACTATCTTCACACTTAAGGGTGGGCTTATTGTGGATGAGACTGGAGAGGAGGGAGCTCTAACGGCTCTTCAGAAACTTGGTTTTGTTCAGCAGCCAAATCCTGGGAAAGAGGTTAAGTACCTCCATGAGTAAATGGGCCAGAAGGAATAGAGATCGCTGTAATGAGGTGTCTACTTGTTCACCTAAGCTTCCATTCTCGCTTTCGTTTACATATCAATCACAATAGAGTTAACGGCATCTAAACCAACAGGTTTCTTTATAGAAATTGATTGTACAGTCTCAAGGTTTCCCCCATACCACTTGCATTCCACCCAACCAAAATCTCTGTGTTTCTCAGAGTTCACAACCCATGCATCTCATCATACTCTTCCTTCATCCGAGGAACAAGAACAGCAATCTTCGCCGCTGGCTCCCAGCTGTGATCATTCTCATCATATCCAACCCACTGAATCCTATAACAAAACTGTTTAGTGCGTCTCTTGCTATTGCTACGATCCCACATGTTACCGTGGTTAAGAATAGCAAACACGTGGAACAAATCGAATTTGGTAACCCCTTCGCGTCCCCCCTTCTTTGTATCCTAGTAAGCATAGACCGACTCTGGTTGATAGCCCTGGAGCGCAAATTCAGGTTCCCATGATTCCGCACCGTCATTCCACTCTACAGTGAACCATACGCAGTGGATACTTCGAGCGAGAGCGTGGGATGTGATCCGAATAGCTTTCGGGGAGTAGGCGTCTGTTTTGCAGATCGACGAAAGCCTGAAATAGGTCAATTGCTCTTTAGTCGCTGGTTCTTCAACTAAGCTTACAATATCCTCAGAGCCTGTGCTTAGAGTTGATTCTGGGTCTGATATTTCCATGATCTCAATCTTTTCATTCATACTGTTAGCTCTTGTAGTCGCATTAGACTTACCAGTCGTTCGGTAGAAGCTCATCCTGAAATTGTGTCGTCCGTGGTATTCTAGGGGTGATTGATGTGGATGCGGGCGGAGGAGGAACCAGTGGCATGCAGTGACGAAAACTGCTTGATGGTTTGATAGAGATAACTAACAAGCAAAGCCTTTTATAATTAATGGCAGTTTTATGCTTACCAAAGTCGGTGTTCTTGGCGTCTCATGTTCATTATATGTCCAGGTTTAGAAACTTTTCTTCTTTGTTGTATGCCATAACTTCAAATGGCGCGTTCACAAGCGTTATGAACAGCGTCAGGGAATGAGTTCATCGAATGAATTTGAATGAAGATCTGACAGACCATTGAGTGTCGCCTTGAGCACCTCAATATGTTCTTGACAGGTGATGATAATTCAGTGTCGGGGCTGAATACCTGTTCTTGCCATTTTCTCAGCCTCTTCTTTCACGCACTCTGCATGCTTTTCCGCTCTTTTCGCTAGACTTTTGATTCGCTCCGGAAAGTGCATCCATGCAGAATATTCTTCAGTCCATTCCAGCATCAGCACAAACATCAATCTTGATCATCTGATCAAGGTAATTCATCCAATGTTGATCACTCTTGGTCCTATCATATTCGCTTCTCTTCACATCATGTCTTCACGATTTGTAGTCCAGTCTGTCGCGACTGGACTTTGAGCTATGCGTGGTGATTGTAGGCTTGAGTCTCAACTGTGAAGAAGCCGCTTACGCACGGTAGACGCCAGATACTCACACTTCATCCACAATGTGATTAGGAGTGGTTTGACCTCCACAGAGCCTCTCATGTGTCGATGGTAGACTTCATCACAGCCTTGAAATGGTATAAAGCAGGCCTCTTTAGCCTGTTCAAGTATCTCCAACCCATCAAAACTACCACGATAATTTCGACCCACAGAGAGAAACACCATCTGCATTCCACACTACAGCAATCTCGAAATCCACCGCTGACGATGTGCTCTGTGATATATTATGAGAAGCTATGCTACTGCGGGAGAAATATGGGAAGCTTCCACGAATGGGATCCTTGCGCAGAAGGTATTCTGTTTGACGGCTGGAGACATTGCACTGTGGGTATTCATAGCGGTCGTTGTTTTGTTCCAATGGAATGTCCCCGTTGCAGAAGCAGGAGAGAGGAGATGGCTCGAAGGGTCCAGGAGGCCAAAGAACAAGGTAGATACATGTAGCGACAAGGTCTTCGGCCCAGTCTTTCCGGGGGCTCACATTACGCTCATCCTATCTGAGCAGATTGCTTGAATGAGGTACAGAGAGCTTAGTTGTGAAGCCCTCGCCTTACACATTCTCTCTCGACCTTGGCACGCATAGGCTCTCGTCCAGCCTCTTCCAAAACCGGGAAAGGCGACGGTAGCCTGTTCCGATTGTTTTTCGTCATCTCCTTTGTTCCTAAACACCAGATAATTAGTAGACAATACGCAAAATCGCAAAGTTCTTGACCAGGTCCATTGTTCATCTCTTCACGCAGCGAAGGGCAAGTACCCGTTGTTCATAGTGCGCAGTAATTTCATTCATTTAGCTACTAGCACAGAAACAGTAGCGTATGAAAATGCCAGTGGAATAGTGACAAATACTTCCGGGATTGTCATTAGCCGCTCTTTGTATTCTGTTTGTAGACAGCGGCTAGGGGGGGAAAGAAAACTCAGGACCTTAATCCTAAGTGATAAAAAGACTTAGGTAAATTTATATAAATTTAGGATAAGGTTAATATAGACTTAGGATACCCTTTACTAAGTTTATTTTGACACCTTACATTAAGGTCCGGTGTTTTCTTGCCCCCCAAGGAGCGGAAAGCTCTAGCGTATCTTTTCCCGCAAGCTTGTTTAGAGCGTCTGCGCCAAGCTTGTCTTTTTCTTTCCCTTTTGGGCGCTTTTACAAATAGATATGGGTTTCTGACGGTTCGGTAATGTGCCGAAGTATGCCTCTGTTAAAAGCAGCAGTAGGATTAAGTGCCGACTGCGATGACTTTCTTTGCTGCTGGCTAGCTACACTCTAACATCACCAGTGCCTGCAGAAGCTGTCATGGTGTGACGCCACATGGAACGCAATTCTGATGCCGCGTAACAGCAGCATTACCCAAAAGGTGTCGTGAAAAAAATCTAGTTCACGGTGAAGATCGCAACCACGACGGATTATTGCTCACGACAGTCATTGTCAGCAAGTTCGGTAACACGGCAGGATAACAAACTTCCAACATTTCGGCGAACTTGGCGTCACTGACTCGAACGCATAATTTCACCCTGTACCGCTTTGACAACAAGCCTTGCTAAGTGGATCGCGGATCTTTAGTGGCCGCATAGCTTGGAACGGGCGACAGAAAGCCTTCACCTCAAAAAGCAGTGGGAATATTCTGTCTGGCATTTGAGGATCCATAACTGCCGAGACGCCTTTACCCGAATGAGCAATTCATTTATCGTCGCGAATCAGTCACCAGTCCATACTTACGCTAATCCGTCGATCCTCCACAGTAGCTAAAAGAAAACACCTATCATCCCAACACACAACTTCACAACTGCACTGTTAGTCCATTTCTCTCCCCTCTTTTGGGCCTCCTCTCTACATGACTCCGGTCCCAATATACTGGCGACTGGAGACGAGTTCTCAAACTCTGGGTGGTCAAGCTAAGGATTTGCATCGGCAATCTTTCCGCCAGGCTAAACTTGCCACGTGAGATAAGTGGGAGATCGACCATCAAATGACTGCTCAATTCCCTCATATTCCCTCCCCTGTCAATATCACAGCTTGTTTTCTCTTCCCACCATGCTGCATATCAGCTGTAACTGAAGCATGTATCTGCTTCTGTTGCTGGTGGCGTGGGCGTGTCTCGTGTGCCAAGTGTTTGGTGATGATGTCTCAGAATTTTTGACAAAGGTACCAGACTGTGCGGTATGTCTCTCGCTTACCTCGACGCCGAAAAATGCTGATTTTTGTCAGGGCAGCTGTCTTATCGATCTCGTCTCAACGTCGACTTGTGGCATTGACATACAATGTCTTTGCGCCGACCCGAAACTCAAGACGCAGGTTCTGACCTGTGTTCAGAGGAAATGTCTTCCGAGGGACGCATTAGGTGAGTTTAGCGAGTTTGTTCTTGGGGTAAATGCTAACAGTGACAGCGACGCTCAATGTCACTTCAATTGCTTGTGATTTTCCAGTGCGAGACAGACACGCGCAATTCGATATTTTGGCCATTACCTTAATTGCAATCACGGGGATTGTGGTTGGCCTCCGGGTTTGGCACAAGCTGCACTACGAGAGGAAGTTTAGGCTGGATGATTATCTCGTCGTAGCCGTCTATGTGAGTCTTTATCATCATTAGAAGGGTGCCCTACTAATTATAGTAGCTGCTCGATTTGGGCAACACTATTGTTTGTGTTCATGGCCGTAAGTCATCTGCGTACTCGGTGGAAATCAATACTGACTGCGGAAAAGTTTCGGGCAATGGTCTTGGGAGAGATTCATGGCTTTTCAGCCCAGGTACTATCAACAGCTATCTCTGCGTACGTCTCCACGTCACAATCACTATTTTAATCTAACCGTTCCAGTACATCTTCATTGGCCAAGTCCTCTACGCCTCCGATGTCTTCCTGACCAAGATTTGCGTCGCCCTCTTCTACCTCCGAATCTTCCCCGTGGCAAGCGTCCGACGTCTGATATGGGGTACTATCGCTTTTTCGGTCCTGGGCATGGTCATCTTTGACATCCTGGCCATTGCACAATGTCGACCGATTAGCTTCTACTGGACAGGTTGGGATAAGTTGCATGAGGGACATTGTCTTGGAATTCAGCCATTGGCTTGGTCCATCGCAGCTGTCGGTATCATCTTAGACGTTTGGATGTTGGCCATTCCCATCTGGCAGCTGGTGCAATTGCAGATGAAGTGGCAAAGGAAGCTTGCTGTGGCGATCATGTTTACGGTCGGTACCTTGTAAGTTACCCCTTTGCATTGTTGCTTACAGTGACTAACGAAAGTAGTGTCACCATTGTCAGTATTCTGCGACTGCGGTACTTGGTTGCTTTTGGGAACTCTCAGAACCCAACCTGTAAGTTCGTCAATCTATTTCCACCCAGGCACATCTGACATACCGCAGGGGATAGTTTCGAGACCTGCTACTGGTCCGTTATTGAGATCAATGTTGGACTATGGTGTGTTTGTCTTCCCGATCTCCGAATGCTTATCCTCAAGGCATTCCCAAAACTGGGAAGCTCCGTCGACTCAGGTCCTAGAAACCCCCACCAAGGCTCATCGGCACCCAAGCAGCAGGGTAGAACTCCGAATTCCTCGCGTCATACAGAGAGCACCATTTACAAGGGAACGCCAATTCAGGCACAGCAGGAAGCTTCGTCGAGCACGGCTGAACTGGTGGAGATGACGACCTTTATGAATGATAGTAGAAGCGTAGTTTAGATACAACGAAAAAGATGTTATCTATCATTTTGACTGCTCACTAGTAGTCGTCGTAAATCCTACTTAGTCCGTAAAGGCATGAACTACGAGCTAGGCATGAGAACAATGCCCAACGAGCGGATGAATTGACTATAGTTTAACCCGGTTCCCGCTAGGCTTTGTTCACCAAAACACCAACTGGTGGTCTATACAGAGGAATGGATACGCATAGTCAATAACGCTTCAATCCACCCCCTCATTCCCACTAGTCACTTCTGGGCTTCTTCATGGTCTCATCGGAATCTGCATAATAATTTCCGAAGCTACAAGTAGTATCGTTGCGGAGGACACAGCCACCGATGGCAAACGGACAGTACAAGCAAGCAAATTAATTTGTGCGACGACCGCGATTACTCTATCAGCCGTCACTCTTTTGGTTATGCTATGTTTCCAGTTAGTTTCGCAAGGCAGAACAAAGGCCCAACGAACAAACGCAACAATCATCACTTTAACAGTCGTACATTGAGTCTACATTTCAAGGCTAGTTGCACATGGAGATAACGTCTAAGACAATAGAGGCATTGACGTTTTGCCAATAAACTGAAGAATAAAACTGCCTATTACTTTGAATCTCACTTTTGTTCCAGGTATTTTGAGTTGATTCATTCCGTCATAGCTTGAGGCTTGTCGACTATCCATCCAAGGTGTTCAGTCGTGAACAAGCCTCAATGGAGTGATAGAGTGAACAATGAATTAGAATCACTCTCCAGACGCAGTTATAAAATGGTCAAAAGCCTACTGTCAAAGAGCAGCCTATCTTCACCAGACCACCATCACCACAGGTAAGCCCTTTCAAAAAATCAATCTCTAACTCTCTTCTACCCCCGAACTTTACAGCATGGATCAACTCCAGTCTGCCAAGTCCGCCTTGCAACGGGCGCTGGCCGAGGTCGAAGCAGCCATTGCGTCTCTCTCGACTGCAACTGGGGCTAATGAGACGACCAGAGAGGGCAGCGAACCTCTAGCTAACTCGTTGTCTTCTGATGAACTCAGCAACGGCCAAACTCAGCCTTGGCCATCCAAGGCATCAGTCCACATTGATCAAGAAGAGGCTCCGGCCGATGGAGAGCTTGACCTAAGATATCAACAGGACATATGGGTGCGTCCCAAACCTCCAGGCGATTCGTCCTTCTCAATCGAACTCCTCTGGTGGGCAGCCGCTGCTGGACAATATGGCGATGGGCAAGAATTCCCAATCTTCATTCTCCGACATCGCAACGCTTCCAGGTGTCCTTCAGGTGTACGATGTGCCACTAGTCACTGGGAGCTTATCGCGGATGACCTACACTCTATGGAAAAGGGATGCATCGAGTTGCAGCTAGTATGCATGACTACTAGGCATGTTGAGTTGCAAATGAGTAGCATGAATCATGGCTACTTCTATGACGATCTGGAGGCAATCGCTACCCCACCATGCCGACTTCACAACGATCTCTTGCCGGATTTCAGTAGCGTAACAGCAGCAGGGTATCAAGTGATGCTCTTTCGACTTATTGAAAGCTGGGAGAACAAGAGACTAACTAGAACCGTTGATGGGGGTGTTTGGGTGGACAACCATGGCCGTCTACTTTTTGATATGAACAGATAGTGTAGGAATACTTGGGAGATGCATTCAGGTAATCGCCACACTGAGCTCTACATGCGTGGGGCGCTAGGGCAGACAACTTAGGTTATAGGTACGACAATAAGATTATCAGGCAAGTTGCCTTCCTAGCTCAAGTTCAATTTTAAGCCTCGCATGAATTAAAAGTAAATCACGTAATGAACTGTAGAAAAGATGAAGCTCGCGCCTTCTTCTAAACGACAGACGAGGGCAAGTTTGAAGAAGCGGCCATTGTCCCAGTACGGTTGTCAGAACAGCTCATGGCACAAATTGAAAGATTGACTAGTTGATGCTCAAAGGCGAAGTCCTGAATCATTTAAAGTATATATCTCCAGCTAAAACTGTATAAAGTCCACCTCATTGCTTACTGAATAGCAGCGCGACAAGCAGCCAACTGAGTCTCACACTGTCCAACTCCTCCCGAGAGTTGACCAGAGTTGGCAGCGTCTGCACAAGCATTGTGCTGAATATCACAAGATCGACCGAGAGCAACACTCTCACCATTAAAGGTGTTTCCGTTGACAGAGAAAGGCTTCGCGGCGTTTGAGGAGATAACGGGGGGAGGTGCTCCGCCAAGTGTACCAGTGAAGGTCTGGACGTTGACACCCTGAGCATTGTTGGCGGCACCAGTGGCCTTGGCACTAGCGCCAGAGGTGCGGCTGGGGAGGGGAGTCAGGGTTGCGCTGGCGGCGTTCTTCGACTTGGCTTTGCATCCCTTTCCAGCGCCGGCACCAGCCTTGTTTTTAGCAGCTTTGCCAGTGTTGGTAGCAGCCGGTGCTTTAGCGGTAGCAGTGGCTTTGACAGCATCGGTAGCGGATGCAGCACCAGTGGCTGACGCAGCGCCCCCAGTGGCTCCGTTGACGATCGTAGCAAGATCAGCGACCTCAGTGCCAGAGGCAACAGAGAATGAGGCCAGGTCAACAAGGTCAGTCGCAAAGATGCCACCTGTTCCGGTGAAGGTTGGTTTAATATCAGCCACGGCAGAAGAGATCTCATCCTCTGTCGCATCCAGAACAAGGAGACCCTGGGAGAAGATGCAGCCCAGGTCAGGCTCTTCCTCGTCACAGGAGTTGCCCTTTCCAGTAGTATCGCTGGTCTAAGCATTGTCAGCAGATTCGCTATACGCTTGCACATATGTACTTACATCTCCGGGTGCGAAAGTACCACTCAGCAGAGCCAACTTAGGGTCAGCACCAATACCAGCCAGCTGCTTCGCCAGCTCCAGAGTAACAGCCTTGTTGATAGCTCCGGCGCCAGTGGAAGCAGGATCCTGATGCTGTGTAAGAGCTCCAATCTCAGGATTGACAGCTGCTTCATCGCACAGCTTGCTGGCAACACCAACACCAGCGGTGTTGCGCTCAATAGCCTGGTATAGCAGTGCGCCAGCCATACCACGAAGATCACCAATCTCCTTGGCGTTGGTGAAAGCTTGGTCAGCAGTTTCCTGCTTCAGACAAGCGAGGTTGGTGACGCTGCCTGCACCCTTCTTCGCAGCAGCATCACCCAAGAGACCGAAAACAGGGTCTTGAATCTCCTTGGGGTTGTTGAGTCTGAGCATCTCACCAGTGATGTTCAAGGCAATGTCATGAGAATGTTCCTGAGGAACCTCTCGCTTCTTGATAGATCGAGAGACATGGCGACCAGGCGCAGGGCCGCGGAAAACAGGCGTCGCAGTGGCCAAACCGGCCGAAAGAGTGAGAATAACGGCAGAGAACTTCATCGTGATAGAGAGAGTGATAGGCAATCAGAAATAGCAAGTATTGTAATGAATGACTGTTCCTGCAGCCTGGTAAAGGAATGATAAGTAGAAAAGAAGAAAAAAAAGCTCACAGAGCTTGGAAACAATAAACAGAGATGAGACTGGATGAAAGCTGGATGAACAAGCACAGACATGAGTGTATCATCGCGCCCTTTATACTTTGCAATCGTTTTAATGGCATTCTCAAAAGTCAATCTCTCACCGTTTTTCCAAACAGATCCTAATACGAAAATGCTCATGCCATTCACCCCTTGGGCGCTTTTAGAAACAGGAAGCAGCTTGATCCGAGAATCCAAACCAAATCTGAGAAACGAGACGGTCTAGCGGGCCGTATAACCGATGCGGTTTTTGCTGGTGGTTATATTTGTGGCGATATTGTTCCTGTGTAAGTGAATGGGATGTGAAACGGCGACTGTCAAGATCTGAGACGTGAATGTCAAACGATTGAGTTTGGCGATGTATGGCAGGGATGCAGGGGTTTGAGGTGCGTTACAGATACGTCATCGCGTCAGAACCGGTCTGATGGGTCTAGGCGAAGAGTGGAAACACTTTCGTCTCTACTCCGTAATTAAGCCTGGAAACACTATGGAAACGCGTTTTATTTCAAAATATCGGAGTCATCGCGCGTATGGAGTTGACGTGAAGTGCCCCATGGTAGGCAGAAGTGCCCCGCTTGACCAACCCTGATTGGCTTAGATAGTAGTAGATAAGATAAGAAAACAAAGTTCTCGGTCTTATCTTATCTTATCCTATACAGCTCAATTACAACTTGTCAGCTAATACTTTACTTCTTTAATCTTGTGTTATTCGGGAAAGCAATACAGTACTTGATCTAGAAAGATAAAATGAAATATATTGAAGCGGAACTAAGATCTATATATTTCGCTGTATTTTATTCATTTATTGTCACTTAGTTCTTAACTCCTAACTCACAGCCTTTAGGGTAGTAGTTAGATTTTAACAAACAAAACCGATAGTTCTTTAAAGCTCAGTCGACCTCACTTACAATAGCAGTATATATAAACACCGTTCCTAGTTACTTCCTAAAGTGAAATAATGTAAAGAAAGTCGGCTACTTCTATCGCATTGCCAACTGGTTTGCAAGACAATATCTTACAACGAAGAAGACTTTGGGCGCTAGATCAGAGGCCCATAATGAAATCTTCCAAACTAAAAGCCGACTTGTGTGTCGTAAAGAAGTCAGAGGAAATCTGTTATCTGCCGTGGGTACAAACTCCTCGTAAATGGATGAGTCAGACTGCTCGTCAGTCTCAAGCGAGATTGACGATTGGTTACAGGTCAAACGAGTTATGGGTCAGGCAAAGTCTGGTGAGAGAAGAGAGAAGAGAAAAGGGGGAAGATGGTGTCTTGAGTTAGAAGGGGCTTCTATCTTTTGAAGATAGCTCTTCTTTATTTTATAGAAATCGTGGAATATGTAAGTGAATTAGATCTTTGGTAACCCTCCTCTTCTACTGACCTACATATGTCTTTCATGTAGCGTCCTGTTCATCTTGATGTTCGCTCTCTGTCAAATCAGATCATATTTATCCCTGTCACCCCCGGCATTTTAACAACACCCAACAAAGATCCGCAATAAATGCAACATCAATCAGCCAAGACACGTTCATGTCTACCCCGCAGGCTGTCAAAAATCGCGCTTTCACATGAACCAACTACCGGTAGTTTCCCACAAAGCCTCATCGCTAAGTCATACACCATGAGCGACAAAGCCTCGTCTCCGAAGAAATCACCAAAGTCTCCTTCATCAGGAGCCAGTGAAGTCGTGCTGCATGATGCTGAACATTGGGCAGCCCTGGCGCAGGTACGTTTGGAAGAGTCAAATGGGGCTAGGACTGACACGTTTTGTAGGATGAGCAAGATGAAGATGCCGATTCTTCACTTGGAGTTGATACAGAGTCGTCGACGGCTTCGATGACATCGAGTATTCTGAACTATAGAACTATCAAAGGACGAACTTATCACTCTGAGAGGGGAAATGCTGAGTATTGGTAAGTTATATATGTCTGCTTACTGCATAAAGCTAACGGGTAGCGTGCAGGGCCACAAATGATGCTCAGCAGACTGAGGCGATGGATATTATGTAAGACTTACGGGGCTGGTCAAGGTAGACACTGACGCATTTCAGCCACCATTTTCTGGTTCTCATTTTAGATGGAAAGCTTCATTTGGCACCGTTGAAGGACGATATCAAGGTATGTTTCTGATACCCTTGAAAGATAACGTATCTGACCTTGTCAAGACTGTGCTTGATGTCGGCACTGGAACAGGTATGAAACCGCGATTTTGAAACCAAACAAATACTCATATGGTTGGTGAACAGGAATCTGGGCAATGTACGTGTACTGCTTGACGGGGTGATGTCTTTGACTGACTGTCTAGTGACTTTGCCGATGAGCATCCCCAAGCCGAAGTGATCGGCACAGACATATCTCCCATCCAACCAAGCTGGGTCCCCCCAAACGTCAAGTTGTAAGTTCCTTAGCGCCATAACGTCTGTATGACGACTTGATTGAGCCATCAGCTTACAAAAGCAGTGAGATTGAAGACTGCACCCAACCATGGACCTTCTCCCCCGACTCATTCGATTTCATCTACATGCGATACCTCTACGGCTCTATCAGCGACTGGTCAGCTATATTCCAAGAGGCCTTTAGATCGTGCAAGCCAGGAGGTTGGGTAGAGAGTTTTGAAGCGTCAGCTATGCTTGAGAGTGATGATGATACTGTCAAGGAGGGTAGCGCGATGAGTGAGTGGGGCAAGTTCTTTATCGAAGGTGGAAAGAGACTTGGTAGGACGTTTACTATCCTTGATGATGACTTGCAGAAGAAGGCAATGGAAGACGCAGGGTTTACGGATATTCAGACTCGGGATTTCAAGGCAAGTTACTACCCAGGACTATCCAGTTCAGTATGTTGGGATTGTGGCTAATTGGATCTACAGCTTCCCATCGGTAGCTGGCCCAAAGATCCCAAGATGAAAGATATTGGAAATTTCGCATTTGCTGCCATGGATCAGGATCTGGAGGGCTTTGTCTTGTACATGGCGAGCGTCGTGCTGGGATGGTCGCAGGAAGAAGTGACAGTTTATTGCTCGCAGCTTCGGAGGGAGTTGAGATCGGGCAAATATCATCCTTACTGTCGACTGAAGCTTGTGTATGGGAGGAAGCCGGAGTAAGCGTACTTCTGCATATACTGCATTGGGTTGGAAGCGTTTGTTGTTAGTATATTGGCAGTGGGCTTTTGGAGGGCTTGTGATGCATGGGTGTCTGAACGTGGTGACGAAGTAAGGCGTTGATTAGATATAGCTCGGTTTCCGATTCATTTATTGCTCGTTTGCACCATTTTGTCAGTACCATTTCGCTCTCGCAGCTTCGTCTCAATCACCGACTTATCATGGTCAATTGATGATTCTTAACACTCATCCAATCAGATCAAGTTACGATGAGAGCGAGCCAATCAGTATAAGGTAGCGACCCCGCCAATATCGAGGGCGTCTCAGCACTGAACGCGCTGTAAGAAGTGGTTGACGCAAGTCAAACGCGTCCGATCTCGCATCAGCCTTAATTTCCGGACTGATTATCTCAGCGCCTCTCTCCTAGCCCTCTACATACCAATTGACTCTATTGACACACGCGTCACGGCTCAAGGTCCGCTGTCGAAGCTCACATGGAGCGGCGAGAAGCGACTCTAGGCAAGCAGGAAGCATTCGACGCAGCGAGCGATGCCAGCCAGTCATACGTCAACAGACATTACGATGAGCTACACGCGTACCACGTGCAAGTGTATGAAGACGGACCCCCAGCCAAAAGCCGACGCAGCGTCAGCATTTATGGCGTCAAGAAAGAGCACTATACTTGCCTGAACAAAATCTCCAAACGTTCCCAGAATGACTTTATCCAGAACATGGACCTCGCCGGTGAAATTGCCACGGCTCGCGATGTTGAAAATGTTGCATGAGAACTGATGGTGACTGGAGACATAGGAGTCACTTCGGTTGGACACATGTGAGAGGCAAAACTCGAACGTGATGAAACTTTCATGGTATAGAAGAGGTGCTGCGATCTGGAGGATAAGATGGGAGATCTACCGGGCGAGTTCGCGACTACTTATGATAAGTCGCATCTATATCCTTTAACTAAATGTATTGGGCTTGAAGCCTAATTTGACCTCTCAACTTTATCAAAATGATGAGTTATATGCCAAGTTTTAGGTCCTTTATGAGTTGGAGTGCCACCAAGGTACACCAACGGGTGAGTGTTTTAGTTGAGGAGCTACTGGGTCGATTTGGGAGTAGTTGAGGGCATCATGAGAGGTTTAGCTTGAGAAATTTGTCGCCACATTAGCTGCTAGGGTCAAGTGTAAGAAATCCAGCTCACTCACAGAAATGCTCAACGGCATCTAACTTTGCATCTCACATTTCAAATTTTGTTTATGTAAACCTTATCAATACCTCAGCGAAACAGATCAGGGCAATGCACCAAGGACAACACCTTGTCGTTCTTACACTTCCAGGGCGTATGAAAGTTTGCTTGCATCTAACATATACGCTTTATCTGACTACATATATACCCCACGTCTCTGACCATTTCCTCTTACATTTCTTCTTTCTTTCTCTAGAACTATTCCTGCCCTGAGCACAAACCATCATTCACAGTCAGCTGCTGCTTCTATCAAACTCAAAATTCTTACGGCCTACAAAACGGAACCACATAATCTCTCTACGAAACAGCACCTATCCTGCCATGGCCTTTAACAACTCGGTTACTGCCGACAGCCATGGCGAGCCCAGCTGTATTATCACTATAGGTGAAGGAGTCCTTGCAGCATGGAACCTGGCGTTGGCAGCGTTGCTATGGACGATGATGATATCTGCCGCCACTTTCTTACTCAACATGGCCGCCGCTTTGATCCTAGGCTTTACAACGGGCTTGACAGACTTGTGTGGAAATAGTTTACCTTCCTTGGGCATTTACATACTACTGGATGTCTCCGAAATGGTATTCTATTCCACCTCCAGAAAGGATTGGTCCGCCATTCTTACGCATCACAAAGATTGGATTCGAGAAGAGATTGAAAGGATTCTCAAAGAGGAAGAAGACCTTGAGAAAGAAGGAGACGACCAATACTATCTTCACAGGGACCAGCCTGAGGAAATTGCAGACTGGGCTGTGGTACCGCAAGCTATCGTTCGTGACAGGGTCAAGCGCTACAGGATGATTCTGAATATACAGAAAAGAATCACCAAGATCAGACTGCGAAGGTTGCTTTACTGGAGAGCTGCGGGATACTTCGAGACGCTTGAGGAGAGGAAAAGGGGCCAGCGGATTAGGTCGCGGGATTTATGGCTCGCTGTTTGGATCTATACATATTGCATCAGCCTTTGGATCTTTGACATGGCGTTCTCTTTTATCTGGACTGCCATAGGCTTTTCCAAATCCCTTCTCGTTCTTGCAACTGAGCCATGGGGTGTAGAGTTCAAGCTGATCATAACGCATTAGTCTCGCGGACGTGGTGGTTCAGAGGCACAGAGACAACCTTTCTCATTGGCAGGAAAGAGACTAGACCGAAACACCAATGATAACCGAGACTGGGAATTTGTTCATGGGGTGGTTAAAATTACAGAAACCTCTGAGAATATGCTCCGTCTTGGGTCAGGTTTGGAGAAGGAAGCGGAGACCTCTCGATAGTTTCGGCGGTTATGCTTACAGGTCACCCTCAAGACTTTAGTTTGGGTTGCCAATCCTACAGAGGATGTCACAATGTTTCACATCATCTCTAGTCTAGAAATTCATATATTCGTTCTCATTCTCATTCTCATAGCTCATTTCATATGTCAATACTACATCCCTACAGTAATCATAAAGACATACAGGGACCTGCCCACTTCAGTTATCGTCATCCGGCGTAATTGTAACAGGAAAGAAATCTAAAATACGACATCCTTACTCGACGTCGTATGCAAAAGGCTGCTCACTTGAGCAGGTGAATGATGTTGGGGATCACCTCTGGGTCACCCCGATCAATAGGATGACCCTGCCGATCTATCCAGACAGAATCCTCAGAACCACAAACCTTCCAAGCCAAGACTCGACCAGCGAGTCTTTTCTCGGGGCCAGAAAAGTCCGGGTTTACCGTCTCCATGAGAAGTGAAACAGGCTTCAAATCAGCACCTTGATCAAAGACAACTTCGCCTTGCTCGATCTGCTTCACAAAGTCGCGATCGGGCGTGAACAGTACCACGATATCGCCCGTTTCAACACCTTGTGGATCGTAATTGACATCGCACCGCCAGCCGAGGCGCCAGGAGAAATTTGCTCCATCTTGGATGAGTGTGCGCGAGCGGGTGAGGAGACAGGATTTGCTATTCCACCCATCATCAATGACGCCTTCTTTCATCATATCATAGATGTGAATGGCTTCTCTGGCGATATCCGTGTTTATTGGTAGATATGGGTGCGGGTTCACTGTTCTCCTTCTGTCCTCAAAAACTTCCTGCTGCGGAGTGTCAATGAGAACACCGGATGCCATGGGCTCAAGAACCGTAGATCGTCCGATAGTCGCGGTTGATGCCTCGGAATCCGCTTCACTAGCTGTATAGAAGGAATCATTTGAAGTTTCATAGCCGTCGGAACTAGACTTTGAGGGCCAATAGTATGATACATCATCTTCGCTCTGGCCACAAGACTCAACCTCATCAGCCCACCCTATTATCCGGTGAATGAGATTTAGCATTCTGTAAGGAGATGATGAGCTTGGAGACAGTCCTGTGGATCCTGATGTCACTAACACTGATGTCGTGGGGTGGTCGTCGTTATTATAGGGTACACTCCTTGTACTTATAATCATTGCTACAGACACTTAACCATGCCCGCTCGAATCAAATGTTCCATGAGCTTTCTTGACCTAGCTAGCTTGGCGCTGCTCGCTTGTCGGAGATAACTCGTTGTCGCTGTGAACAAAGTCAAGTTCCTGACAATCATGGCGACGCATAGCGAGGCCAGTGGGTGAACAGTGCGGTGATCAGTGCCTAAAGGTATGAAACAGACACACAGACGTCTCCCCGACCCCCAGGGGGCAAGAAAACACTGAACCTTGATATAGGGTATTAAAATAAACTTAGTAAAGAGTCACCTAAGCTTAGGCTAAGTTTACTTAAATATTTTTATCACCTAGGGTTAAGGTCCTGAGTTTTCTTTCCTCCCCTAGCCGACCTCTGAGTATGAACTATTGTTCAGGCGCTGCACTGTTCAGGCAGGCTGACCCCGAACGTCAAACAATGGTCGAGGCAGGCTGGCATGCCTCGTGGACTATGGCAGCTTGGCAGAAGCGGAAAGTGGCTGTACAGGTCAGCAAAATATGCAATGCAAGGCAGAGTGTTTTGTTGTGCGTGACTGCTATGGTACATACATGGAGGCGAGTGGATTGGCAATCCCAGGGAGCTTATACACGACGGTGAGCGTAAAGGAAGCAGCATATTCTGAGCACTGGGCCCTCGCATGATTCGTATAATGTTCTTGCTACATGTTCCCTACTCATACGCCCCAAGCCTCTGCAATAGCCAAGCTTCTTCTGTCATTCATTGGATCTACACTTTATCAAGGCAACTATTGCTCCGGAACATAGTCATCAAATACCATGCTTGTCAATTCAATTTCAAGAGCACACTAAATAAATCCAAACGCCCAAAAAGACGATTCAGCCCCGCGTGCTGGATCCCACTTGACCGATGTAAATAACTGAGACAGGAAGTTAAGGTCTGTGACAACAGGGCGCTGAAGGAGCACGCTGACATCATGAGACCCATAGAGAACATCTTTGGTAACTGCTAGAGATTGTTCTGGCGCCCGACGAACCTGGGGAAGAAATTGCATAGATACATGAAGCCCTCGTCATCGACGCATCGCATTTTGCAGGGAGATATCGCAGAGACAGTGGATAGATGGAGGGGAGAAGATGGGCCTGAAGGCAGAGCTCAAGTCCATAAGAAAGAGAAGTATGCAACCCCGCACCGCCTTTAGGACCGACTATCGTTTAGGCTTCAGTCAGACATCACTGACGAGTTCCATCAATCTGTCAACGGTATTAGCTCAGCCTGAATGGCTATGAGCCGATGACTACTCACCCACGCAGGCAGTTCCGCAGAATCCACAGTAACGACCTGGAATAACCCAGACTTCCTTTCCTTCCGCGGCACAAGTCGGGCACCGGACACCAGGCACCTTGCTGTCGACAAGAATTGTTGAATGCATCTTGAGGAGAGATAGAGAGATTATAAAACAAGTTGTGTAATGGAACTTAGTTGAAGATGACGATACAATCAATCAGGATCGAGGCACAGTTTTATCATCCTGATGTTGTACCCCTTTATTTTAGTTTCATATCCCAATGCCCTGAGTAATACCCGAAACAACGCTCCGTCCGGTTCCTCCCTTCAATGGCTTGAGACATATCGATCACATGGGATCTGAGTGTCTCAGTTGCAGATGCGATGCGAAAAGCCACATATACAGAGAGGCTATCCTTAGGAGAGAAGAAAACTTAGAGCTTTAATTCTAAGTAATTAAAGTATTTAGATAACTTAATTTAAGTTTAAGGTAAGTTTAGTATAGACTTAAAAGATCCTTTATTAAGTTTATTTTAATACCTTATACTATAGTTTGCTATTTTCTTACCCCCCTAAGGCCATCTTACAAAAGCAACATCTTCAGCTCAGCTCTACTTTATCCCTTACATCAACCAGGCTGCGCTTGGATGGGCGGCATACCTCAAGTCCCTTGCGTCGGCAATTGCTTATCAGCGGCCCGGCCTATTCCGTCATCTGTTCCCGGTCTGTTAATCTCCGATGCCCAGCCTCATCGCAATGAGATCTTGTGTAACCACGGGGTGGGGGTGATGAGTGATATGACGCACCCTCAACTTCGCAGTAGGTGCATCACATCAATGAAAAGGTTTATATTAGGGATGTAATTGTAATCCGCCGTCCTGGCTTCCCCTTGTTGCAAAGTGCACGCCAATATCGGATCATTTGTTCCGTGTTACAGCCGTGGGGGCAGCTGACAGTACACCACGTCTTAGTCTCTTATCCCTCACGTTGTGTGACGCGACATATCTGACGGATCATATTTATGGCCGTATTTATGCCCTCGTGACCATACTTGCTTTTGGTCTTGATGGTTTATTGGATATGGCTTTCCCTCATCGACGACTTGCTCGCCCTTGGGTCTGCTTGGCATATTAGCCACCAGCTGACGCCGGGCCGGTTGCGGACAATATTGTCCGCTGGCTAAAGATCATCACGAGGCTGGAACTTGCGACTACGGACGAACTCAAAGGATTGCGCGTCAATTTGGGCCATCACTTTTCTTATTCCTCGTCTAATAAAACAACATTTCAATATCTCATAGTCGGTCGTAGGCTGAGACTGTTACACACTGCCAAAAAGGATGCGTTCTTGAGCTGGCCTGGTTTGGTTACACGAGACGCCACCTACTCAAACTCTCCTTGGATTCATTCATCGTGATGAGAACCCAAAGTTGGCGGTAGCAGACGAGGGAAAGGCTTTGTGGCGGGATGATTATTGTTGAGACCCATTCTCGCGTTGGAACATTGAGCTGGGAGGGCAACTAACATAGAGTGGAGCAGCTTTAGTATATAAAATGAGTTCAGCGTTGAGAGGGGCAGAGTTTGAGAGAAGTGAGAGAAATGCACGCTGAACGCCATCAGTCTCCAGGTCCTTGCTCAGCAATGACAAGAAAACTCAGCACTGTCCAGCGTATCTTTGTCATTTAGATGCTGGGGGCCAACACCCGATAGGCTGCACTTTTCTTTCGTTTTGATATTGGAGTTTGCCGATGTATGATCGCTTCGATGTCATTGTTCAAATTTGAGGCTGAATTCAACATTTTCCCTCGTTATTCTCCGGTGTCACCTTTCAGAACGAGCCCTTTGTTTGATGAAGCCAACCATTGGTGTGAAGACGGTAAAGTAGAACAGTGAACATGTTCTACAGACTTCACTTCAAAGAACAACAATCTCAAACAAAGAGGTTCTAAACGTTAATTGGATCCCGACATATTAAAGACACCGTATAAGTATATCTTCTTGGACACTGCACAGATGTCAGCTTCTTCTCAGCTTATCCCGCTGGAACTTACCTTGCACTGCATTACTGCATCATCAAAATCATAAACCATCAGCATCTTTCAGCATGTCTCGCCAGGAATTGTCTTATTTCGACATTGTGCCTCAGTGGCAAACCTCAGTTCTCTCCCAACAAGGAACAGATGTCAGCGAATCTCCAGATAGCACAAGCATTATCAAGGGCATAGATGACTATGACGCCGATAGCGACTGCGAGGATAGCATTCCTGTCATTGACAGAAAGCCTCTGATGCGTGCGAAGCGACGACAAGCGCTTGAGGACAAAAGCATTGTCCAGGATGAGATAAACAAGCTCGAGGGCCGACTCAAGAGAACTACTGTTCTTTGTACATCACTATTCTGTATTAACATTGCCATCTCTGGAGCCATGTTCATCAATTTCATGAGGAAGCAGTAACAGAGGGGCTGTCATTGAGGCGAGTTGAAGTTACTGTGACAGGTGTCGCTTACATCGCGCGCTTTACTCGTCGCTAAGGTCGCGTCCTGATACCAGAGACTCATTGATTGAACATCTTAGCGCGTTGCTGTGTGCGGTATCGGCATGTTTTGGGTAATACATAGATCATAAAATATAGAACCTTGATGTTAGATGAAAAAAGAACAATTGATCTGTTGTGGCCCAGGGTGAAGAGAGGGTGAGGTTGGAATATAGACTGCCTTAAAACCACTTCTGATATCTGATTACTAAAATCGGCTTCTTGGTCTAGAGGTATGATTCTCGCTTTGGGTGCGAGAGGTCCCGGGTTCAATCCCCGGAGGAGCCCATTTTTCTTTTGCTTTTTCTTGCACTGGACATTGGTGATTGATTAAGTGATTTACTTTCTGGTCAGCGAGAGCTTGGGAGTATGCCTTATTTTTATTGACGTTCCGCAAGTCAGTGAATAATGATTGGTCAATTGACCTGAGTCTTGCACAAGCAGTTGTTTATTTGCAAGTCACGCAATCGGAAATGACTGTATTGTTTGGCAATGAAACTAGTATAAATGCTGTAATGACTGTGAAAATGTCCAACGCTAACGAGATCTAATCTGGGTATCTGCAAACTTATGTAAACTCTATGCCCTTCCCGCTTCTAATGCTTTGCGACACCAATGACCCATGCAATACTTTTCCTCGCTCCCGCTCTCTGATCGCCATCCGCGTCGTTTATTTGGGGTTGTCAACCCAGCTTGCATAGGGGACCGCACGTCGCATCTTACGCAAAGCCTTGGAGTTTCGGGTTTCTCCTGGGATACGACGGGTAGCCTTTCGTCGTGCAGGCGCTGAAGTTGGAGTGCTTTGTGGCTCGGGCGAAGAAAAGAAAAGCGAAGGGGAAAGAGGTGACTGTTGACTTTGGGGGCTGTGCCCCGCGATTGAATGTGAATATTGCTGGCTGCTCGGCGGGGTGGTGTCAGCCGGAGCCAGTTCGTTGTTGCTGTCAGCATTGCTAGCGTGGTCGATAAGATGACCTTGTAATGCTTTTTTTACCACGATGAAGTGGTTTGCCTCTTTGAGGCGGGCAATGAGCTGGTTATCAAGCTCATCATCGCCCTCAAGGTGCTCAGCAATACCTTCATGAATGGTCAAAGCCATCTCCAACAGGAAGTCCAAACGTTCTGCGCTTGTAGATTCCGCCATTGTGTGGGGGGTCTGAGGTTGTGATCTTTTATGCAAATGTGGATTGGCTGGTCAGATCGTTAGTCGCAGTTGTGCCTGGCTGGGGTCTGCACTACTTACACTAGGGCAATTGCCAAGACAGGGGAGTTGTTAAACAGAGACGTGAAGTTCAATTGTGTGAGATCGGCAATGTAGCTTCATCAGTAACAGGAAGGAGGCTTGCTGAGAAGTTCTAGAAGAAACAAGAACATCGTGGGTTTAAGTATTTGGTCTTGAAGCATCGCTACAGTCTTCCGCAGCGCCTCCAATTCATCACAACAAAGAGAAGACATCGTTTCTGCAACAGATCCCGGTATGTAGATGAAATTGATGAAGAAGTGCGTATTGAATGAAGCACTAGTCACTTGAAGATCCCTGTCTTTCGTGCTCACTCCATACGTGCGGCCAGAGTTGCCTTTGTCCCTGAGATCGGAAAGCCCGTAAACCTCAGGGCATGTCGGTGAGAGTGAGTCACTTTCCGGTTTATTCTCTTAGCTCTTTGTGGTGATATACGCTAGAGCAGTGCATTAAAAAGTCACGGAGGGAAGAAATGGGTGAAAAGTGGTGTGGCGGCCTGGGCGTAAGTGTTGACGTGGTGGTTTCTTTTATAATATATGATATATTACAGGTAGTAAGGACAGCCTGGCACGTAGCCGGGATGTGAGAACCTGAGGCATCAGGCAGGGTGAAGTATGGTAGAAGTCCTACTCCTTAGAAAGCTTGCTATTAGCTTTTGAAATTGTAAGCTTATGACAGGGAGAAACTGATATAGCTAGAGTATCTCACTCCTTTGGGATATGGTATGAGTTTATTGTAGAATACTATTTACTGAATCTTATAATACAGTCAACAAATGATTTCGGCAGAGTATCTAACTTTAATGTTCACTATCTGTGTCAAAACTACTAGAAAGACTTTAGATTTCACGTATGGGCAGTTGTCAATAGCTTCATATTATTGTGTCAATGCTTGCAGATGCCGGGTAAGTCGTTGATTGGATAAGAGATGCACGTGATTGATAAGAGCTGATAAGCAATAAAATTGTTAGGCAATCGGGACAGTCCCTGCGGTCACAGCTTATGACAGAGGTACCGACATAATAATCTGCAAGACATGCAACCTTGAGAACGCGATCCAGGCCTCGGTACAGGGTTTATCAAGAACAAATCATGTCATAACTCACATCATGCTCGTCGGATTGGATGTGTGATACTGAACATGCAGGTCTTGTGGTTGTCTTACGACCAGGCTCCCCGCACGCTCGATCATGACTGCCAAACCTTTTGTATGTGACTGGGCCGAATACGTATAGCAACATGATCTGATCGTATCGACAATATTGACCTAGCGCAAGGTTGTTACCCCTGAAAGCTAGGCGGCGGCTTATCGCATTGATGCATGCTGCCATTTACCTCTCATGCGAGGTGGCGCGGGAATGGCAAAGGGTATTCGTCGGAATTGATCAATAGGATCGCTTATATCTCCATCATGTCCTGAATATTGAGTAATTTTGTACTGCTAGGTTCCTTTGTCATTACTCGCAAAAACAACTATATTGATTTCAAAACCCTTGCATTTATTTTCATTGTTGCAGTGGGATTCACCCTTGGACTGTCAACTCCAGATTTCAATTGCCCTTCCACTTCGAAATGGCTTCACTTATCGACTGGGGCATTGATACTAACGATGAGCCTCATTATAGGCTCCCATGTGGCGACATGCCAGAAGGTCTACACCCATGGAATTGGCACATTTCACCTAACACTTTATACAACATATGTGCAGTGCCTGGGCCATTCATATCGCCTTCATCCCCCGACTACTGCGAAAACGACGCCATCACGGGGAGCATACTGAACGATAAGGCTCTGTTCAATGCACCGCTCGCAGGATCTCTGCTCAGCGCAGGCGGCGGCGGCGAAGAAGATTCTCAACTTGATAGTAGAGCACATCGAGTATGCCTGTACGATGAGGCAGCCTTGGACATTCTGCAAAATCACCAAGGAAGCTTGAGCGTTACCACCGAATGGATGCCAAGCTCAACTCCACCTGAGGCTGAACCTGCACTGCCGGCGAGGGTCAAGGTCAGCACCAGCATCCAGCCCCGCACGAAGTCGGGTACAGAAACCGAGGGGAAGAAAAGAAACAGACGGAAGCGCAGTGACAAAAAGAATGCGAGAAGGACCAAGACTGGACTCAACAGGGAAGAAAAAAGACATTACATGAAGGTTTTGGAGAGGAACCGAAAAGCTGCGGCGAATTGTCGTGCGCGCAAGCAAGATCGACAAGACAAGTTGAATGCCGAGGTGGAGAAGCTACAGGACCGGCACAGAGAATTATCTGCTTCCTGCAACGAGCTGAGGGAAACAACTTATCAACTAAAGCTCCAGCTGCTGAGGCACGGCGACTGCGGATGCACCCTCATTCAACGATACATCGCGAATGAAGCAGTCAATTCTGTCGAAAGTCTGATTTCGAGATATTCTCCCTCCAGCAGCCCCAACAGCACCACCATCGGGATCTTGGCTGCCAGGGCCAGTGCCAGTAGCCCCATAGGAGGACTGGGCGGAAATAACGGATGGGATAAACCACATGGCATGTCCCCATGAAACTGGAGTCTCGTGGCTGTTTTAGCGGTAGATTGCTAGTGATGAATCCCTTATCATGTCATGGTCTAGGACAAGCGATGCAGGATGGAGGGACGGGCGAATGAGATAGGAAAGATTGATGGGATTTGTCTGTACTGTGGGCATTAATGTTGCATTCAAGTGACACTAAAAAGCATCGAACACCTCTTTTTCCCGTCACGGGGCATTAGCCAAACTTTGAATACAGCGACATGGCCAATAATTGACTTCTGAGATTGAGACTAGGTCAACCGTCAGCAACCGCACGCTAAGCTAGTCTATGTCATATAAGCGATGTTACTAACTGTCGCTGCTGGTATGATGGAAATCGAACCATGCCGGCCAGATTGACTGGCTTCTCTAAGAGCGAGGTCGAGATTGGGAAGACCCTCAAGGCGATGAAACGCACAAATCACAAATGCAAACAGCTACGTATGGTGATATCAGGTGATGTGGCTTGGCTGCATCTCACCACTATTTGCCATTATCGTCGTCAAAGATATGCCCCGATAAGTCTTTAGCTTTGTCGGGCAACCGGATGCAACTGCTGCGGGGACGAGACCCTCGGTTACAGCCAATGCACGAGGAGGAGGGAGGTCGAGAACCGTCCAACACATTGAGGGAGGGTACGGAACGTCGGAAAATATTGGGAATAAGGCAAATGGATGTGCCGTATCACAAGATTTCCGTATCACATACCAACGCCACCAACGCAGGGCCGTTTTATATAATTCTTTGTGCCTGGTGCATTGAGCCTGTGTCTCCCCTTCAAGGTATCGCCATCATTGGATGCACAGATTATTATGAGCACCGCTGCTATTATTCAAGACTTTGACGGTTTCGAATGGGACAGAGCGCCTTTTCCCGACGAGGTAAGTAGCGGTCGTTGTGCGACAGGTGCAGGACGAATGAACGCTGGTCGCGTTTAGGTGATCTCCAGTCATTGCACAATCTCACCTGTCCGTGTGTCCGAGACAGCAGGGGGTCAAGGCTGACAGCTCACAGTCGACGTTCGATAATATTTTGAGTCAATTCGAGCAGGGTAAGACAACCGTGGCCTTGTCAGATGCAGAGAATGACCCTCTACAGACCCTGTCTTCCTCGATTCCTTGTATCAGGCACCTGGTTATTATCTGCGACCAGCCTCACCCATCCCCAAAATACCCCTCACCCACCTGCCACCAAACCCCTCTTCAAGTGAGCTGCACAAAAAAGCAAAAGGGTCCTCGGTTATCACCAATACCTATCTTGGAGATGATGCCCTCCCTGCACAGAGCGGAGAAGGTATGCAGTCGAAGCATTCCATCGAACCCGTCAATTCATCCTGGGCCGATATGAGCCAGGCAAAAGCCCTGCCGCCAGTACTTACTACGGGGCTTTTGGAGCGACGCAACTCAGCATTGAGCAATGAAGAGAGTCTTGTGGAGTTGGAAAAATCTCCCACTCAAGTAAAGATGCGCTCGGCATTACGCAGGCCAAAGAAGGTCAGCAAGAAGCGCGCACTCCCTGCGCATGTCATACAAGCTAGGGAGTGCCATAACAACGTTGAGAAACAGTACCGCACGCGCTTGAAGCAGAAATTTGAACAGCTTTTGGCCGTGCTGCAAGCTTCAAAGACGAAGGACGAGTCCGGCGGCGAAGAAGACTCGGAAGCACCGGACTGCGGCTACAGTCGAGGAGAGGTGTTGGATTTCGCAAGGCAGCGCATCCTCGCCCTCGAGGAGGAGAACAGACATCTGTCTAATCAGGTACAGAATCTAGACAGGGGATTTACGATTCTGTAATGGCACAAGAGAAGCTCCATGTCGGCAGCGACAAGTATGTATATAGGAAGTGCTAGGAGATCTTGGTGGATGTGAGGGCGGCAAGCCACTCACTTAATATATGTCCTTGTTTTACTTTGCGTGAGACACACCAAGGCCCGTGCGTTCCACTTACAGCAACCGTCGGCGGAGCAAGTGCTCGGTGGCGTAAAGGTTATCATGATTGCTACATATCTTAGGCGCTTGATAGCAAGGCTAGGATGATTCCCCGGGCTCAAACTGAAGCCCATGAACAGGGTAAGCGTCCGTATGCTAGTCTGGGGACTAAAAACTACTAATTTCGACTGAAGTCGGCAGATTATGATTGAGCTCCCCTAGCGCATCCGGCACACAATACCGTCCTGCAACTGGCCAAAAGGATATGGTATTGGTTCTAGCAAGGATAGGTATCTAAACATTTTCTACCCGTCCTTCATATACATGGACCTGCTGTGGCCTTTCTATTCCACAGGAGTTGGTGACAAAGTTATGAATACATATAGGGCACGTATCATGCTCCGCAAGGTACCATGCTGCGATACAATCAGAGTGAAAGATATGCTCACAATCCAATTGGCGCAGCACGTCCGTGTCGCTGACCTCACCCAAACAGATTGCACTATACCCAGAGAGGGTGGTTAGTGAGTGGCGCCGAATGGTGACGTGTCCAGAAACATACCATGTCATGTTCGAGACCGGTACAGCCCATGAGGCGTGAGTGTGGCTCATGATGTTGGACCTCATGTCTTTGCTGGTCCTTGGGGGAGCAAGGGAGTCGAGGTGCGGCAGGTCCCGACGCTGTGAGTCGCTTGATGACACTATGGTGGAAGATGTTCCTCCCGAGGATACAGAAGACCTTGGCCTCGCCCACCTATAGACTCTTTGAAATCATTAATATTTGCCCCTCTGCAGTCAAGATGCGGTGAGACATACTTGGGTATTCCTACCAAGAAAATGATTGTCAAAGCCATAAGCGGGAGCAGGATGGCGGCTAACCACGCTAGCATCGCATTGCTTGGGGCTGCATCCCTAGGGCTGCTTGTATCGGTGATGATAGAGCTAGACATGGCTGCTACAACATGAATGAGAAAGACATTCCGGCGCCCGGGGAACGGCAGGGATGCTGTGTTTGATATTGCCTTTGACATTCAAAACGCGATTTAGACCTGCCGAGGCTACGCGTTATGATATGATATGATATGATATGACCAGCGTCACAACTCAATAGTGTTTGTGGCGTTAGTATCATACCACGAAAGCAGCGCGACATGGCCCGATAAACAACCTTCCGCCAACCAATGACAGATCGCGGACTTTTGTCCGACGACTTTTTTCCCCTCAACTTACAGAGCCTCCTGCTCAAACAAGTGACCGCCCACCAACCTTGTGACTAGCACATGGTGGGAAAGAACAAAAAAAGAATCATGCGAGGATGATTTCTTCATAAATCACAAGACGCTGGAGGGTAGCGATGGCACTCCAGCGTGACGCCGCCACGGCATCACGAATGAGAAGTAGTTGAGGCAATGCCTATCATCTGCTTAAATCGTGATATACTTTCCTTGCAGCCGAGATGCAGATCGGTCAATTGAGTATATTGTTGCAGGGTTTCTACCGTTGCTAACAGCGCCTTCGATGCTAATAACAACCTACTCATTCAGCAATCACTTAAGAACCTGTCCAGACATTTACCGACCATATAAATGTTCTTCATCTTGCAGAACACCTCTGAACTCCTCTACCACATCATTTTGACCGTCATCGACTTTCACCTCGTGCCGTTGGGGTCCAAACGAGCTATCTACATTCTCGACACACGCGCAACCATCGAAGCCGCCAAAGACTCGGCCTTGAGGGCCCTGCATACGCTGAGATACAAGCCCGATGACTTTGCCGAGTACGCCGTCCATTCAAGTCATGTCGGAACCTGGGATCACGGCGATGGTGTTCTCATCTACGCCAAAGCTCCAGCAGGCCAGGTATTCCTTGTCTCCATCCAGGCAACGCCCAACACCGAGATGCTCCAGGCCGACCGAGACGGTGCTATTATGCTACCCCGCGGGTACCCTCGCTGCACTACGTGACGCAGACCGTCATCGACTACAACAGAGATCGGACCGGCTGCGTGCAGGAGATGCAGATAGAAGGGACGTTTGTTCACCGTGCTGCGGCCAGAACAGCAGCATGCAAGCTGCTAGACCCTCTTGACTATGTAGAGTATGACACGCCAGAGAAGATGAAGGGGGAGTGGCCTTATGGAGAGGATGTACTTGCGCACGCAGTCGCGGAGAATGGAGAGAATACCACTGTTGAGATCAAGACTGTTGTTGATACGCACCGCAAACATGGAAAGGATATCTAAGGATCTATTGGTGAGGGGGAATTTGTATAGCGAGGTAGTAAGGCAGAGAAGTAATGCCTAGGTGTTATTCACTCTGATTGGGAAATTGTATGAATATGATGGCACTGGCTATTTGAGGTTCATGTTTCTGGGTTAGCATGTTTGTGGTCATCTCTCAAATTGGACACTTTCTGCGAGTTTCTGTCAATGATGTCATTGGGTATTTATTAATCCTAATATATATATATGACTATACACTTTACTGCCTGCTGCAATTAAGTAGCAGTATGGCCCACCATGACTTGGGATAGCCCATATGTGTAGACATTTCTTGGTGTTTACAAGAGATTATAGCTCGAGGCGCGCGTATCAAAAGAGAACGTACGAATAAGCAAATAAATTAAAGAAAGAAGCTCTCTACAAGGAGCCGCTAGCATAACTTCGCTAGCAAGCAAAAGGATTGACATAAAGCTGCGCGCCCACCAGCGCATTCGTATTTCGCACTGTGATGATCTTCCAGCTTCAAATATTGGAAAGACAAATGGAGTAAAGCCGCGAGAAAACGGCCATACCAGCCGGAACTAGCCTAGAAGTGAAAGCCAGGGGGCACGCAGTACGGCGAACCATTCTGCTTGTTGAACAGGCAAGCCGTCTTCGGAGGACAAGCACCGGCGAACTAAGAGGGCAGTTAGTTTTCTCCTCCTTGGTAGCGCGCCGCTAGGAAACGGAGAGGCTTACCACCCAGGTGCGGTCGACGTTGCAGACCTGCCAGCCCTTGAGGTCGGCCGTGCAGGAGTAGGTTCCGGGCGTGCAGCCCTTGGGAGCAGGGGTAGCTGCTGCAAAGGCAGCCATGGTGAGGAGAGGGATAAGCTTCATGATGAGAATCGAGTTTGTGTGTAACGAGTGCTTGATATCCTATGGTGCTGAGTGAATGTTGTTGATGATGGAATTAATTTGGCTTTGGATAAGATGTTTTATATTTGAATGAATTGCCTGTGATATTACTGTCTGGTGATTAAGCTGCATAGCCTCTATGACCTCTTTCCAATGTCACCGATATTAGAACTTGGCGACATCCATCATGCAGGCCTTCCGTCACGAGGTGGACGTTGGAAGTGAAGTGATTCCGAGATGTACCAAATTAGCAGCATGCTGGTCCTGTCGCATGGAGCCGTCAGATCAGTGACCTCGGCAACAATAGCAACCGAACATAGCCGCTGTTAAAAGACCTTTAAAACACGATATATAAACTCCATCAGAACACGAGCAACAGGGTATGATCTGATTCGACGATGCCCTCTTGTGAGCAAGTTTCTAGTCATTCTCATCACATCATGTCTTTTGTTGTGGCGTGACGCTTCAATGCTACTCTGACAGTCGGCAATGTCGAGCATCAGTACATTATCAGAACACCACAAACTCTAATTACGCCACAATGCTTGCCTGATCTCGGGGGCTTTATAAATCGTGGCTCACAGTCAAGGCACAGCCGGGCCAACAATATTACCATCAATTCAACTGAAGCGCGATGGGCTCAGCATCTCGAGTGGCGATCGTAGGTGTCGGCGAAGTCGGCGGCGCCGTCGCTTACAACCTCACGTTGAATTCCATGGCGAGCGAGCTGCTCCTCGTCGATCTCGACCTGAGTGTCAGAAACGCCCAGATCGAAGACCTCTGCGATGTCACTTACAGTACTAACAGCAGTACGCGTGTACGTCCAGCGACGTACCGTGAGGCTGCTCAGTGCGATCTCGTGGTGATAACCGCCGCATCTAAACACATGATAGGTACGTGTGCGCTCCATCGAATGGGGGTGTTGACTCACTGTTCTTGCCAGGCCAGACAACTGATGACTATACGTCTCGAAACACCTCGATGATAGGTGAAGTGATGGGGGCGATGAAGCCCTTTGGAGCTGAAACTGTCTTACTCATCGTGGCAAATCCAGTTGACCTACTGACGTCTCTCGCCAAAGAAATGTCGGGACTTCCTCCATCTCAGGTCATTGGGACTGGTACAGCTCTTGATACCTACAGGCTTCGAGGCATGGTTGCCTCCCGTGCTTTGGTGAGTGGGTGCTGGGACATCTGAACCACCGTATTTCTAACACACAACCATCATAGGTATCTCCGTCTACTGTGGATGCGTTCGTCGTAGGTCGTCATGGAGAACATCAAGTAGTCGTCTGGTCCGCAGCAACCATTGGCGCGATCCCCATTGAGGACGTGAAAATGCTGAGCGCTATCGACCGCAATAGGATCGAACTCATCTGCAAGCAGCGATCGAATCGAATCAGTCTAGGGAAAGGATCTGCACCTTACGGAATAGCCTCAGTTGCAGCTAACCTGTGTTGTTCTGTCATCATGGATAAGCATGAGATGTACCCGGTCAGTCACTTCCAAGAGGACTATGGATGCTGTCTTAGCTTACCGGCCGTTATCGGGAGGAAGGGGATCCTGAAGTCAGTTCCACTCCCGATGAATGAAGGTGAAATTGCGGCAGTCAAATCATCAGGTGATTTATTGAAAGCCAGTGTTGAATCAATCCAGCGCGACTGGTGGTGAGCATTTTGGCGTTTGGGTTTATAGGCGATAGACACAATAATGCCAGTTGAAACTTTTGTATCATGGTCCAAGGAAGATAACTTCGTGGAATATTCATATGTAAGCAAGCTGCAGCGAAATCTATCGAGTTCTCGGCTTCAAGGTTCTTTGTAATATTAACACTCACTACTGATATCACCAGGTCTACGTAGAAGATCTTTCTCCCTGAAGGCTCATTAGTTTTCTTGTGCATCCCACCTCACAACGTCAAACTATCGGCTCATGAATAAGATGCAATTTAAATATCACTAACTATAGCTAAATAGATAATTACAAACCCTTCTCACTAGCGACTACATGTTTCATGACCTGAACAATACTATCCGGACTGACAGAGATGGAATCAATCCCCGCATTAACCAAGAACTTGGCGAACTCAGGATGATTGCTTGGTGCCTCCCCACAAAGCCCAATCTTGCAGCCCTCTCGGCGAGCCACCGTGATGGCTCTAGCAATCATCCACTTGACAGCCTCATCCTGTTCGTCGAACAAAGTCGCCAACTCCCTTGAATTACGATCCACGCCGAGAGTGAGCTGAGCCAGATCATCGGACCCAATGGAGAAGCCGTCAAAGTGCTGGGTAAAGCTCGAAGCCATGATTACATTGGATGGGATCTCGCACATTACATAAACCATGAGGCCGTTCTCCCCTCGCTTCAGACCATTCTGCTCCATCGTGTCCAGCACCTTTCGGGCTTCCTTGACTGTTCGACAAAAGGGAATCATGACGATGGCATTGGTGAGTCCCATTTCCTCTCGAACCTTTTTCACAGCACGGCATTCTAGGGCAAAGCCCTCCTTGTAACGAGGCGAGTAGTAACGCGAGGCCCCGCGAAATCCGATCATGGGGTTCTCCTCCTTGAGTTCAAACTCAGCACCGCCTATCAGGCAAGCGTACTCATTCGTCTTGAAATCGCTCATTCTTATAATGGCTGGTTTGGGATAAACAGCAGAACAAAGTGTTGCAAGGCCGGATGCCAACTTATCCACAAAGTAATCAGGCTTGTAAGCATAACCTGCAGTAAGATTGGCTATATCTTTCTTGGCTGATTCATCCTCAAGATGATCATAGTGGATGAGAGCCATGGGGTGGACCCGAATAGAGTTGCTGACTACGAATTCCATACGGGCGAGTCCGATGCCATCAACTGGAAGCCTCCACCAGCGGTACGCAGCTGAGGGGTTGGCTAGATTCAGCATGATTTTTGTTCGGACGGAAGGGAGGTCGGATATGTTGACCATCTCGGTAGTGATCTCCGAGATCCCATCATAGACAAGACCCGAATCGCCTTCTGCACATGACACAGTGACGTCTTGCCCAGTATGCAGAACATAGGTCGCGTTTCCGGTGCCAACTACTGCTGGGACACCCAGTTCACGACTGACAATCGCGGCATGAGAGGTTCGGCCACCGTAGTCGGTGACTATAGCAGCAGCTCGTTTCATCACAGGCACCCAGTCTGGACCAGTAGATTCAGTTACCAGGATCGAGCCGTCGACAAACATGTCCATGTCCGAGACCGAGGTGAGCAGGCAGATACGACCAGCAACTGCCTTGTCACCAATAGACAGACCCGTGGTCAAGGTGCGGCCACGTTCGCCAACCTTGTAGGTCTCGAAGGCTGCCGTGTCTCGACGAGACTGCACAGTCTCGGGCCTGGCCTGCACGATGTAGAGTTTACCAGAAGAGCCATCTCTGGCCCACTCCATATCCATTGGGCAGCCGTAGTGCTCTTCAATAAGACACGCCCATCGTGCCAACTGGAGAATCTCTTCATCTTCGAGAACATAGGAAGCTCGCTCAGCCTTAGATGTAGGCACATTGCGAGTTGGTACGCACTTATCCCCGTACACCATCTTGATCACCTTGTCGCCGAGCTTCTTGCTCAGAATCGGCGATAGCTTCTCATTAGACAACAGGGGCTTAAAAATCTGGTACTCATCTGTGTTGACAGTGCCCTGGACGACATTCTCGCCAAGACCCCATGCAGCATTGATGAGGACGATCTTGTCGAAGCCACTCTCTGTATCAATCGAGAACATGACCCCTGCGCCACCAATGTCAGAGCGAACCATCTGCTGGATCCCAATGCAGAGAGCCACGTTGCCATGATTGAGCTTCTTGGTATGGCGGTAGCTGATAGCTCGGTCTGTGAAGAGCGAAGCATAGCATCGTCTACAGGCATCGAGCAGTGCTTCACAACCCTGGATGTTTAGGTACGTCTCCTGCTGTCCAGCGAAGCTCGCGTCAGGAAGATCTTCTGCCGTGGCGCTTGATCTCACTGCAACACTCAAATCATCGACTCCAGCTTTCTCGCACAAGTCGCGATAGCCAGACAGTATGGCCTCGTCAGTATCAGCCGGCCATGTTCCGCGTAGGAACAGAGTGCGTATGGCGTGGCCTATCTCAGCAAGGGTCTGATGGCCAGACTGCCATTGATTGACGAGTTCATCGATCTTGCCCCGAATATTGTTGGCGTCGACATAGTGCCAGTAGGCATAGGAGGATGTCGCGAAGCCTGGTGGCACGGGGATGCCCTTGGGTCCGAGGGCTCGAATCATCTCGCCCAAAGAGGAATTCTTGCCGCCAACTAAGCCGGCATCGCTTCGAGCAAGATGCTCAAAATCGAGAACCAGAGGCTCGGCGGTCCAGTCGTCACTCATCATTGAGACTTATTTGAGTCACGTGTATCAAGTCTCAAAAATGTGATTTAAGAGCCTGAGTTTTGTTTTGTCTGATAAGCGTGAGGATTCAAGTTTAAGACGATGACCATTCTTAGATTTCTCATCCATCACCTGATACATCAGTTGATGTGTCACTAGACTGTCATGTTTCTGTCACTTCACAAAAGCTGCCAATTGCTTCCCCCAGCATTTTGAGTTTCTGTGTGAGACGTTGGGGAACATCATGTTATCTTCAAAGAGGGGTAAGACAAAGTAGCTAACAGTCCAGAAGCACAGTGAGCAATACATTGTAACACCCCTACTGCACCTAGCTGACTTTGTGACATACGAATTATCGATGATACGGCATTACTAAGTGGCTTCCCTGTGTGTACTGGGAGCCGTTCCTCCTGACACGCAATCTGTCAGCTACACCAATGGGTTGAAAGTCAGTAAACAGCTCATGCGGCTCATATTGCTGATATGACGCTGATCTGATTGCCGCCGTGACTTGAAGGCGGGGTCCGATCTAGCGACGCCCCCAGCATGTGATTTTCACATCGGCCCATTCATCCCCAGCTTCTACCGTCAATTTGCAGTACATGATACCAAGCACAATTGACTGGGCTTGTGGCCCGTGCACCTACTTCTCCGAGAGATACCTAACTTGGCTGATATTCGTGTGAAATGCTTTATCGAGCTTTTCCACGAGACGCAAATCACTATGTATAATCAACAAGCCCATCTCTGCTGCTTTGCAGGAACGAGACGAGATTTCCAGATGCCATACCAAAACCGCAATTCATCATATCTTCTCTTTGCACCCTTCTCAGTCTCGGAGCTCTCACCTCCTCATCCTCGCTGAACATCTCATCATCTGTATCGGAGGCGACTCCTCCATCCTCTCAGGCCGCAAACTTTGCCATAGTCGACAAAAACGGCGACGCCACCTTCACCAAGGTGTATCCCGGCGACTACGCAGCATGTCAAATTGACGATGGTCGCAAATGCGCTATTGCGGGAATTTGCTGGAGTGAACCACGCAAATTCCCCTGCATCTCCAACATTGCCCGAAATCCGGCCGGTTGTAAGGTCAAGGATCATGATGGATATACATTGCATAAGACAGAAAGGAAACGGAACTGGAAATTTATTGGGATCACCGTCGTATCTTCCAGTGGATATGTTGTCTAGATTGATACAGAAACTTCTTGTCTGGCCATGGGAGAAGGTGGCCATGATCTTCATGTTTTTGGAGATGATGCACGGCGGCTCCCAGGTGGCCCATTGGCTGTTCAAGGTCAGCGCGAATTATAGAGAATTATTTACAGATAACAAATGAATTCTACGATAAATACTCATAAAGAGAACGATTTACTGCTACCAAATAGGGTCATTTCGGATTGATGCCAGTCTCACGTTTTCTGGCCATGTCGCACCGCAGAATGACTCTTTACGAGTATCGACCGAACCCAAGTAACTCGTTTTGGTAATTGATCTTACAGATTCGAGCTAGGAACGAGACACCAAGTCATTAAGAAGTAAGATCCCGTGGTGAGGGCGGACGTGCTATAAGCCACCGAAACCAATAGTGACACGACGATGAGGCGCGCATCGCGCACAGGCACGTTACCTCAAGTAGATTGACAAAATTAGGCAGTATATGTATTCCAACTGTTATGTTTATCTACTGTTGATGTATGTTCTTTCAAATATCTAACAGCCTTTTTCTACTAAGGAGCTACCAAACAGGGAAGCCGGTCGATGATATAACGTGGCTCGTCAAGAGGCTTTGCTTTCTTTATGGCACTTGATGAGTGGAGGATTATTTTGCTAATGGATGAGTGACTTTTAAGGAGATAGTGGAACATTCATATAAGACATACTCTTGGACGAATCTTGGACCTTTATCGGAATCAATAGGAACTTGGCCTCTCCCATTACACAAGCTTAGACATCTTCCATTCAACACATATGCCACTGTGACTGCAACCGTCAGATTTTCCACCATTTGATTAAGCTGTGAAGCATACATATTGGCTTGCGAAGCTTATACAACGCTCTCCAGGGCGAGAAGTAAACCGGTGATGAAGCAGCCAACAGCAGGTAAGTCTAACACTAAAGACCTCGTGAGGTGCATCTCCAACCACAGCTCTAACGATGCAGTACTTGGAGCATTAGCATCATTACGCCGGATCTTGGCCAGCAAATCGATTGCCTTAGGCCCAAAAATCAGGAGATGACCGGCCGCGAATAGAGTTCCAGCCGAGTAAAAGAGAACGATACTCCGAGCCCCAGAAGAAACGGCATTCGCGATTCCGCTTGCCAAACTTAGAGCAAAGCTTCCAAAGACAACTTTGGTTCCCCATGGTCCCCAGTTGGTAAACCAAAGCGGTAGCAGCTCATTTGCCTGCGCTCGGTATTGACGTGTTGTCCAACAGGAGAGGAAGGCATACTCGTCGTAAGCAAATTGTAGGCTGACTATCGATGATATGACTGGTAATAGACGGAGCAGCTTGGTTGGCAGAAGGAGTCTGAAGAGGGATGACAGTGTGACGATCGAAAGTAAGAGCCACATGATCTGCTGAGATGTTTTGCTGGCCATTGTGTCGCGTTGAGGGATGCGTATATTATGAACGAAAGATCGAAGCACTCAGATTCAATTCAGAGTGCGTAAGCTATGGGATGAAGTGTAGGAGTAGATATCCTTTGCGATACTGAAATAAATTTCACGGTAGCTTTGAGGATACAACTAGCTGGGGACGTGTTCATATATATACTGTCTCCTCTTTGCAAAACAAGCTGAGGACCCAGTACTAGCTCTGAGTAAGCTGACATGACTCTAACTGAATAGCGCAAATGTACGCAGCGCCTCGGACATACAGCACGCTAAGCCCCGTGATAGCGCTAAGATAGAGCTTTTTTAGGAGCCTCTGCCAGTTCCGCCAGTCTTAGGGGAGGGGTGGCAAGAATACAAAAGGAATGTCACTGTAACTCAATTGAGAAAGCAATCAGGATATGTATTACAATTAATTATGTTTGTCTAGTGTATGTTCTTGATATGTAACGTCTAGTCGCCTTTTTGTACCCAACCCATTATGCAACCCCAATCCTACACTGCTGTAGCAGTCTTCTCCTTAGGCTCAGTCGAGCTGCTATCAGAGACAACACCCTCCTTCTGTGACGACTTCTCCTCAGAGTCATCAGTGACAACCTTTCTTGTCTTACCCCAGCCAAAGTTGTCCATGTTGACAACAGCGTAAAGCATAACAGCGATGTTGAGGAAAGGACCCAAAAAGACAAAGACAAGGAGACCCAGAATGAACTGAGCACGCTCAACAAGGTTACGAGGAAGCCAAGTGGCCATGATTACGTAGTAAAGAAGGGGAATAATCATGACACCAGCGAAACACATGATCAACCACCAAGGTTGACTCATGAAAGCGACAATCATACAGCCAATCGATGTAATGACGAACACGTTGAGAGACCAGGTGAGAACATTGGAGAAGGCGACGATGCGCTCCCACCATTGAGTGTTCCAAGCACAGAAGAGGAGAAGGTCGTTGCTAGTAGCACCAAGAGTCCAGCGACGACGCTGAGAGAGGAAGACGTTCCAAGAGTGAGGGACGTCAGTGTAAGCACGAGCATGTAGAGCCTGGCGGGTCTGAGCGTGAGGGAACGTGACGAGCAATTGGCAAATGTGGTTGCGATCCTCTGAGGCTGTAGCGCGGATACGCTTGAGCATACCGTCCATGTGCTTGGGGAAGTAACCGAAGAGGTCGATGAGAACGAGATCGCCACAGGTTTCGTCGCAGATCTTGAGAAGTTGGCAGCAGCCGGGAAGACAGGAGACTTTCTTGGTGGCGATGGACTGATGAAGACGACGAAGACCTTGGGCGATGGTGTACTCGGCAGATTGGTATATGGACCAGAGGTTCCAGTTGCCATCTTTGAAGTCAACAGCGACGTAACCGCAGACACCGACAGTGTTGGGGTAGTATGACTCCTTTAGAAGCTCAGTGACACACTTGTCCTCAAAGACGGTATCGGCATCCATCCCGATGAGGTGATCGACGTTCCCTATCTTGACCTCGTTCTCAAGCCAACTAGTCATAGAGTCGAGGAACTCGCGCGAGAAGATGGACTCAGGGTTCTGGGCACGGGTGTTGAACTTGTGGAGGAACGACCGAATGACAATAAGACTATCACGCTTGCCTTGGTTCTGATCCTTCACGATGCAGTAGAAGGGTAGACCCTTGTAGAAGCCCTTGGAGATCTCAATGTCCATCTGCTGCCCGTCCCAAGCAGTGTATGCACCACGAATCTTCTTCCTCTGTGTCTGATGAAGGAAGATATCCTCGTTGAGATAATCACCAGTGGTCTTTGTCATACCAGGACCACGAACACGGCCATCGCAGATGACCATGATGCCTTTCTTATGGTTCTCAAGACCGGTCTGGTTGACGAGGGAGTTAAGGGAGCGAGTGCACTCCTCGAGAGTCTCGTTGTAGCAGGGGATGACGTAGACCATGTTCTCGGGGGATTCAGGCTTGATTTGCTTCTCGGGACTGACCCAGTGGATGAAGGTGAAGACGGCGATGGAAGCGATCATGATGCAGTTGAGGACGAGGGGGAAGGAGATGAAAGGGAGGTAGATGTAGTAGAATCTGGGCCAGTACCAACTTGCAAAGATGAACATGAAGCTGAGATGGGAGTCAGTATTGGTGAGATGGGATGAGATGGGAATGAGCTTACTTGACTGCAATCAGACCACCTGTGAGAATGTACTTTTGAGTAGTAACCTTTCTCTTGCCACGCTTCAGCAGGGTAGCATTGCCAACATCATCCTCAGCGGCAGTCTCAACCTTGGGCTGAGCCTGTTCAGCACCGTTACTCTTCAACTCGGGGCCGTTACCGCGCTCAACCGAGGGTTGAGGAACAGGCGTGATCTCATCATCAGCTGAAGGAGTGGACGAGTGACCAGCATCAGAGCGAGAACCAACAGATGTATTGTTGCTAATCGAGAGAGGAAGACGAGGGATGGGAGTGATGAGATCGGTTCCCTTTGAGCCAGGCCGACTAGCCACCGAAGTTCTCTGAGTATCAGGCGTACCAACTGACTCTGGGATCCATGATCTCGGAGACGAAGGCTGTGAAGCGCGGTAGCTGTCATTCGATGAAGCTTCGTCGGTGAGGTATGCGGGGATAGGCACAACGGGATATTCAGTGTCTGAGACATCTGAACCGTTGGAGCGGGCTTTTCCATGGACGATTCGGACGTTGGCATGGACTTGGTCCTGTTTCAGAAGATGTCAGTCAAAGGCATTGAGAGGTGCTGCGAGCTGTAGCCCGGAGATACAGGTGATCAGTTGTGTGTCGGAGGACATATGGTAGCAGTGGAGGGCGGCTAGGTGGAGGAAGATGTCGTGTAACAGTGTGCCGAACCTTTTGCTTGCCAATGAGGATGGAACGAGGAGGGTCAGTGGATAGAGATGTCATTGTTACATCAAAGACGGTATGCAAAAGAAGAGAAAAGGTTGGGCCAGACACCAAGAAACGAGTGACAAGGTGGAATAAGGTAAAACAGAGTGCCTCCGCGGTGGTTCAAGGATGATGGGAGGAAAGATGAGCACTAACAGTTGAAGTTTTTAACTAAATATCACAAATCTCCTTCCCAAGCGAAGGCTTTCCTTCTGGTATAATACCCAAATTGTGAACTAGATGTGTTTTTTTTTGCAGTGGAGACTAGTGGCTGAGAGCTCGATCAGCACAGATAACTTGGTTTTGCCTTACCATGCAGGGAAGCAATAGTTTCGCTAACTAAAGAGTCTAGACATTCAGGCTCATATCTCAATTGGGTCAATATGGCTTGACTATCAGATTTGTGTCTCTGGTGTTGGGAGCCCGACCACTTGGATGCGACATCCAAGCCGAGTTCCTACCGACGGTCTGGATCGATAGGGATGTCTTTTCTTCTTGGCAAGTAGACTACTGGGATCGGTCTAGGGCATTATACTCAACCAGCTGAGGTCTAAAAGCAAACTAGGTCGTTACTGTGCTGCAGTCAACGAGGTGTCCGTGTAGTCCCGGAGGTTGAAGTGTCTAGACTTGGGAGTCATGGCCAAAAGGGAGATGTCCTAGAGAATCGTTCTTCTTTTGGAAATTGAACAGGGGTCCTGGACAGAGGATATGCATAAACATTGAGTTGAGGCTCCGGTTTGAGACAAATAAAGACTGATCGAGACTGCCAGCGTGGACATGGTTCAGCCTTGGTGCTTTGGTGGTCGATGGATCCACTGAACAGATTGTCCCAAGTGACAAAAGGCCCCTGCTGGTGACCGCTTACCCCGGTCATGTGTGAATTGGCATTACCCATGGATCCGTACATGCAAGCTGCCACAGGAAGCCCCATAGACCAATTAGTACTCATAATGTTACCACTTCTTCAACAAGAGACTCTCGAAACTAATGCCAAACAAATCCCTTTCCCTCTCTCTCCCCCCTCGGCAGTTGTCCTAGATTAACGTGATATTGTGGCTGAGCGGGAAGCGATGATCATGAATCATCGGGCCTTTTATTGAAGTGGCTTTTTCTCCCCAAAAATGTTCCGGGATCTGACAGTTCACTTGGCTTAACACGTCGGGATTAAGATGGGCGCGGCTACGTGTAGATCTGAATCAATAGTCTGATCCACTAAGACAGATTGAGAATCTAGCCAGCGATCTCAAAACATTTACCGACTCTTCATATTCTGTTCCTTTTCATAATTTGTTCAGGCACCAAGGTACCTGGCAGCACGCTAAAACACGGGCGTAGTGCCACGGCAGATCAATAAGCTTAAACTCTTGGCATCCATGTGTCAACTGTCAAGGCGCGGAAATCTGAGCCTCATGGGGAATGATGACATATCAAATTGAGTATTTATGCTTAGGATTTATGCAACTTTATAGCTCAGTCCCGTCCCAGTGAGAACCAAATCCGTTGAGATCCAGCGCAATTGTTATTCTCCCAGCACAATTTCTCATCACTGGGCTTCAATTGTGCGACAACAACCATCAGGTTTTGCTGAATTTCAGCCTCATTCCGCCACTAGTTAATGGAAATAATGCGTTTGTTAATATTCCCCATCCATGTCAACCCAACCAAAAAAGAGGACAAGACAAGAATCTTCCCGTGTCTCATTACGTCCCGCTTTCCCGTTACACAGCGTGGAGAAAATTCAACTCACAGGAAATGAAATTCATGCCGCTTTCCTTTTTTTGTTCATATTGTTCTTTTTCTTTGCACTTCAGCTGTCGTAAACTTGTCCCAAAAGTGGAGAGATTCATGCAACACCTTTGCTTTTTGTACCATGCTTGGCAAAAGTCCCGACACAGCCGTGTTTTCTTTTTCCTTTTTTGGCAGTACGGGCTAGTATACCCCTGACCCTGAATTTCGTACCCGGGAGGATCTACCGATCTCAATGGCTGGTTCCAAGCCATCGGATACTGTACTCAGCTTCTAGCAAGAGACAGCGAATTTAGTTTCGCATGCAGAGCTGCCTGGTAAACGAAGGTCAGTCGTGTCTGTAGAGTGTAGATTATGCCGTGGATCGGTCTAGAGCGCAGATCTCAACTGCCGTGTTCAAGAGGAGATGATTCCCATTTTCATTGGCTAGGATGAATCAATAGTCTCTGTCACTTCTCTGATTGATCTTCAACTCCCCAAATACTTAGGTGTCCTGCATGGCTGTCCAATATACAAAGTTTGTCTTTGATCCTGGTACGGAGTTTACCGCGAGTCTCCGTTTACCGGCCTCATGGATAACAAGCTGCTACTCAACAGCATGCAAGCTCGCGATGAAATGGCTTGAGAAGAAAGAAGGCTCAACTGAATTGTTTCAATCCACACCGCCAGCCATTTGTGCTCAGTCCGGGCCAGGATCAGAGCCACAGTGGAACCGTCCAGCTGAGCCGAAGCTGTTCTGGCTTGGCCACGCTGCACTGTGAGGCGTTTCTAGGAATAGGGTCCAGAAGGCCTAGACGGAGTATTTTCCACATGGCCCAAGATGTGCATACTTCAGAAGTGTGAAGATGGTTGGGGCTGCTTGTAGCTCTTACAAGTGATGGTCGGTAACTTGGAGAAGAATACTTAAGATGTTGGGGATGAGCTGCTGTTGCACTAAAGGTCTAATCACCGCTGGACCTCTTCCATCTGGGATTTCTCACGTAACCTTACTTTGTATCTTCTTTCTACTCAATCTTTGTAGTTGCCGTCAAGATGGAAGACTTCACTGGCATGTTGACACCTTCAGACTCACCCTCTGCGTTCCCCTTCTACCCAGTCACTCCTCCTCTCAGCTCCGTCCCCTCAGAGACAGACCTCACCCTCAAAGTCTCTACAGACGTCACTGCCGATGATATCCCAGTGGTAGCAGTCGTTGGAGTCGGCTACGTTGGAAGACATCTCGTCAGCTCATTCTCATCAAAGTATCAAGTCATCGGCTTTGATGTTTCCGAGAGACGCATTCAAGATCTTCGAAAGGAGTTCAAGGACAATGAGAATGTCACCTTCTCCAGAACGCAGAATGATCTTGTGTCTGCTACTCACTTTCTCATCTCCGTGCCTACGCTCTTGAGACCTGATAAGACTATCGATTCTTCGTACCTTTGTGATGCTTTGAATATGGTCGGTCAGGTTGCTCGTCGGGGTTCGACCGTTGTTGTTGAGAGTTCTGTTGCTGTGGGTATGACCCGTGAGTTGGTCGGACCTATCGCCACGAAAATCGGTCTTTTTGCTGGCATGTCTCCAGAGGTACGTGAAAACCTATCGTCGTTCATCACCAAGACATTTGCTAACTCGCAACTACAGCGCGTTGACCCAGGCCGCACCGAACCCCCGGTCAAGTCAATCCCCAAGATCATCTCAGGTCTTGACGACATCCTCCCTGGCAGCCTTGATGCCATCAACCGCATATACTCCACCATATTTGACAACGTCGTCACCGTCTCTAAGCCTGAAGTCGCCGAGATGATGAAGTTGTACGAGAACTGCCAACGCATGGTCTGTATCGCTTACGCCAACGAAATGGCTGATGCGTGTATCCCTCACGGTGTCGACCCGTATGAAGTCTGCTCCGCAGCCTCTACCAAGCCATTTGGCTATATGCCCTATGCGCCTGGTGTCGGTGTCGGTGGACACTGCATCCCCGTCAACCCTCACTATCTCCTTTCTAACAGTTCATTTCCCTTGCTTGAAGCTTGTTCATCTGCCATGAGTAACAGGCCCGCCAAGTTGGCTCAGCGTCTCATCAAGTCGCTCCCCATCATGGAGCGTCGCTCACGAGTGCTCGTCGTTGGCCTTGGTTTCAAGGCTGGTCAGTCTCAGCTTGACAACTCACCTGGCGTTGCCCTTGTTCGAGAATTAGCTGTGTCAGGGGCTCGGATTGACCTCACTTGGGCTGATGCTCTCGTCAAGCAGGAAGCTGTGCCTCAGGTTCCTCGTCTTGGTGAGCGTGATTGGAACAAAAGCTTCTTGGAGACCTTTGATGTCATTGTGGTGGCTATGAAACAGCACAATATGGACTTTTCACTGCTGGCAAAGTTGGATGGTGTTCGCGTTGAGAGCTGGTGCAAGTGATTGAAGGCTTTCTCTTTTATGTGACTCTTTCGTTGGCTGGTGTAAAAGAATGGGTTGATTAGATTTTCATTCTGTCGCAAGCGGCAAGATAATAGCTTAGATTAATACACATCTTGACATCTTTCTCATTACGCTTTACATGCATCTTTGTTAACTTGGTAGCTTGATGAACTCCATTTCCCCCTCTCCCAATTCACTCACCCACGGTGCACCTCTTGTCCAGCCATCATTGCGCTCACTGTCCTATTCTCACGATCAAATTGCGTGTGATCTGTCGCGTCATGCCGCGTCCCAAACTAAACATAACAATACGAGACTTCATCTCGCTAAATCAATTGGGAATTGTGATGTGTTGAGTCACGAGCCGCTCTCCGTCAGGCGGCGGATGTTGGTGGTGTATTGGTTACAAGTCATTTTTTGGTCGTCTTGGCCTTGCTCCCGCCAATTTCCATTCACGTGCAGAGCTAAGAGAGAACTGAACTAGCTGAATCTGGGAGATAAGATCAAGATAACGCTTCTCGCTAGCGTTCAGGGTAAGCGATGCCAATTGCATGTCATCAACCAACAGTATAAGTATCACAAGATATCCAATTACGGGTGTCAATGAATAACTATTAAGTCTTACTAGGTCATATAATAATTCTATTAAGATGAAGGAAAGAATGATAATGAGAAAGCGACGTTATATGTTTCTTGGATTCCACGTTTAAAGATGGTGATGAGTGCAAGATTCGCAACTTCGTGTATGCGCCCTTTGGAAAGTTTGACGCAAACCGCCCCATTCATGGCTACAGTATACACCGTTGAATGTCTCAAAAGAAGCTTAACTTAATCCACTGGCACGTGTGACATGTTTCACTGTGCATATATAGAATCCAAGATAATTCTCCAGTAGGTCAAGTCGCATTTGCTCTGATCGCAAACCATCAGCCTTGGAACGCTTGTCGGTGGCGTTAGGCCATCTCCCAAGTCCCAACACGTGCATCACAAGCAGGTTTCTCCCCAAGCACCAATTATCGCCAAGAACAAATGAACTTGGCCTTTCCTGCGTACGTTCACGCTCGCTACTGAGCTGTTCCAAAAACGGCATAAATAATCGATAATTATGGCTTGGTAAGCGTGGTGATTCGGTGCTAGAGACGACGCTATTGATTCTTGCATTGCTCATCTCAATCTAACGCTAGTAACTCTCCAATACAGGCTTAATTTGTTCTTAAATTTAGTCTGCCCGTTGGCCATGTCGCATTGATGCATGGCGATCATCAGCAAATATGGGGATTCTACGAAACCTCATGCTTTTCGCGCTGATTGCAGTAACGGGAGCCCAAAATAATGCGACAGAGACGAAGCCTGAAGACTGGGAGGCTGATCAGTGCGATTGTTACTTGACAGACGGCATTGAACTAGAATATTACACACAGCATCGGTTCTGGGACTTTAGAGATCTTGGAGACTACGCTGGAATTCCGGACACGATCGCCGGAGAGAATGCATCCGCTGAAGCCGACATCACGAGCAAATACTTCAAGAAAAAGGAATGGAAGGACTTTTGGGCCATCCAAAGCTGGAGCAACCGAAGAAGTCACGACACTCTTGCTTACGGCGCGAGATTTCCCATGGTCAACTCTGCAAACAACATTTACATCCGGACCAACCCAGACAAGAATCCCGCGTCAGAAACATACCTCTCCATGCGAACGAACCGACAGCAAGACTTTCAAGTCGCATCTGAATTTGACTCAATTGATCGCTTCCAGTTTCTCTCCATCAGATTTCTCGGTCGCGTGAGAGGTGCACCCGGCGCTTGCATGGCGATGTTCACGTACGTCCCGGCCGACGAGATCAAGAACGTTCAAGAAGCCGATATGGAGATTCTCACCCGCGAAGACTACGGTCGGGTTCACTATACGAATCATCCGGGGTACAGCATCGAAGGCGAAGTGTATCCCAAGGCAACGCGCAACACAACACTCCCCGATAATCTCAAGTGGAACGAATGGGTAGAGCATCGCATGGACTGGACACCAAGCCAATCAATCTGGTACGCCAACGGCAAACACGTCGCCAACATTTCCTTCCAAGTACCCCGCGATCCATCTCTTATGGTGTTTAATACGTGGGGAGATGGAGGTGTTTGGACGCAAAACATGACAACGGGTGAAGAAGCGTACATGGAGATGCAGTGGCTTCAATTGCTGTATAATACCAGTGATGCATCTGATAAGCGCAAAAGAGATGACGCTGGGCCGAAGGGGAGGTTTTTGAGAAAGAGAGGAGCTGAGAATGTTTGTAGGATGGTGTGCAGTATTGATGAGGAAGATGGTGCTGGGGTAGTGACGTGGCTTTGGGGGAATAATACAGCGAGTAATCTGTTGGCGGGGAGGAGTGTTGGTGCGAGTTTTGGGGGGCTGTTAACCTGGGTTTTGGGGCTAGTGATGTTGGCGAGATGGATTTAATTCGTAATACTCTATCCAGTTTTAGAAAAGTAATATTGAGCGATTTCAATTCTTGTTTCAACGGCCTGTCGAGTCTTGGGGTCTGGTGCAGTTTTGGTGATGTTTGTTACCATCATGGGGCCAAACACGTTTGAGGTTGACGCCACGAACAAGTCACCTGAACCCCGCAAACGCTGGCGACGATCGATATGAAGCGCATGCCGATCAAAGATTGGTAAGGCTGTTGGTTTTGATAAGTAGACAGCTACAACACAATTGACTATGAGATATTAGGTGGTTATGAAACGAAACATCGATCAATGCTGTGTCGCAAGCAGAAAGGCTAGGTGGTGCAGCATTCCCGGCATTTAAACTTCCTTCTACATCCGAAATGGCATGGAATTGGATACAGTAGATACAGTAAATCTGAGAAGCATAAAAATTCTGATCTGGGTATGGCGATTCTGAGGGTTACCCATTCCACGAGCGCTCGCGGTACATCACTGGCCTTTCCCTCACAATACCATCGTCGATGGCTGACTGCTTTGTGATAAAGCCTCAATCCAAAGAGTAACGAGGGAAGCAGTGTTGTCAACGCCACTGATTCTGCCAACATAGACTGTCGTTCTCGATCTGCCATAAAAACGCGCGTGGACCCCTCGTCACCTTCTCTGTCAAGGCCCTCATGCGTCTATCGGATAACACGTCGCATCATGTCCAGCCCCGACCCGATCATCAGTCCAGCCCAATGACGTTCCATAGATTTTACACTTGCTCTTCCAGTCGGCATCCTTGATCGTCCCATTCTTGTGCTCATCGCAAGTCCCCGTCTTGCTGTCAAATTGCGCCTAGAAACTATTTCAGTCATGCTCACGAGTAAATATGCCGGTATACTCACGAGATCCTTGTAGTACGACTGGCAGACTTCCTTGGTGATGTCGGGGTTTGTCATCCACCATGCGTCACTGGCGTCTTTAATATGTAGACAGCAGTTGTGCTTGCTGAGATCCTTTGAACCGTCTCTGTAGAAGTGAGTTGGTTAATGGCTTAGTACGGGATTGAGGGGCTGATCATACGCTTGGACGGCTCCGAGAAGGAGGATTGAAAGAAAGAGGGAGTTGATGCTCATCATGGTGACTGAAAGTTGTTGTATGAGGTACCGAAAGGGTGAGTGAGGTTGAAAGAGCTGGTTCAAGATGGAATATTTATTCTTGGTTCATATTGACCGCCTGTACGGAGTAACCCTGGTTACTATTCGGCAGTTATTCTTCCAGCATTGACCATGCACGATATTCTCCAATGAGTGCTGGTCCTGATACTGTCTTGACATGCTACCCCCAGTTTTCATCTTACTCGATGCTACGCTGCAAACCTTATGACGTCGCAATTCTCTCCCGCCTTTTCGGCCGATTCGCCTCGCCAGATTCGGGGCTGAGTTACGTGCAGTGTCTGGATTGTTTTCATGGTGTTCACCGCCGCGTTGGACAGACAGCGTGTAGTATCCTACCACACATGCCAAAAATTCGAAGATCGATTATCGAGAAGTGGTGGGGAATGGGTATTTTATCGTATGCTGTTCCAGCCTTATATTGACGAGCTAAGCTCATGATGATGATAGAAATGTCCGGTTGTCTCCAACGCAAAGCAAAGGCAAAGATCGCGGGTTCAAAGGGAGAATCAAGCGTCAACGCAAATGCAAAGAACACATAATATCAGCTACTATGCCTCCGGGGGCAAGAAAACAGCAAACCATAATATAGGGTGTCAAAATAAACTTAGTAAAGGATCTTCTAAGTCTATACTAAACTTATCCTAAACTTAGACTAAGTTATCTGAGTACTTTTATTACTTAAGATGAAGGCCCTGAGTTTTCTTTCCTCCCCTAGCATGGTCGGCCATTCAGATACAAAGAACGAAGCTGAAGAAGATAGGTGCTTCACCATGCGATGTTGATCTCAAGCTGAGCGTGAGAAGACCATTTGTTCTTTGTTCGGTCAAACGCTTTCGAAGTCCAAAGTCCATGAACAAACGATGCCGAGTGAACAGCTGGTGCTCAATTTTACTCAGAACTACAAAGACAAAGGACTGCCTAAGACAACAATCCATACCGTATTTCCACTATATAAGTCTTCACAACTCTATGACCCATCATAGTTCAACAGCAACTTCCACAAAGGCCAATAGTTACCATCAGGTATCTCAACTAGAAAAAGAATAGCCCCAAACATCACGGCCACCATTAAGATAAAATGGTCCACTATACCGATACCATGACATGCACTAGCTGCGTTGATCTTGCAGCCAATGTCGCCGATCTCCAGCATGCGCTTAATATTACCAAGATTGAAATAAAGCGTCTAGAAATAATAGCCTCGGCACCATTTCAATTTGACAAGAAAGATATGAGAATCATCAAACTAGAGACTTGCGTCAATGAAGCTCATGAAGCTGAGATCAAAGCTGCGGAGACTGCATACGAGGAATGCAAACGACATCTTGAGATTTTGAAAGATCTTGACTGCAAAGATCTGGAGGCAAAGCGCCGCAAGTGTGCTAAGCTTGAGAAGGATCTTGAGGTAAGAAGGCAGCAAGTAGAGGATGCTAAGAGAAGGCAATTGGATTATCTGGTAAACATCCGCTATGCGGACGATGATGGAGGGGAACAAGAATATTTAGTTGGAAAAAGTAGTATCAAGCGTATTTGACACCCGTTTATAGAATATGATACTCTTGAGGAGATGAGTTGATAATAACGATGTAGTATATACAATGTTGATCTCCAGAGGTTCTTATCCAAGTCTGCATCCTTAAACTGACCCATTGATAAGAAGCGAACGCCCTAATCACTTAGGGATAATTCCAATCACGAATTACCTTTCTAAGCCTTGCAAACGCCGCTGACACAGTTCGCGGGCTTTTGGCACGGGACACTTGAGCTGCAAGACCATCCCTGGCACCTAGCAAGACTAATCAGCATCAAAACATGTTACTCTTGGTAGGACCACTTACCCCCAGTTGCAAGCCTGGTCGCTGCAAACACCATCAGGGGAGAGACAGGTGAGGCCGCTGTTGCACAACTTGGTCTGCCCATCACACTTGGCACCCAAACCGCCAGTGCTAGAGCTGCCGCCAGAACCACCACCAGAACTACCACCGGATCCACCGGATGTAGGAGGCCAGGATGCACCCGGTGCAGCATACTGGGTGTTGACCCTACCTGTGAGCTCCCATTGAACTCCCTTGATGACGTTGTTCTTGTCGCCGTTGGGATTTCCGTGAATATTGGAGTAGGCATCGATCATGATGTCAATGGATGCGGGCGTCTACATAAGTGTATCAGCAGCAATTCCCCCCAAAGCTCTTGTGTGACCTACTCTAACCCATTGATCATCAAAGGAATCACCAATGTACATAAGCTGACTCTTGCCGGTCGTAGGGTCCGTGACCTTGGCCTCCAGACCACAGTACTTCCTAGTCTGCTGTCTCCAGGCATTGGGGTTGGAGTTGTACGTGGCACCGCCCATGGCCTCCAGAGACTGTGAAATCGTAAGTAGAGGCTCAAGAAGAATTTGAGCTTCGAATTGGCTTACGGGAGCAAACACGGGATCCGAGTTGTAGTATATGTAGCCGCACCAGCTTTGTCCGTTGGTTGAATCCTGGCCAGCGGAGGCACGGTACCATGAGCCAATGCCGGATTGAGGACCGGAAAAGAAGCCAGAGGGAACGTTGACGTTGTAGATGTCTGCGAGCACTGGTGTCGCAATGGTTCCGACTATCATTGAGAGTGTAAGAAGAGAAGGCATAGTGGATGAAGTTTGGAGAGAGTCCAATGGCTCTGTGATGGTAAGGAGGGACTTCGTGGATTGATGATGATTGACTTGACTTTGTACGTATTAACCATAGGGGATTCTCACCCTTTAGACTTATATCTGAAATCTCTGGAGCAAAAATAGCTAGCTTGTACTGGCTAGGGGAGGAAAGAAAACTCAGGACCTTGATACCGGGTGACAAAAAGACTTAGGTAACTTAGCATAAGTTTAGGATAGACTTAGGCTACCCTTTGCCAAGTTTATTTTGACACCTTACACTAAGGTCCGGTGTTTTCTTGCTCCCCGAGGACTGGTATCGGATTATGCGCTAGCTGGAGTCTATTGCCGAATATGAAACTCCGTACCTGGTTCGGCTTTCTAGAGTGGATTCATACATCCAATAGCTAGTAGGTCTCGCCACAAAGATCGTCCGATAACTTCCCATTATTGTTGGCCGGTTCACCCGGACTCTATCGCCGTGCCAGAATGAGCAGGTCGTAAATGTAAGCGTGATGCAGTTGCTTAATGTTTCTGGTTGAAGTGGCCGAGCGCAAGGTTTTGATGCATATATTGAACGATCGACACGGTGTAGCCGACTATTGTGGCCAATAAGACTCAGTGCATTATCAGTGTGATTGGGGTACTATCTGTAAAAGGATCAGATGAACCCCGGGGAACACCTTGAGCGACACCTTCTAGGCTCATGTCTCCGGAATTGCTCCATAAACAGATATTTCAGTAGACCCCTATTGCAACCGGAACTATCAATCCGCGCTGATCCGCCACCTCATTTGTCATGATTGATCGATGTCGGGTACGACGGCAGTCTTGAGGGCTGAGCCTGATTTTCTTGGACTTGAACATTTGGGGCCCATGATGCCTCGGGAGCGTGATGGATCGAGTGAGAGAAGGGAGATGTTGTCGCTGAAACGGCGAAAGATAAATACTCATTGTAGATATGCTTGGGTTTCCTAATCGTTATAGGATCAAGTCTGCTTAGTGGTGACTTTGTGCCATATCTGTACACTGTTGAAGATTGTGTTTACCAAGCACTGTATGCTCACGGAGTGCTGGAGGACTCCCTCCTGCAATTTCCTCAATGTCACCATGCGTCAGCTGTGGTGTTGCATATATACACCATATAGCCTGAATATGCAGAGCGACGATCTCGCCCATCAAATATAAATACAGCCCTTAGACCACTGCTGGAGGAATCACTCAAAATCGTCATCACTGATGGTTTACCTAACTACTTCTCCTACCCTCAAATCAATACGAACCATGAAGGGCTTTTTCACCACGCTATGTCTATGCCTCACCCACCTTGGCCAGTTGGCCGAGGCCAAGTCCACTTCTTGGTCTGGCACCAGCAACTACTTCCTGCAGGGCATGTCAGACTCAGCCCAAGATGCATACATCCAGACCTTGTCCTCCTACAACACCAAAGTTGTCAGACTCTGGGTCAATCAAGCTAGCCAAGGCTGCCAGAAAGGAAGCCAGATTGTCAAGAATATCCCCCAGTTGGAGACCACTATCGGGCAGTACAACAAGGTGACTTTGGATGAGATTGATAAGCTCTTGGTAAAGTTGTCAAACAAGAACATCAAGGCTATTATCTCACCACACGATGCCAACTCGCTGAAAGGAGATTACAGAAAGTAAGTAGTGTCTATCTCACACGGTGAAGACCTTCAGTCTCTGACATTTTCCAGGGACGCCTATTGGGCCCGATGGGGCGCTGGGTATTTCTATCAGAAGCAGGATGCCTTTGATGCATACGACGCTCGCCTGTCTTACATTCTCAACTACAAGGGTGCATACTCTGGCAAAGTCTGGAAGAACTGGCCTCAAGCCATCTTCAGCTTCAACCTTCAGGTAGGAATACCAAGATACCGCATCAGCTTGTATTTTCTAACACAGTCTACAGAATGAACCCATGACTATTGAGGCCAGCAACTGTAAGAATGGCGATCCCTCAGGCTGGGCATGCGGCCGTGCTACGTTCATGCGCAACGCAGGATTGGACAGCCACATCCTCATTTCCACCGGTGGTATGGGCGGTGACTTTTCCCACGGCTGTACCTTTCTCTCCGCTGTGACGCAGTGCCAAGCCATCGATGCCATTTCCGTCCACCGCTATGCAAGTGTCCCCGGTCAGTGGAGCGCCAACCTACCTAGCTGGCTGAGCCAGGCCAATGGTAAGAAGGTCTATCTCGAGGAATGGGGAATTGACTCGCAAAAGTACGATCAAAAGTCGGCATTCGTCTCGGAGGTGAATAACATGAACTCTGTCGGACTGCCTAATATGTACTGGCAACTCCTTCCCCCATCGTCTGGAGGTTGTAGTTATGACCCCAAGAATGATGATGGTGATCCTTTTGGCATCTATACTAACTCTGGGGTTAACTTGGCGGGTCCGATCAATGGTGCTACCTCGTCAGGGGCTGCTCAGGACTGGACTGGTAGTATGTACTAGATGTCTGGCAGTACTGACTCTTAGGATGTGGGTTTGCAGCAGGCATTCCACTTCGGTGTATGCCCTGCTAGTAAGAATGGAGAAGTATTGGATTGCTAGGGCATTGAAGCGTATCAACAGGAAGAACTTAAGGTAGTCTTTATCACATAGTTGACTTGTTGCAATTGACTGGATATTTGCTGAGGAATCCATGCCCGATAACCAATGCGCGAGACCAGTTGTTACACTACTAGACTGCGACCTTGGGCTATTAATATGCAAGAGGGGCAAAATCACATCACGATGACGAGTAGATGCACATGGAAAATTGAGTCTACATCTTACAAAGAACAATGAACGAGATTGTAATCTTTCATTCGATTTAATACCGAGGCTTATCAAATTTGGATGCAACCGAGTAGCCAGAATGATAGTAGACTCTATCGTCTGTTACGAGCTATAAGAGAACATCGACATATCTAATTACCTTGAGAATACTATGAACTAATAACAGCTACACCAGGGAATCCCCTATGTAATTCAGTGACTTCAGACGTCTGTATGGTCACTGGGTCTGAGCGCTTCAACCGAAACATTCGTCCGAGCGCTCAGATAATGATCAAACTCTGTCTGAGAGACATCTGGTACTCCATACATCGTCAGGAACTCGAGCCTCTTTACGATTCTGACCGGTACTCGCCCGTCTTCAGCTGCGCCTTCTCGACTAAACAGACGTCGAGCATACCAATCCATACGCCGTGTATAATGTCCATTATTTTGAGTCATGCACGGCCGACCTTGCTGATGGTACAGTTCGTAGTATCGGTCTCTGACCATCTTCTCTTGCGCTTTTAGCTTCTCATTGTCTCGGATATTATCCAGAAGGCATACTAACCAATGCTCGGGGATGAGCTGGATGTCTGGGTGATTGGCGAGGGTTGCGATGTCCTGCTCTGCTAGGAGGAGTGAGTCTCCCGTACGAATAGCATCGGCTTCTTGGATAATCTCAGATTGTAGGAGCATCAGGTGGTCGATCTGCTTGCCGATTGTTTCCTTGAACTCCCGGTTTGCTCTGTCTACCTTGACTCGGAGCTCGTAGACCTGAGAGAGATCTTCTGCGAAGGTGGACACGCTCTGTTCGTAGTCTCGTCGCAGTTTGGACATGGACTTGTTGCTTCGAAATGGCAAAGATTGGTTAGACATTTTGGTAGTTGTTTGATCGAATGATCTTGAATATCGTAGCTTGTATGGATGTAGGGGATGTGGTATTGCTAAGATTGGATGGATTGTGGACTCATGGCTAACAAATCGAGAGTCGGTTGGAACGGGAAGTCTTGCGATATTTATACAAGAGCGACAAGTAATCCGAACAGGAAAGCTTGATTCTATTCCAGAGAACATTGAACGGCATGGCCTCCAGGTGTATGTCGCATTGCGGACGCTCAATTTGCGTGATGTGAATCCCCGAACAGGCGTTGACAAAAGCTTGAACGGACAGTGAGATTGTGCTGAACAATTCAGCATTTTCAGTTGCCATTGGGGGCATTTCGGCCCAAAGACCACTGTAGAGCCAAAGTACAGGGCGCTGCCAGTGATCAGTACAGGCGGGGCCTTGTATCCTTCGGTGTTCAGCTGGGCGTCTTTGCTAACTATAATGCTCCAGGTAGTGAAGAAGCTTAGGGCTCTGCTCTAACTGATAAAAGAATTTAGGTACATTTTGTATAAATTGTGCAGGGCTTGAGCTTGAACTTTTTTGTCACCCAAAAGGTCTTGAGTTTGTTGCCTCACAGCCACGACCAAATATGGCATCGCTCTCAGTTCATTAGTTGCAAAAGAAACAGATCATTTTTGTTAACTTCATTCACGCCATTTTTTGCTCCCCATAAGACAAAGCATCAGTACAGCCATCTTCTCTCATGGGGTCCAAGCTAGCCAATCTCTCCTCATACGCGCCCATGAAATCGTCACATGACCTCTTCAGCTGCACATTAGGAAACGAGGGCTCTTCAAACTCCAGAATCTCATCAATGTCCCTTGTAAGCTTCTCAATATCATTAACAGCAGCAATCATTTTCTTTGTCGCAATACCCAGAATATCCAACTTGTTGAGGGCCTTTACAGCTTGTCTATACCCAATCTCATGCTCACGTTTGTGTTTCGGTGTAACCTTCTTCGCATTTTCTGGCATGCGCGCTCTGCAGGTCGTCAGTTGGGTCCACGATGGATCATACGGTAATCTCACATTACGAGGAGGAACAGTTTGAGACAAGTCACCTGCACCCGCAGATCTGGTATGAGATCGGCTGGATCTTGGTTCAGAAGTGTCGTAAGCGTCGCGGGTGAGATCGGATGAGGCGGGGATATGCCTGTCAGCTTCAGCTTCTTGCTCAAACTGGTGCTTGGAGAAGCGGGGGTCAATGCCCTCTTTCGAGATGAAGCGAGTGTCGACATGGCACGAATGCAGGCAGCTGGTGAGTCAGTTTGCTCAATGGAGTGTTAGATCCTTACTTATAACTCCTCTCCTACACCCAATTTGATGTCATGGAGGATGGTTCCACGAGTAGGCTATCTCAATACCGTGCGTACTTGTTCTACATTTTGTGGAGAGAACTTCAATCTGAAGCAAGTCATGCTAGTGAGATATGGATGGTCCACTGCAGCAAGCCGTTTACGGGCCTTAGTTCCAAAGGTAGTCGGGCAAATGGCTATGATCCATTGGAGGAAGTTAGCGGACTCAAACGGTGCTAAGCATAACTCTGTAGAATTGAGACACTGGGTGGGCTCTCCAACCTCGTGGCACTGAGCACTACATCATAGCTGGTAGATAAAGTGAGGCTTGTGTCGCGTGAAATTACAAAATCTCGGTGTTGGTATCTCTTGGCGAGTAGCACGCGATCCAACTGGGCACTGGACTGCGCGCTGTCACTGCATATGCAGCTCCTGTGCGGTGTTGTCACGTTTTCTCCACGAGGTATCGATCCAGAAAAATGATGAGATATGTCTCAGATGCACGATCAATGGATGTACGCCTCTTCACACTGGATGAAGTACCTCTTTTGTGGATCTGGCGGGTAATAGTCACCAATGCAGACATCAACCCCTCACCGAATCAATCCAGACATGCATCGAACTATTGCAATCTCACGGATGAAATTTCTTCATGTGGCATTCGACGAATGATCAATGCAGGTTGTCCGCCCACCAGGCAGAAAACCAGCCCACTTACAGTGTCCAAAACCTCCAAGAAGAGAGACACCACGAGAACTGGGAATATAAGCCCAATGGTGAGTGCGGGAAAAGTTCTCAGGGCGGGGCTCTAAGACACAGCTGAACTGCACAACCAGGGTTCCTCATTTTAGTAATGCCGTTCATTCTCGTGGCTGGCTGGTCAGTGGCGGTGAGGACATGTGGCTGGACTGGGGTTGCTCGGAATCGCGAGTTGCCGATGCAGCTGGGTTACACAAGACTCATTTCTTGCTCCATGATGCGCCCGGTCATGAGGGAGACATCAGCGGAGAAGAGGTAACAACAAGTGGTCGCGTGGGATTATGCTTATCTGATACGATGTGAGTCTTTTCACATGAATGGAAAAAGCAAATCTGGAAAATTTGATTGCATGATACCGCCGCCGTTATACGGGGGCATTACTTCACACGCAGCATGTCACACGTGCTGATGGGCGGAATATCAGAGTAGAGAGTTCGAAAGACATCAGCGTGTCGTTGAAGCATCGCTTTCGTAATCCTGGCTGAGCTGTGACACTACAATACTTTCAGATGTATCTCTAGTCTTGCAAAACGATGCAATGAGTAACGTCGTTTTAGAAATGTGATGCAATGAATTGTTGGAGTTTCTCACAGCCTTAACCCAATATAGTTATAATTGATCTCGACTTGAACCATTCAGTATGATGTAATCTCTGAGAAAGCTTCTGATTCACCAAGCCATGGCTATGATGCTCTACATATTGGACAAGTCAACAGTGAATCCACTACTACGATCGTATAAATAGTTTTGATTCCGGTTGTTTTCTGACTGTCAATCTTCATTACACTCAATCCATTGATTGATTTTTATTTAGCCAAAGCCCTATACGATATCAAATGGCTAGTAACGGTGCAACAACCAACGCTGCTCGAGCAAGATGGCAGGTTGCATTGGCCGAATACACAAAATACGAGGGTTTCCGCAGCAGAATTCGCAGTTTCCTCTTCAATCTCAACACCATGATACAATCCTTGCAAACTAATTCCCGTAATGCAGGCCCTGATACTGATCTCGGTAGACGGATGGCAGCATTGAGTCAAGAGATGCATGTCAAGACGAGAGAGATGGACAGAGCTGTCGCAGAGCTCAACAATGTATATATACAAGTTGATGTCAGAAAGCCTGTTGTAGAGGCGTATCTTGGACTCGGAAGTGGATCTGCCGTTGGCAGCTTGCCGGAAATGCTGGTGGCGTTGCGAGATCTGGAGAGGTTTGAGATAGGAAATTCAGGGTTGAAACAGATGTGGGATGGCTTGATGGCTTGCTCGAGACGAGCACATAGATTGGCAAACGTTACCAGGAGGTAGGTTCGTTGACTGCAGTCGTAGACTTGAATGGAGTCTTGGTATCTACCTGGCTTAATTTAGGGTATCCGCCCCAGCACAAATTGATCTGACCTAATTCCTCTTGTGCAAGCACGCGTTAGGTTTGGCAGTAGTAGCAGCCTGGTCTGATTGACTATGTTATAATTAGAAATCAATGAATAATATTATGTAGACGCTTTAACTGCAGCTTTGAAGCTGGACCTAATACTTAAAACCACCCATCCTGTCTCTCAAAACACCCTCCGGATCAGCCTCGCGCTGCAACGCCTTAAACTTGGCGTAATCCTTATAAGTCCCTGTGACATTCTGATCATACATAGCATCATTCATAAACAGAGGAAGATACTCATCCACATCACCCCCATTCCTCTCAATCCACTCAGGAAGCTTGTCCTCAATATAGGCCGTCAAGTCCTTGGAGAACTGGCGAACAGCATCGTCGTAGCGCTTCTCAATCCACGCGCATTGAATCTCGAGAAGGACGCGGTCAGGATCGTTGGCGGTGAAGCCGATGGCGTTTCCGCCGCGTTCTTCGGTGTGCTTCCCAATTGAGGAGGGGAGGGGCTGGAAGTCGACGGAGCATTGGGAGGCGAGACCGCGAAGGTTTTTGAAGTAGGTGCTTGTGATGGAGACGAACTTGTCGGTGATTTCGGCGTATACGGTTGAATCCTTGGGGAAGTAGGGGATAGTGGCGGTCTGAGATGTTAGTTGATACTAGATATGTGAAGTAAACTGCTTACTCTGAATGAGATACGTGAGTTCAAGAGTGAAACTCCGGCGCCGTTGGACTTGAGCTGATACACCGTTAGTATTGTCACATCCCAAGACCAGACCAAATGGCTCACCAGATCAGGATACGATTGCGTCTTCGTAGTAGAAAGTGTCGACTTGATCTTCAACAAATCGGCAAAGGGTCCAGTGGTAGGAGGCTTCTCGCCCTGATAGAAGTAAAAGAGAAGGTTGATCCTGCTACTGCCAGTAAGGATAAGACTGGTAACAATGATAGCAGCCTTGGGATCCCCATTGCTGTATGGGATGAACTCGTGCATCGCCTTGTAGAGCTCGTCTGTCTTGGACTTATCGTAGGTGCGAATACCGCCCCAGACTTTTCCGATGGGGTAAGCCTTGACGGTGAATTGAGTCACGATGCCAAACTGGCTTCCACTTCCTCTCAATGCAACGGCAAGCTCGGGCTGAGTCTTTGCGTCGACGTTGATGATTGTGCCATTCCAGTTGACCATCTCCCAAGAGACAACATTCTAGGCATCGTTAGCAAGAGTCATTCTGGTTCCATGTTTGATCATACATCAGCAGCCAGGCCGTATTGAGCACTCAGGAAAGAGATACCACCTTGTGTAAGCAGACCTCCAACACCAACCAGTCCTGAGTTAAGTCAGTAGTGCATCATCCAGTAACCGCTCAAGACATACCAAGACGACCTCCGACAATAGCAACTCCCTCTTTGTTAAGCTGCGAGATAACATCATTCCACTCTCCACCAGGCTTGACATACGCAACCTTTTTATCAGCATCATAAGTAGCGCCAACCATCGCATTCAGCGAGATGAGGACTCCATCGCCAGCAGTAGCATGAGTAGGATTAGGATCATGGCCACCTGACTTAGCAGCAAACTTGACATCAGGATACTTGTTCAAGATCGTAACAGCCTTTGAAACATCTTCAGCCGACTTGGCAGTGACGACACAAGCAGGCTTGATCTCCCGTAACGCCGTAGACCAATACCCCGAAGATTGGCTGTTGTAGTTGATAGTGAACGGCTGTGAGACACGACCCGGAATAGCTTTTGAGATTTCTTCACAAGCTTTCTTCGTTGAAGCGCTTGGAGCCGCGAGGGCTGAAGCTGCGAAGAGGGAGGATACAAGGAGTGAATTAAGATGCATTATGGCGGTGCGGAATGAATGACTACTTGCGTAAGAGAGTGAGACATGTCCGAGGTTAAATAGAGAACGAAACGAAACGAAACGAAACGGATCACGGCAGTGTCGCACAGACAGCAGTGTCAATCATATCATACAGCTGCCAGATGCGCCCTTGGCACACTCGTGTCGAAAGCTTTGGTCACATGTTTGCGGGGCAGAAACGATATTAAGGGTTGACTCTTGACGGTGATGGCTGAAGATGGGGTTGCTTTTGTCTAGTTATAGAATGGACTTCGCCGTCTCAGGACAGTGGCACTGGTAATTCTCAGCAGCTGAGTTCACTCAAACTCATACCATAATTGTAATACGAATATTCACTTGATCATCTATCTTCGTGTGTGAGGCGCGTGATGTGAGCCATCAGCTGTGGGGACTATCAACTCAAAATAACACTCTTACAAAATACCCTCGGCACTGTTTTAGCTCCCTTCAACGTCTGTGGAGAAGAAACAATTCCCCAGTGGATCTACGTTTTCTGTCTCGACATTCACAATTTCCATTACCTGTCAATACAACATACCCCTGCATGATGCCCCAAAAGAGCTAGCTCTTTGTCGCGCGCGAGTCAGGTTGAACATCATTTGACGGATTGGCCTAGATTGCGAGATGGTTTGGCCAATCGCTAAAATAGTCAACTGGATTGACTTGTCAGTGCGTAATGTGGGAGAAACGGGACCTGAAACGTTTTAGTTCGGCGGTCGCGAGTGCATTGCTTTTTGACGTACGGCTGAGCGGAGAGGGGCTAAAAATAAGAGAAAGTGTTGGTGCTGTGGATGGGGTCAAGCTTGCGAAGATGGGGGAGGGAAGAAAACTTAGGGCCTTGAGCCTAAGCGATGAAAATACTTGGGTAATTTAGCCTAAGCTCAGGTGATGCTTTGCTGAGTTTATTTTGACAACCTCTTATGTTTTCTGACTTCCCTGGGCAAAGGTTTGGGGAAGCTAGGCTGTGAATTGACAAGATGAACGGGGCTAACCAAACAGCTGAAGTCGATTCACAACACTGCACGTGCCCTCATTTGTAGATACAGTAACTTACTCTGTACATCTTTACTTATTTTTATTTTCTCAAATGAACTCTAGCGATGGCGTAACTCATCGTCAAAGAATGCGTTTATCGGAGCTGCGAAAGAGACTGGACCAAGCATCGAGTTGTAGTCAAATAACTTTTGGAGGCTCAAGCAATATTTACTGCATTATCGGCTGGGATGTTTTGCATGCGGAAGTTCCCGTCAGATAAACGAGTGAGATTCATTGAGTTCCCGCCGGCAAGTTCCATGACAAAAAACCGACTGTCAACGGCTCGGACCCAAGTAAATTTTAGAGCAATTTTCGGATTGCAGTATGACCACTTCTTCAATCGCTATGCATGAAAGACGGCCCAGTATTTTTTGTCTTCTGCAGTTTGGGAAGCTGAAGCGAAAGAGGGGAAATGTTAAGAGATACATGCTTATGTCGGCTTATCAGGTCATAGCAGAAGTATTTCTCATCAGACCATTGGAAATACCCTGTATGCCGACGAAGTGATTCATTTACCTTCACAGCAAAGTCTCGCGTTAAAACTGTCGTTCTATGATTCTATAGTTACATATATTCTCATTTAAGCTAGTCGGAATATTCACAAGTTAGGTACATAGGAAATCTAGGCCAATATTACAATGTCGATGTCATAGCCCATTCTTTCGCTCGTTCCGGATCAATCTCGCCGGGCTACCAGTGTCCAAGACGGTTGTTCGTGAGGCAAGACAAGCTGAGAAACTGGAAGCGACTTGTCTTCTATTCCAGCTGAATCAGACACTGTCCTCCTTTGGGCGCCAAAAGAAAGTACGCACGCAACTCCATATCCTCTTCGGACATTCCCTCGATAGAAGAAACCTTGGCATTTGGGAAGGCACGGAAGAATCTCGCGGTAGCTAAACGAAGCTCCATTCGCGCAAGATGCTTACCGATACACACTTAGAAAACATTAGCGCTTACTGAAATGAACTGTAGGTAAGATACGGACCTCTCGAGCCTCCGCCGAAAGGCATGACGGCATCGTGCATCATTTTGCTACCCTTCTCCCAACGCGATGGGTCCCAGGTTTCTGGGTCTGGGAATACCTGCGTGTCGCGATGTAAAGTCCATGCTTGTGTTGAAACGACAGTGTCACCGGGGATGAAGTAGCCTGCAAGTTGAGCGCCCCCAGTCGGCACGAGCCGGGGAAGAGCTGAAGGTACTGCTGCATACAGCCGAAGTGTCTCATCAATAACATTGTTCAGATACGAAAGATCGCGCAAGTCATTGTGACCAAAGTCATCGGGCAGTCCTGTGAGCTCTTTGACCAGCCTCTGACGAACATCATCATGACTGCAGACAGAGTATATAAGATACGTCAACGTTGTCGCGGTAGTATCAGAACCAGCGACAATGTACGCCTGCGCCTCAGCACGGATCTCATCGTCTGACAGCCCAGCTTCACCAGCTTCAAACAGCTTCCTGAACAGCATAGGCTTGGCTGCTGCAGGATTGTTTGCAAGATCCGTTTTGTAGCGCGCGACAGCCTCGGTGGAGTAGTTTCTGATGCGTTGCGCGGCAGCAACAGTTTCTTTGAGGACGGGAAGCGGTATCTTGGTGGCAATGGATATGAGAGTTGGGAATGTCGATCGGATTGAACCTTTGGCTGCTAGACCTTCCAGGTCTTTGATGTACTGGTTCTTCTGGCCACATAAGTTAGCAACGCAGCGGACCCGTAAGATTGTCACCTACTTCGCCGTGTTTCAGTATGCCGAATGACTCCCCAAAGCTCAGTTCGACAATTATATCTGTTGCCATAAACAGCCAGAACTTGGCTACATCCGCTGCTCCACGCTCATCCATTTCGCGTTTCATACTAGCGATTGCCATCTTGACATAATCGTCAACTGTTGGCTCCACAGCCTTGAGCGATGATTCAGAGAGGGGTGAGGACAGTAGACGTCGATGGTGGCGGTGGAACTCTACATCAAGGGTGTTGAAGAGGTTATTGGTATTGGGAACAAGATTCTGGTAGAACGGCGCCTTTCTGTAGCCATCCTTGACGCGATGGACCTCCTTGACTGCTGTGATATCGGAAATGTCAACTTCATAGGGGCCTACACGGACAATGGGGCCTATGACGAGTTAGCGGTAGGTTGTCTGGGCATATCGGAACGAACCATATCGCTGATGAAGAGAGTGGACGTATTGGGCTCGTGTGCCCTTTAGCCAGTGATACTTCGCAATCACGTCTGACCAGCAGGATATCCATGGGCCTGTGAGACAGTGTCAGCGTAGTCGGGTTCAACGAATGGAAGGATGCCTTACCTGGAAGACGCGAAAGCGGATTGAACAAAATAGTAAAAGTTACCTACAGTTTGTTAAAGCTGGCGAGGCAGGAAGAAGGATAACAATTACATAGTAGAGTAGGTATGCAACAAGACAGAGAAGTAGTACGAAATGGCCAGTTGCTTGTAAGCTGAGGTAACCGCCTCCAAGTTGAGAGTCCATGCTTGAGAATTGAAGTTCTTAGTGTTTGGCGTACTCAGATGAAGTGCAACATTTCGAGCTTATATAGAAGTCAACCCTTAGTAAAAATTGACCATATATCGGCCGCAAACACACTCCGATCCGATGTTGAGGACGATCTGGCTGGGGTGCCTACCGTCGAGGATGGAAGGAGGTTAACCACATCAGAAAGAAGGGGAGGCCATCATTGGTTCAAAGGCCCCGCTTTGCCGGACAACTGAAAGTCCGGGCTAATACCGAAACGCGATATGTCGGAGGTCTGACAAGGAGAATGCCGTGATGGGGTATATTAAATCTGAGAAGGCAGTATTGACCTATTGATTCTAAGGTAAATGCCTGTATGTGGCTTAGGTGACATTGCAAGATGGATTCGCGGCATTTGTCCACAAGGAGGTATAAGACCGTCATCGTCTACGACATTATTTTAACAACTATCTTGTAAAATACGTGGGCACATATATCCATTGATAAAATAAGTTACAATTCTTCTCGGCACAGAACGCTCCTCAGAGCCTCCTCTAATTTCTGCTCACAGTCCACGGGCTTGTCAACAGATCTCCACGCAACAAAACGATCTGGCCGAACGAGAACACACCCACTGTCGCTAACACCCCTCTTCTCATACCAGCGCCTATAGACGTCGATATATTCCTGGCCGAAGCCGATACCAAAGACATTGATAGGGATGTCCGTTGCTGTCATGATGGCGGCAGCTGCCTTTCTCCAAGTACTACCATCCTCGCCCACTAATAGACAAAATGACCCTTTTCCAGCCAAGTCAAGAGTTGATATCATGCCCAGGCTGTTTGGTTTGTCAATCCACGCGTGGGGTAATCTGCTACCGGGATAGGTGCTGATCTGAACCTCCACGAGTGGATCACCTTGCATTTCTGGTCTTGGGCTGGGCTCATCATCCAGATACACGGCCTTGGAAACATAGAAATGATTGTGTGCCGAACCAAGGCTCCAAACTCTTTTTTCTTTTTTTCCAGCGCGGCATAGACATCAGCCCGTCGCGCTGAAGCCTCCGGCGTTGCGTGCGATAGTTGATCGGCTTGATTCATGCCCTCAGCAGACGGGTCCATCATTCCGAATACGCGGAAGAGCTCTGAATTCTTTGATATATGGCTACTGGTCTCTCGGACAAGGTCAGCGCCGACTGGTTGACTCTCTTGACTGTATGAAGCTAAGAGGGCTGAACCAGCTAGACCCTTTGATACGTAGGCCACCTTCCACGCGAGGTTATACGCGTCTTGGATGCAAGTGTTACTACCGAGGCTGAAAGTAGGATGATGTCTGTGGGCTGCATCACCTAGCAGAAACAAATTTTGCCCGTCCTTCGAGTATGTCTCCGCAACAGACTCACGCACAGCCCAGGCGTCAAGCGTCAAGATCTCAACCTCAAGCAGTCGTCTCCAACAAGATGTCGGATCAAGTCTACCAGCTCGTGGCTCTGAGCGGTCGCGCCCTCAAAGGGGATGCTGCCCTGAGGACCAAACGCTACCAACACCCACTCATTGCAGGCCGAACAGCTCGCAGGTGCGCAACGACACCGGGGAGGAGGGCGCGGTCGGGTTGTATTATCCAGTGTAATCCACAGAGACGCGATTTTGTCAAGTGCCTTGGAAGCTGCACGAAACAATACGTTGCACGCCTTTGGTCTCGGGCTTTTGGTTAGGAAGTGGAAGTCGAATTGGCGCGCTATCTGGCTGCGTGCTCCATCTGCCCTGAAAAGATATTTTGTGCGGATCTTGAATTCTTGCTTGGGGATGTGATCGTAGACCGTACAGACATAAGCAAGCTCGGTTTCTTTACTTGATATGGATTCAACCGCGAGAACCTCAGTTGAAAATCGAATATTAAAGCCATTATGTAATGCAAAACGGAGAAGAAAAGGTTCCAAGTGTCGCTGTGAAAAGTCCACGTATTCGCAAGGCGTTGTCTCTTTTCGTCTGCCCTATCGAATTGCCTATCTGTAAGGCACAGTAAACGGGTTTGTCAACTTACTAAAGAGGTAGGGTTCTCTTCCCATGCAGAGATTCGTCCGTATTCTTCACCAATCAGACTCCGTGCAAAACGCGACGAAAGGATGAAAGGTTCTCGGATTGCTGGCCGAAGCACCCCATCCTCCAGGTTAATATCTCGTAGATATTCTTCATACACGTCAATTACTCTTAATGTCTATACACAAACCGTGTCTTACCTAGTGCAAAGGGACTAAACCCATGAGCTCGAGGCGTGTAAGCCGTATGTGATTCCTTGGAAAAGACGAGGCCTCTCATTCCTAACATTCTCTCATCATATTCCTTAGACGTCTAAGGTGAGAAGCCATAAGACATACCATTCTGACCCAAGAAGGATGCGAGGGCGGCTCCAGAAGGGCCTGCGCCCATGGTCAGAATATCTGTGTCAACTATCGCAGACATGGCAAATGGATGTGAGTTAGTGACTGATAATCAACTACAAACTGTGAGCTGTATCTTCCTTTTATAAGACATTTCCGGCATTAGAAGAACACCGAGACTGATGGTTGATCTGATCGATTCATTTGGGTTTCGGACTTCTGACAAGTCTTGTACTTCCGGCCACTGTGACTTGATTGGTGATGATTTACCCGGTTTCAGTGTTGTTAGTAGCCGTGTAGTGGAAGAGCGCCTCAAACGACATCTTTTGGTTCACGGCCGTATCGCAGTCAGAGCCGGCGCGTCACATGGACGTGGAGCGCAGCTCAATGAGGCAAGACTAATTGGGAAGAATGTGCTTCGTTGATTCCAAATCACAAGTCCTTGGCCCCTCCACGAATGACAAGGCCGTGGACCTGATTTGTTTCTCCCTAGCCCCTCAGTAAACATATCAAAACGACTCGAGATACGTTTTCTTAGAAAGTCTTCCAACTTCGAACATCTCTGGTCTGGCAGTGATCCCGATTCATAAGCGGGGACTCATGACCTGCCTGCAAATGCCAATGCCAATACAGATCCCAGCGACGTATTCCAACCAGTAATAGTTTATGCCACGTCATTGAAGAATCAAGAACTCAGGTGTCTAATGAAGAAGACTCATGTGACATGGGAAACGGGATGTAACCGCACCTCTGGGCAGCTCCAAAGCTTTTTCGTAAAATGACTAATAATATGGTTTGCTTCTATTATCATCTTTCCCTTTGTCGATGACTTGACTTGCCTAAACTTCCTTAACGTCACTCGCGTCAACCAATGATGAAGACATATCCTTGCACGCGCATTCATTCATACCAAGACCATCGTTACCGCAATTCCCATTGCAGCCCAGAGACCTAAAGCGCGCCTAGTGCCTGCACCGTTACTCGAAGTTGTTGTAGATGAAGCTTCACCAGTAACAGTAATCACACCATCGTCATTCATGCTGGTAGTTTCGGCTGCCGATGTCGTTGCTTCCTCAGTCTTGCCGGTTCCAGATACATCGCTCGTGGCCGTAGCCTCCGTGAAGGAAGCAGTCTTGGCAGACAAAAGATACGATTGACCAGCCGTGACAGTGACAGGCGTCCAGTCAAAGTATTCCCACCCAGCATAGAATATCCCGTCAGGCGTTGTGTGTTTGGTGTACGTCGCTGTGACCTCCCGACCACCATCGAGGGTGAACGAAGCATGATTGGTCGTAGTACAAACTATAGGCATCGTATAATTCATCTGGCATTCTATCGAGAACGAGTAACCTTCCTTTTCATCTTCGCTGACGGTGCCGTCTCTCCAGATACCAGTGGTTACAGCTCCAGGTGCAGGTGTTTTATCGGCCCATGGACCGAGAATGACGGTGTCCTTGGTGATATAACATTCATTGTCTTCCCAGGTCTTTTTATGTTTGGGCTTGTCGCAGTCCAGTACGAATGTCGTCGCTGTAGGGTTTGCTCCGATGACCTCGGCGACGAGATTTGCAGCGCCGGTGTATTCCAGCATAAGCAGGGACGTGGTGATGGCCGAAGACATGGTGAGATGGGTGTAGATGATTGATGAAGCTAGGTTCTGTCTGCTGGAATAAGCTCTCAGCCACAAGTCTCAACTGCAAATAACACTTCTAGCTCACAACTTAGACATCAATACCAGGTGATTGATGAAGAGATGAATCAGGGACGGATTGAGATGCTAGAGGGTGATGACGGATTGAAATGGTCTTTAAACAGTGGAACAGCTCGCTTGCCCGGGAGTATCGGCCACTGTTTAATTAGCCAAGGCCTTGGCTTCAGTCCCAGACTCCACTCCCCATTTGCTGGTGACATCCACCTTTGGTTATGATGGCCTGACGCACGAGAGCCTCAAGATGTTGCTATTGACATTATCGCCAGTTTATGGCTAAGCTGATTACTTCCAACCGTCTCAATAGAATAAAGCAACATTGATGATGTGAGACAACTTAAAGGTTGAATCAACCAATGAAGAGCGAAATACATGACGTAAAATTAATACTGTTGGTCGGCTTATATCCACTCAAAGTCGGCCCGCCAATGACTCGCTTGCAGTTGTTGGTTGGAAACAGCATTTGACAGCGGATTCTTTCGGGCATTTCCATTTGTGGCCGCAGTAGTCGAGAGCAAGACCGCAATGTGAGCCTTTACCTAAACGCGAATAAGTCAGACTTGGTCACAAGAGTGCTTGCGGCTTTGACGAGGAAGTTTTGACTACTGCAGGAGCATCATACCTATTCAAGGCTATCATGGTTTTCTGTAACAAGGCAAAATGTGCTGACGGCTGCTGGGCTATCGTTCACAATGTGATTAGGTTTAGGAGCTTCTACATAGTACATTTATTATATCGCCATCAAACCCTAAGCTTCCAGCTAAATCTAGAGGCCTTGCTAGAGTGGAGAAGATTGTTAGTAAAAGGTTCTTATACTCTAGAAAGGAGTTCGGAAGTCTGGATCGAGCGGACTTGTCCAAACACCCCCTTGTCCCATGACTACGTACCTTGACTCAGGCTCGAACTGGTTCTCACCATGCCCATCCAGATAAGAACACACCGGATCATCTACCCCAATGAGCTCATACTCTTCAGAATTACCTTCCTCACAGATCATATGCACCTTCGGTCTCTCTTCCACGGGGCGTGAGTGCCAGTCAAGCTTATCACGCATCTGGTAAACGAGGTCGTCATAATCGTGTTCCAAATTTCGAAATGCCAAGTTGATTAGCTCGACGCAGCGCAATGTGGATGGCAAACAGGACAGCACGTCGATCAAATCATCTAGCTCTAGCACGAAGTTTGAGATACCGAAGTGTTTAAGTCGCGGCCAGTGATCGATAGGAAATACTGCCCGTAGGGGAAATTGAGGCCTTTCGAGGTCTTCTGGATGGAGTTGTTGAGGAAATCCATCTTTGATTTCTGTCGTAGCGCGGATACATAAATGCTCCATGTCTTTAGCGTTAGCTAAAGCATCTCTGAGAAGTGGTGTCTTATATGTTATCCAATCTTCATGCTCCATCAAACCTGTGAATAGATGGAGATCGAGGTATCGGAACCCAGGGCGGCTCAGTAGAGTGTAGAAAAGGTCGTATTCGGTGCAGGATTGATCAAAGATACGACAATTCAATCCAGAGCTAATCTCATGACCTCCAATCTTGAGCTCCTTGACCTGATTCTCACACTCTACCAAGGCTCGGCTGACGAGTTGGTAGCCTCGCCACTTCTCTTTGTATTTCTCATTGGTACAGTGGGGACCGTAAAACCACTGATACGGGGCATCACCCTCCTCAGATATCCATAGAAGTTCGTCGTGCCATTCCCCAGCATCATCCATTGGGGTGGTAGGCCATGGCTTTGGGGTTGGGTAGTCGAATCCGGGAGGAAATGCCCTGATCATAGGAGTCCCGTATAGTGGGTGCCCAAGCCTCCCGTGAGTCGCCGGTGTGATGGTGATTCTTGTTAAGGATGTGAAACGCTGCAGACCATACTTGAAGGCTTCGATGTCGGCATTGCCTGCCAGAATCTCCTTCTGGTCTTCTAACAATGGCTCATAATAGTCCCAGCACTCTGCCAGTCCCATATGATTATCAGCAACAGGCTGGTTGTAGTTGTCGAACGATTCATCATCTGATGTACTGCATCCTTTCTGAAACCACCTGGGACACCCATTGTCAGTTACAGTCTTATCAAGCCACTGATTGTTCCATTCCCATTCGTCCCTGTATTGCCAGCGCTCCGGCCCAGTAAACAAACGAGCATCATCCCATATAATCTCAGTGACTTGGTGGCGATAGGTGTCGTGGTCTGCGATGGCTTTGAAGACTTGGATGTTGAGGGAATTTGCAGATATAAATACACGGTCGAGACGGAGTGGTACGGCCCTTGACATTGCTGAGCATGTTTCACGCAGGGCCTTGATGTCGCTGCCTTTAAGGTACCAAGAAATGGCATTGGTTAATTCTTGGGGAAGCCGTGGCAGAATGCACTGGATGTCTGGAGTTGACGAAGCCATTTTGGTTTGTTTGAGAAAGAATCTGAGATCCAGAGATTGGGGACTGGCGTTGGTTATAAATGATCCACAACTGGACTGCTAGTGGCGTGTTGGTTGTGCAATGTCCAAAAATGGAGATCACCGAAGGCAACCAACAAGACCGTGCACATAACGGAGCCACTCTTTGGAAGCGAGGTCGGAAATTGCTTCGTTTATGACTGTGATTGTACCAACAGCTTTCAGCATACATTATCTCACTATCTTGTTATCTGTAGGCGAGCCGGCAATGATGCGGGTGGAATGGAAATCGCTTCGCTCTTTTGAGATCAATCATCTAATTTAGCACTGGTGAATCCGGAACACGGCTACAAGAGAAATCTTGGGGCAGTTACACAGTCATCCATTTATACTTTGGCAACATGTAGCAAGCTGAACGAAAGATATCGCCGTGTTAACAGTGTCAAACCTTGCAAAAAGTGCTCAATAATAAAGCTTCTTTATGTTTATTTTCTTGCCCTATCAAATGAAGCAGTATGAGACAAAGTCTGCGTTGGGAAAGTTTGTTCATTTCACGAAACAGATATATAGTGAACACCATCAGCCCTTTCATCTTCTCAACGCATGTTCTCTATTTCCGTGGGTGATTTCAATCTGCATCTAACAGAACAATACATATTTGGTCAGCTTACTGCAAACACGACATTGCAGCCATGAGTGACGACGTTATCACTGACGATTTCGACGTCGAGGTATTTCTCAACCTCTTGCACTGGTCTTGGGAAGATGCGTGTCATGGTATGTCCCGTTCCCCAATTATCTCAACTTCACTCACGCTTTCCCAGGTACTCATGAGCCCGAGCGCTCTGTGTCTCCCTTTTCACAGCCGGCACCCCCCGTCTCTGAAACAACCGTTCCTCCATCAGAGCCTACGGTCTCTCGATCCGAGAGGGACAGTTCTGAAGAACAAAGTTCAAGCCTAGACTCTCAGGTCGATTCCTCATATGAGGATCTTGGACCGCTCGATAGCGATGAGATGTTCGGGATAGTTCGTTCCGCCGCTCCATCTCCAGGTTCAGGTTCATTACCCAGCGGGCAATCATCACCGAGCACAATCAATCATGATGATTCGCCGAGAGCACAGCTCTCGAACCTCAAGAGGTCCGCCAGCAGCGATACCGATGCCACAGTCCCCAAGAGGATCTGTCGCCAAATCAGGAATGGCCTGATGTCTGTGACCGATGCAGAGCTGAACTCCACGGCTGAGCCACCAAAGAATTGGAAAGCCGGTTGCGAACAGCTCCTGGCACCATGTTGCCATGATCACGACTTGCATAACAAATCTGTTGCTGATCGCCTTGGCGATAAGCAACCTGACTGCTGCTGTTACGATGACATTATCAAAAGACGCGAAAATTCTGCTGCACCGGAAGCGAATGTTTCCTGGACCAAATATTGCTGAATATGGGGATGCTCGTCATAGAGACGGCTACCCAGTAGTCTTTTAGTTTCTCGTGCAATCTCTACGATTGGATTCCAGGGGACTGAACGAGCAACGCCACGCACATGGGAACCTTTACTCAATAGCATGTCGAGCGCCGCTTGGGACGTGTTCATCATTAACCGCTTGACAGGCATGTGCGCTCCGGGCTGTCATATGGACACAAATCCGCCAGAATATGAACCATAACGGAACAGTACAGCGAACAAGAGACTGCACTGCCCTGCACCTCCAAAGTCTTTTGTTCGCGGTACACTGCTTATGAACATGGGGCTCTGATGAAAGACCAGTTTGCCACTGGCACGAATAACTTCTTTTTCTGATCTGAGCTTTGGTTCCGCCACATAAATCTCCCTGGTATCTTCAGCTCTATCACACCATCATAAAAGGCTGTGTCTATCCTGCCACAGACGACATACTTCTACCAAGCAGCATCCTCCTATAGTAGTCGCAACTGTCCTCAGAACTTCACAAATCTCTTACAAAGGTCGACAAGGAGGAAACACTTCGCAGGTCTATAAATACCGCCTACCCTACCAGCAATGAACGAATGCGACTCTACCAGACCTCGCATCAACACAATGGATTACCTAACTAATCGCGTGGCCAACATTCGGAAACGGAGGGCCCATGCTCAGGAACGAGCGGCTCTGGCTCAGGAAGTTGCTGATGCTTATACTCAAGAGTTGGACGATATCATTCAGTCACCAGATTGGCTAGCAGCTCACTCTCAGACTGGGGAAGATGCCCAGCAGTACACCCAAGCGGCAGAACAACCGGACCCTCTCCCGAGCAAGGCTTATCTCCTGATTGACCCCAGCGACGATGAAGCCAATGAGCCCCAAACTGGACTTTCGATTCGATCAAGTCACAGGACTGCCTGTGGGTGACAAGGCTTTCTCTAAGAATTTCCTCCGGACCGTGTTCTTCTCCGGACGGCAATACCCCGTTCGGCATTTCACTCTGCGTCACCGAAAAGCCGGCGCCTGTCCGATCAAACAGCGCTGTGAGCACTGGCGGCTAGTAGAGGAAGATATTTCGCGAACTAGACGGAAGTGGGACGTCGATATCCAGGTTACAGCTATCCGCGATGATTTTGTGGCTAGCGGAGATAGTGGTTACAGTGGCGTCAGCATGTTTGACGAGGACGAAGATGAGTCGGAGAAGATGAGCACTTTGCCCTGTCGGATCTTTGGTTATCTGCAGCCGGACTTTGGTGCCGTTGAGCAGAGAGGGTACAAGGTTCTTGACTGGCATCTGCATGAGCCTGATAGCGTGGGGTTTGGCGGGGACAAGATCAATCGTCTTAAGTTGATGGACCAGTTTGGCCGACGAATTTTCGAGAACCTGGAACAGGCATATCCATAAGAAGTAGTGTACTGTGAGGAGACGGAGGGAGATGAATAGTTTGTAGGATTAGTAGCCTGGCATCATGTTTTCAATAAATACACAGTCTTTACCGTAAACCAAGTATTTCCTCACATTGGCAGACATCGTATACCCACTCTATTTCCGGAAGCCCGGATACCCGTGACCCCACTTTAGTATGACCCCGATTCGACAAGCATCAGCCGTACTTTCTCTACCACGTAAACCACCCATTCACCATGGATCGACTAGTCTCAACACGTGTCAACAAACGATCTTCGCTAGCCTGTCTCGAGTGTCGAACAAAGCATGTGAAATGCGATGCTAAACAGCCGCGATGCAGTCGGTGCATGGCATACGACAAGGCGTGCCAATACACAGCTTCGAGACGCGGTGGTCTCGATCGAGCGGCTTTGACTGAGAGGCGGAGACGTCTGGCTAATAAGGCTGATGCACAGCTGGGTAATGTTGTGTCGGAGATTTCTGTGGCGGTATCTGATGAGGGAATCCCTTTGGGTGATGAAGCTGTGACTGGGGAGGATTGCTTAGAGGTTTTCCATGCGAGCTTACCCGTTCCAACACCAGTACCAGAGAACCGCGAAACACCGCAGTTCAGCATTGAAGGACTGACTGGCGATGCTCTGGTCAAGTCGTACTATGTCAACTTCCACCACTTGCATCCTTTCGCTCCCCCATACAAGCACTTGGTCCAACTGTCCCAGACGCCAGCTTTCAACTTCAATCCCCTCATAGCTTCCATGCGGCTGATCGGCCATATCTACGACACCCACCAATGGTCAGAATCACTTAGTACCGCTGTCGCGGCCCAAGTATCACAGCTCAAACCCTCGGACGCTGTGCAAGTCCAGGCTCGTCTGCTTTACTCGATCGCTTTGTTCTGGTACACCTTCAAGGATGAAGCAAAAGAGCAGATGGATGCTGCAATCGATGTTGCGGTCAAGTTACAAATGCATAAGAAGGAGTTCTCTTCTACGTGGGGCTTTGGAGACCCGATCATGGCTGAATGCTGGAGACGGACGTGGTGGATGCTATTCATCGTTGATGCTTCCTACGCTGGAACTCTGGGGACGATGAACTTCAAGACATTACATGTCGAACCTACCGCCGAGCTTCCTTGTGAAGACGCAGATTATGAATCTGGTGTAAGTAACTAACAACATCTTGAAACAAGAGACTGAAACGTGACCCATAGACAATTGCTACACCGAAGACTTTACAGGACTTTGATTGTCGCGAGTTTGATAGCGAAGACGTGGTATTCTCGTCCTTCGCCTATCTCATCGGCGCAACGCGCTGTGCAGCGCAAGTCATTTGCATGTCACCAAAACGCGCGACAAGAGAAGATTCAGAGGCCATCATACAATCCGCTGACTCGGCATTCGACGCTTGGCTGCTACTACTTCCCAAGGATAAAAAGCCTGTCCTGAAGGCAGATGGAACTATTGATGAGCTGATGTTTCAAGCTCACTTACTCATCCATGTGTATGTGCTCCTATCACAACAATGAGAGTTGAGCTAACTGTTTAGTGCGACTATTGGTATACACAGACCTTTATCGGATCTGAGATTTAACCCTGTTGAAAAGGTATCTAGTTGCGCTAGAGAACCACCGGCTGATACACCGAAACCTGATCTCATCAACGTACACACGACGAGAATTCTCAAGTCAGTCAATGCACAGATCCAGCTCTTAGCGTTACCAGTACGTCCATTTCACCACACGCCTTTCACAACATGCATGGTTAGCGAAGGAACTCTCGCTCTTCTCTCAGCGTGTACATATATGCTCAAAGATCAAGCTTTGGCAGTAGCGCGAGATCAGATTCGCTTGACTATCGGATGTCTTAAGGCTGTAGGTGATGTTTGGCCAAGAACTGCGAGGAATGTGAAAGAGATACAGACTATCGCTCGTCATGTTCTGGGACTTGGAGGGAGTAGTGCAGACGTGGGGAGTACGCCGGGATCAAATCAGGTTCCGAGTTTGACGCAGAGCGAGGGAGAAAGTAGCATGGAGTCTCTTCCGACTATGGACCAGGATGACAATGTTTTCGCGTCTCTGGGCTCTTTTGAGGATATTTGTGGATGGATTAACATGGGTGTAGAGCTGGATTCTAGCTGGATTGAAGGAGGTACAAATTGAGCACTCATAACCTATCTAATCTTCACTCATGGACGTCTCTTCTATATTACATTCTAGATACACTTTAAAACTCAATAACGACCTTGTAGCCCTTTCCACGTTGTCTCGCATCCTCCCAAGCTTCAACACCCTGCTCAAACGGAAACGTCTTCACGGCTAGTGGCTTAATCACTCCCTCATCAAACAACCTCGCCACCTGTCCTAGACGCTCCACATTCGGCGATACGATAAAGTACTTGTACTTCACGCCTGGCTGGGACAAGGACTCGGGTGGTTCATCACCACCAAAAGCCCAAGATGGTGCAGGGTCGCCAATGGTGATGATCATGCCATCAGGCTTGACCGTTTCCCACGTCCTTGCCAGAACCTCCCCGCCCACCGTATCAAAGACAACATCGACGTCTTTCACAGAATCCTCCCAGTTAGGGGTTTTGTAGTCGACGATTTTGTCAGGTACATCGCCCAGTAGATGCTTATTCGTCTCGGATGCTAGCGCTATCACATAAGCACCCGTCAAGTGCTTAACAATCTGGACAAACTGCTGACCGACTGCCCCTGACGCGCCCGTGACAAGAACTCTCGTTCCAACGTGGACGTCTGCATAGTCTAGGACCTCCCACGCTGTCAAGACCGGAATCGGCAGTGCAGAAGCTTCAGCGTGGGAAAGCGACGCTGGCTTCAATGCAACTTCATCAGGAGTGCAGACGACGTAATCAGCTTGCCCTTCACCAGTGTGCGCTGATAGAAACGCAAAGACTTCTTGGCCGACTTTTAGGGGACCAGAGTAGTCGGGACCGAAAGCGCTGATGACGCCGGAAATGTCATGGCCGGGAATGCGGGTTGGACGTCGATACGTTTCCCCCCACATGACTTCATCGGCAGTGACTCCAGCGGCGTGGACACGAACTAGAATATCGGAATTGACAGGTTCGGGTTTCTCCATAGAGTGGTTGATTGTGAGTTTTGGAGAAGACATGTCTCCGAGGATCTGGACGGCTTTCATCTTGCGGTTGGGGGATGGCTTCCTGGTGTATAAAGTGTATTGATAAAGAATTTAGTTGATATTGCTAATTGATATCATCTCAACACTTTTTTCTGCCAAGAAGGGACTGTTTATATGCTGATAGTCGTAGTAGGCAATTGCGCCCGGGTTCCGGGGATAGAAGCGAATACCCGGATACCCGGATGGATCCCGTAAATTGACAGTTGCCCGGCTTATTCATCCCCACTTACGGGAAGCCGACAGGTAGGATATTCGTCCTTCGCTCTTTGTCAATTGAGGAAATGATGATTTACCGTCAGTATAAGTAGGGCATTCCGTTGGAGAACAACATTACCATATTCCATATCTCTTGCTCCTGTGTCTTCTCCATCACATCGCAACAAGCGTATAACATCTTACTACTTCATCAAAATGGCTGACAGTGTTGACAACAAGCCGTAAGTGGAGCGCTTTTCTCCTCCAGAATGAACCTAATGATTCTCAGAAATGTTCCTCGCGAAAATGTGAAAATCCTCTACGACTACGAGCTCACCAACGCACCCGGCAAGTCCATGGTTGGTCTCGAAGTCCACTATGGTCCTGGAGGATGGACACCTCCGCATACTCACTCTGGTGCAACTGTCGCTGCCACCGTGATCAAGGGCCAACTGCTCAGCGGGATGAACGGTAACCCGCCCAAGGTTTATAACGCCGGGGAGAGCTTCAACGAGCTTCCGGGATGTCATCATACCGTCAGCAAAAATCCCAGTGAAACTGAGGACACTACTTTCATCGCTGTCATGGTGATTGATACTGAGATTGTCAAGAAGGGATATCAGAATCTGGTTGTTTTGGATAAGGAATGGGAATAAATTGAGATGGACACTCGGCTAAGGGCTATGTTTGGTTTGCTTAACTAGGCTAGTACTCGCTCTCAGCTAGGTACAAGGCCTCATAACTCTTCATAGCTCATTCCATGCTGCTCAGACCCATTTGAATCTCCATGTGCTATTATTTAACCACAAAGAGCACCGAGAAGTGGGATAGTTCCCGCTCCATAAGGAACCGCCTCTCCAACGATAGCTCCAAGCTTCTCGACAATCGACTTGCAATCTCCACCCGATGTGATTCCAGTAAGGCCATCAGTCTTGGCATTCATCCAACCATATTGATTGCAGTTGTTGAAGATGGCAGACTGATGAAAGTTGGGTGCCCATCCCTGCCAGGCCTTGACACGCGAACACGCTCTTCCTCCACTAGGGCACGCAACTTCTTCAGCCCAGACCTGGTTGCGCCCAGAAGCATCCGCAAGCGATTGTGCAAGGGCATTGCGCATGTCCCAACCGGAATAGACACCCTGTGCGCTGACTTTGATGTCCTTTGAGTAGATACCAGTGGCAGTGACATACTTTGTGCTTCTGGCCCAGTCACTGCCACTATCGCATCCACCTTCATGGCAGAGGTCATAGACGTGATGAAAAAGATCGTAGGGATTAAAGGAACCAAATTTGACAAAGTTCTTGCCGGTGGTGACGACGGTGTGTATGCCAGAGCCATGGCAGTTGTACCGCTTGGCATGGTTGCTCTTCTTTGCTTCGACGTAGTAAGGGTTATCGAGAAGACGGTCCTCGCAGTCCCCTTCGGCAAGACATTTCTCGAGGATAGGACCACCGAGCCAGAAGCTGAAGTCTGTCTCGGGGCTTTGAGCTGGAGCGGGCGTCGCAGCCGCGAAGGCTGATGAGCAGAGAGCAAGAAGAGCGGTTGAGACGAGCATGGTGATGAGGGGAGAGTGTTGAGTTATCGAAAGAGAGTGATCGGAGACTGATGACCTGAGGATGAGGACAAGAGATGAAATAGTGAGGACAGAAGTCATGTATTTATACACACCCTCGAGGTTGACCGCGGTCGTCAAAATCAATCTCTTTTCATCACAATGCCATGACACGTGCAAGGCTAAGCATTTCGTGAGATCCAACAATCAACCTTCCTTTTTCGCACAAGCAACTATTTGAAGAGGTTAACAAAACAAATATCGGTCCCTTCAATCAGGGTCTCGCCTAGCAAAGGCCTCTCAATCAAGCAACTCTTGGCAGGGGTCACAGTTCTGAACGGTCTCGACTACCGGGAGCGGCAAGGATCCGGCATTGACGCTTGAAAGAAGCTTGTTCCTAAGCTTGTATTTTCGCTTATTTTAAAGCATCATTGTGATACTTGCGGCTGATGGCCCTATCACGACTGCTGTAGAGTCGGCCGCCTTGGTGGAGTCTTGTCGCGGCCGACCTGGCCCACATGTTGGTCTGTCAGCAGCTTACTTAAGGGACTTTTGCCATCTCCAGAAGTGGAGGAAAAGGAAACGGATTTAGGACCTTTCTTCTTAGTGAAAAAAAGACTGAGGTAAATTATCCACATAGCAGGGCCTCTTTAGAACCGCTTATTTTCGTACCCTATTTTCGTATCTGAACCCAGGGATAAGAAGTTTATCAATACGAGATAAGATAACGAAACACGAAAGTCGTGGAATTGAAGTAACATCACGTCCTTTGACTTGACTTTTATTTCTCAGCCACGCCGGTTTTGCCTCGGCGTCGTCGTCCATAAGTGGGAGCTGGGAGTGGCAGAAGAAGAGGACCTCATGCTCTGTGCTTTACACTACAGTATCTATCTTAGGTCCTTGATAAAAGCGATGGCTATTTATAAGTACCCTATACCCGAATCTCAAGTATTAATACTCTATATATAGCAAACACCTTCCTTTGTCATCAC
>JAAOAN010000031.1:0-199779 GCA_013396205.1 Fusarium mundagurra
AGATTTGCCTAAGTATTTTTATTACTTAGGGTTAAGGTCCTGAGTTTTCTTTCCTCCCCTAAGGTGGGATAGCTCGCGCCACGTTGTGGCTTTGCGGGACGTTGTGGCTAGTGAACCATTAAATGAGGATGGGAGGGCGACTTTCGATGATCATAAACATGATTAAAAAACCGCTCGATAATGAAATTTTAATTCGCACGAGAGACAACGTCTTCGAAGGTGTCGGCCAAATGTATGTCAAAGCTTTGCGGATGTTGAGGTGATTTACCTAACCAAATGGAACAAGAGGTTGAAATACAATTATGGGTTTAACCAGCTACTCATTAACCTTTGTTGCGGCTACTTGGGGTCTACGAACCTGTCTTAAGAACAGATACTACATCAAGAGAAACACAAGACTCAACACCTCTTTTCATTTAGCCCACGTATGCCATCAACCCTTTCTTGTCTGTAGGTCGAATACTCCACTGGAGCAGTAATCAAAGACCTCTACCCTGTAAAAGACCCCTAAATCACGGAGTGGATTGAATTTAGCCAATCAGAGAGCGCTATGTCTCTTCGTCGACAGATATCAGATAACCGCGGCCAGTGGGTACGGCCTACAAACTTTAGCCTAGGTATCTGTAGTACAGTACTAAGCTTCATTTAGCAACAATCTTCAGATAAGAATTAAGCTAAGACCTTGCGTATCTTAGCTTTGGCTGATATGCTAACGAGCGGCAGAGAGGGGACTCCCATGCCCATTGCTACGCTCAGAGCTTCCCCAGGTTCGTAACATCCCCGCGCAAGCTCATCCTGATTCTACGACGTTGTTCCAGCACCAAAACCGCGTGGCCAGGGCATATTGTGTAACCAAGGTTAGAAGAATGCTGGTGATAGGCTGGAATCATTTAACTAATCTGCTTATCCAAGTCCGCAGCGATGGATCAAGAGCACTACGAGTACAGACTGAAACGGATAAGACAGGCATGTGCCAATTGCAGGTATGGAGCATGCAGTACCTCCTCTTTACCCTATTTTCTCCTGGAATTAGTTGAAGAAATTGACTATCATCAAGGCGCAAAAAGGTCCGCTGCTCTGGCGAGCGTCCGACATGCACATACTGCGCACGCCTCAAGCAGGAATGCCACTATGAAGAAGCACCCAAAAATGAGGATCAAAATGACTCTACCAGGGTACTGCGCCCATTGATGATAGCGGGAACAACGAAGGAAGAGACAGTATCTTCACTTTCTCTCGAGTCCCGAATAACCTCGCTTGAAACAAGTGTGCAAAGGTAAGGCTTGTGAGATCGTGTACGCATAACCCTTCACTGGGCTAACCAAGTAACTGGGTAGTCTCATAACTCTTCTCACCAACGAACGTGGCATGGCAGACAGAAACAACTCCCGTCTGGGCCACAAAGCGAATATTTCTGGAGATGCCAAGTGGCTGGGCGTCACCCCCGACATGACGCTTTCTGCTGCGGCAGACCTGTACTTTCAGTTCTGCCACAACCAGCCATACTCCCTCTTCCATGAGGAAAGCTTTCGCCATCGCTTGGTAGCTCAAACGCTCCCCGACTACCTTTGCCTCGCTTTGTTGGCCACAGCGAGTCGATTTTCTCATTCCAGCAGACCATTGCTGCTCTGTGCAGACCAGGCTTGGGAGCTTGCCATCAAGCGCTCGACGGCCAACATTGACTCTGCGGAGAGTCTAACGATTGCTCAAACGATTCACCTTCTTTGCGTCATTGACTACTCCGGTATGCAATTTCCCTTCTGTGGACGTAAATACATCATTATCAGTAAAGCTAATTTCTCCCAGATGGCCGATGTCGCGCTGCATGGATCAAGCTTGGGCTGGCTGTTCGCATAGCGCAGTGTTACCGATTCAACACTGAGCCCGATCCTCGTCTTCGTCCCGAAGTTCAGGAAGAATACCGACGTACATTCTGGTCTATCTACCTACTTGATAGGCTGATGTCCTGCGGGCGAGAAAGGCCGCCTGCGCTTCAAGACAAAGATTGTCTATTACGTCTTCCGTCCAACGAGCAAGCTTTCCGAGACTGCTCCGAGAATCGGGGTCCAGTACTTGAACAACTCACGGGAGACGCGCCGGCAGTTACCGAGCTTCCTGAACACAGTCATTTCTCCGTAATCATCTTGATGGCAGCGACACTGATCCGGGTGGTGAACTACGTGCTGAGAGAGGACTCGCGAGTTCATGACGATGTTCCCTGGTCTGCTGCTTCACAATACTCAGCGCTCGAGACCAATCTGTGGCGGCTAGAACTCAATTACGGATTACTAGATCCATTAAATGCCGTGTGGGAGCAAACACTTACCTCAGGTGGCGTGGTAGACCCACGAGCCGCGGGGCCTCTGATATATGGCCGCGCTTTGTTCCATCTTGCAGGCTGTCTGTTGTACCATCCTTTCCTCCTACAGCATCGCCTAGCAGAGTCAGCCAGCAGGACACCTCCAGGATTCTTAAGCAAAGCCTGGACGTCAGCTAGACGCCACGCCACTGCACTCACAATGCTGCAGGAGACGGAAAATCTCGGCTGCGTCACAGTTTCTTGCTTTAGAGGGTATTGCGCCATGGTTGCCGGTTCGATCCACCTTCTTTTTGCGTCTGACAGCAACGATGAGATACGAGAGGCGTCGGTTCGAAGATACGAGGAGTGCCGAGGCCTACTCCTAAAGCTGTGCCGTTATTGGGAGAGTTCGAGGCTAATGGTGAGTTCCTCTCTGCATATTGCTTATGCCAGATCTGTATCGCTGATAAGCGGTAGTTCATGAAGCTTGAGCGTTTGTATGAGGATCGAAGCCGATACCGTCAATTCTTTGAGTACACACTAGCTATAGGAGAAAAGCCCAAGCTCGCAGCGTTCTGGGATAGTATCGACAACTGGGTTCCATCGAGCCGATCTCCAAGCCCCGAACATGGCCCTCCTGAGCCAGTACAGCCCATGAATTTCCCTACATCTATGGACTTTTTCGATCTCGCGCCGGCGGATCCTTGGGGAAACGGAAATTCAATCTTCGAAATGGACTTTTCGAATTGCAATAACTTTATGTGAGGTGTTCATATCAAAGATAGTATAACGCATGTTTCAGTGCTTAAGAAAATGATAAAATGACATAAATTACGTTCCCTATTGTCGGCTATTATTTAAACTATGCCATTTTTAAATTATCTCCTAATCCTATGCATTCTCGCCCTGGAGCATGTACGCATCAGAGTGATATCTGGAGAGATCTCAGCACTTTAGCCAACAGACTTGTCGCTTGTGAGCACATAATAAGTTTTTACAAAAGGCGCCTCAGACGTCCATGTAACCTTCAGACCAGAGGGCAATGCAATTATATCTCCGGCTTGAAACTTGAGCGTCTTCCCAGTGTCATGCTCGGTAATCGTGACCAGCCCTTCAAGAAGCATGATAGTTTCATCGCCGAGGGGTGCACTGTATTCAAAGGACACAGAGCCATCGGGGCTACACCCAGGCATTCCGCGGCCTGTTCTCCAAAGTCCGACCTCAAGACTTCCTGTTGAGCCTGTATCTCTGATGAGGTGAAACTCGCCAGCTTGTTGTTGGCCCTTGCCTGGCTCGTTCCAAGCATAAGAAGTCCATACTTGTGGGTTGTCATTAATGTTGCCAATTATAAGGTCGTCTTTTGCGGTCCCGGGGGTTGATCCATCCCACATGACCCAGAATTTCTTCAGAAAAGGGGCGTTGGTGTGCCATGAAAGTTGGACATATTTCGGATGACAGATGATGTCGCCTGCGTTGAGTTTATACTTCTTGCCGGTGGACTTGATGGTAACCTCTGTCGAGCCCTCCAGCAGCAGCATAGTCTCATCGCCGAGGGGAGCTGAATACACGACGTCGCAAGTGCCGTCTTCGTTGCAGCCAGCAATTCCTGGACCCGTGCGCCACAGGCCAGCACTCAAAGATCCAGACGTTCCTCCGCTTCGGATAACGACGACCTCTCCTTTGGACTGCTGCCCAAAAACTGGATCTTCCCAGTCAAATGGGACCCAGGTCCCAGTTGTGCTGCGGGAGCCATGCTCAAGCTGATGAACGGAACCCATGTTGGAAATTTTGTGTTTTGCAATTGCCCTGATGTCAAAGGGAGCGACGTATCAATAAGTCAGTGAATGCGACTATGATGACGATTGTCAATTGACCTGTGGCATGTTCTCTTCCTTAATAGCCCCAAGGCTATCATGACCCTGTAGCTTATCTTCATCTCTCCGATTAGCATATCATCCTGGGGTACCCAGACTTCGGAGGTGTGAGTGGGGACGGCCCGAGGGAAGAACTGCAGGGACTCCAAAGAAACACCAAGTCGACTTGGTGGCTGCTATAGTCTGGAGCTATACTTAACCGAGTCTTATCTAGAGGACCGAGCAAACGGAAACTACCATAGTATATCAGGGATACCCCGCACCAGATAAGCACCATCAGTCTGACCTACCGTAAAAGTGGTATGCGAAATGGAACTGTGTCTCATTGCTCGGACCGTGTTCCACAGTGGCTTCCGAGACTAACCAGCCTCGCTATGGTTTCTCGAATAACAACTGGACACATTATCTTATCTTCCAAGCCTGTCAGCGCTCCCCCGCATGTAGATCATCCATATCAACAGCGGGAGGAAGCGCTTAGACGGTAACGGTACCCTTGAGAGCAGGCCTCAGAAAGCAACAAGCTTCAAAACTGAGACATATGGATAGATAAAGAACTCCGAAGCATTACCGAGTATAGGGAGATGATAACAGTAATATTTGGGCAGCGGGTTGTCATCTATATAGACCAGGGCAGTTCTGCAGAGTCGATACAAATCACGGACTTGGCCGCATACGACTCTGTATTAGCTTCATAACGCCAGTTCCCTACCTTAGTTGCATTCACATACGAATATCTTCAACCGCCATGACAGACCACGAGGTGCAAGTAGTATTGGGCATGCAGCACTCCGAGAAGCGACAATGGAGACCCTATCTGCTCGTTGTTGTTAGTACCACGCTTTCAAGATATATATCTCTGGTCCTTTTGTGACTGACTCTTCCTTACTTAGATGATGAGCATTAGCCTTGGAGCCATGTCGTTTGGGTATTCCTCTGGTGTTATTGGAGCAACCGTTGGTAAGAAGCCACAGATCCATGTAGCCTGCTTGCTCATGTTGTTGATTCTTTCCAGCGCAACCCTCTTTTGTCGAGTATTTCGAACTTGCGACTAGATCGAACACAACTAGTCTTATCTCAGCTATGAATGTGAGAAATCCTCGGCTCTGTCTCTCGACTTATATACTGACAGAGACTTTCACTTCCAGTCACTCTTCTTTGCTGGTGCAGCCATCTTCATCTTGACAGTTCCCTTCTTTGCAGACAAATGGGGACGAAAAGCAGCCGTGGGAGTGGTGAGTACCATCCTTTCGCTTTCGAAGAGAACATGGCTGACTTTGCATTTATCCAGTCGGCCGCTATCATCATCATAGCAGGGGCTGTTCTGGCCGGATCTGTGCACGTCGCCCAATTCATTGTCTTCCGATTTGTATCGGGTGCTGGGTAGGTTTAATCATGAGCGATTTGTGATCTAAGATCATGTCCTGACCTGACAACCAGGACCTATATGATGATCTCGTCAGTGACGCTATGGATGACAGAGATAGCACCTCCCTCAATCCGTGGCATTCTCGTTGGCCTTGTCGGAGCAAGCTTGCTCTTTGGATACGCATCATCGATTTGGGTGGGCTACGGCTTCTATTTCTTCGAGAGCTCAAATGCCTGGAGAATCCCGTTCGGTAGGGACTAAGCCAACAACTCTTCATTTGACTGGAACTGACATAAGCTTGTTATAGTGTTCCAAGGTTTTCCATCGCTCTTATTGCTTGCTCTTCTGTACTGGCTGCCGGAATCTCCCCGCTGGCTGATGCTACAAGGCCACCATGACCAGGCCAGGGACAATCTACTAAGGCTTCACACCCCAGAAGAAGTGGAAGTCGAATTCCTGCAGATTCGCACACAGGTTGATATCGACAAGACTCTCCCAAGCTCATACTGGGCTATGTTTACAAATAGAAACTACAGAAAGCGAACCCTTATCGGTATGGGAACCTTTGCCAGTATCCAAACATCTGGAATTCTGGTAATTAACAGTCAGTATCCCAAAATACCTTTACACTATCGCGAGCTTCCTTACTGACCGCCTACTGATAACAGACTATGGTCCTATGGTAAGACCTACACCCCAAAGAACTGAACAACGAACATGTAGTTCTTAATGTTAACCTAATTTAGATCTACGGCGCACTCGGCTTTGGAGTCGAGACGCAGCTCATCTATGCAGCTGCTTGGCTCACCTTGGGCTGGGGCGGTGGCTGCCTTGCACTTTTTGTCGTTGACAAGATCCCAAGGCCAAAGTTCATCGGCTACGGCCTCCTTGCTTGCCAAGCATGTCTGATAATCGAGGCTGCATTGGTGGCCAACTTTGCGGGCTCAGACAACAAGACAGCCCTCCGAGCTTGTGTCGCTATGCTCTTTTTGTTTGTCTTCATCTATGAGTTTGCGTTGGACAGTGCTCAGTTTGTTTACTTGGGTGAACTGTTCCCTACTCATATACGAGCAAAGGGTGTCTCGCTGGGCTGTGGAACACTGGCACTGATGAACGTCATTTGGCTATCTGCGGCACCCACTGCTTTCGAGTAAGTACCTGTTACATTTGTGAGCAGAAAACGATGAAACTGACTGCTGCAGCTCGATTGGCTGGAAGTTCTATCTATGCTTTATCATTCCAGGATGCTTTTGTGCCGCTATGATCTTGTACTATTTCCCTGACACACTGGGTTTGCCGCTTGAAGAAATCAATGCTATTTTTGAGGACGATGTAAGTTTGATGGTGATTTAGTTCTCAACGTCGAGTAGGGCTAACAGTTTAGCAGTATAGAGAAAGCATTGTTGGTATTGAGAAGGGAAATGCAAAGGGGTCATTCTCAGAGAAGGGTCCTAAAGAAGTGGGTAGCAGTGAGTAATATTATAGTGATATTGTCGAGAAGCGACATAGGCCTCATTGCTTTATTACCTGATAATGGAGGCTTTCGTATTGGGTCCTATGGTCTAGCGGTCTGATTGTTACAAATACATAGCCTATAGAATTAAATATATATAGACAAGCTAGCTAAAGTGCTTTATAAATAGTTTTGAAGATACTCTTTTTTTCCCAGCTTATCATTACCATGGCAATGTCCTCGAGATGTTCTGACAAAAACATCCAATAACGAGGGTTAACCATAGACAGCCTAACAGGCGTTGGGTTTGTCACGTCCAAGCGCCGCACGTTCTTATTGCAACCCCAGTGCTTTCACAGATTTCGCAAGATCACTGGCAGTCTGCCTCGTCATATCATCCTTGCAGAGCGTCCGATTGCATCCAATTGACCGATTGAGATAAAAATCCTTGGGCAGCGTCGGAGAAACGAGTGCGGGCTTGTCTGCCTAGAGTAAATCGGTTAATGCAGCCAGCCGCCCGCCAAGTGCTGCACTCCAAGGGGGGCCGGCGGCTATTATGAAGATACGACCAATTGAATCTCTGCTAGTTCCGGGGCGAAATGTACAGATTTCGCCAAATCAGCCCAATCAGCCCGATTACAGCCCCAACGGCTGTGCCCCACGTAGTTGACGGCATATGTATCTACCCCAGCCCCAGCATCACAACATTAAACCCATTTTTTACCCTCTCATCGCTACCTATCGATACTCGTTGGCATAGAAATAAACCCACCGGGGCCTTCAAAATGTCTGATCCAAGCGATCCAAATTCCTATACAGTGGGGTGGGTTTGTGCTCTGTCAACAGAGTTCACGGCAGCCCAGGAACAATTCGACCAAGAATATGAACCGCACGAATCACCGGAGCACAGGGAAGCAAACGACTTCAATGTGTACAGCTTTGGCAAGATCAAAGGTCACATGGTGGTTGTAGCTGTGTTGCCAAATGGACATTGCGGGACTGCATCTTCAGCCACTGTCGCCAAGGATATGATACGCAGCTTTCGCAATATTCGATTCGGTTTCATGGTCGGCATCGGCGGTGGAGCCCCTACTAAAGAGCATGATATTCGCTTGGGGGATGTTGTGGTCAGTTCACCCACGGCCGAACACAGTGGTATCTTTCAATATGACTTCGGAAAAGCTAGAAAGGAAGGATTTCAGCACACAGCATGGAACAATAAACCGCCCACCTTACTGCTTGCTGCAGTGGCGGGGCTCAAAACACAATACGAGAGAAAGGGCCTCCAGATTCATGACGAGGTCAGCACCATCCTCGCAAACAACAAGAGATTAAGGGCCAAGTATGGACGTCCAGAGCATCCAGACTCTCTTTTTTCCCCTTCAGTTGATCATAAGAGTGCACCATGTCATGAGTTTTGTGTCATGGCCCCCACTGATCTCATAGATCGCAAACCACGACAGGAGCCAATGGAAGATGTTGAAGTTCACTATGGAACCATTGCTTCGGGTAATACTCTCATGAATGACGCTTTTAAGCGAGATGAACTTGCTTCCAAGGCAAATATCTTGTGTTTCGAAATGGAAGCTGCCGGACTAATGGATGTGTTTCCATGTCTGGTTATCCGAGGAATTTCCCACTATTCTGATTCTCACCAGAATGATAGCTGGCAGGGTTATGCCGCTATGACGGCGGCTGTATATGCTAAGCAAATTCTCAGCAGAGTCCGCCCAGAGGCCGCTGGGAGGAAGGAAGCTAGTGCCACACAGATTTATAAAGGTTAGTAGTCCTCTATGCTTTGGGAACACCTTGTCTAAACGTTAGTATTTAATTAAGTCATTTCCGGCTCCGGCGTGGAGAGTCTGAAACGATCTATCACAGAACAGGAAGTTAGACTGGATCTCAGATGAAGACTTCGGTACTTATCAGTTCGATGAACGGAGTAAGAAGGCTCCAGGAACGTGCCAGTGGTTTCTGGACTCGCCGGAATATCAGTCTTGGACCAAAGAGAAAGGCCAAGTTCTTTTCTGCCCGGGCATAGCCGGGGCTGGAAAAACGGTACTCGCCTCTGCCATCATCGAAAACCTTCATTCTCGCTTTCAACCAGACTCAAGCACTGCCACCGTCTATATTTACTGTCGATATAACTATTTCGATCGGCAAACTCTCAACAAATTGCGGGCTGGGCTGCTGAGACAGCTTTGTGAACGATTGTCTCCCCTCCCTGAGTGTATAATGCAGCTTTACAACCAGTACAAGCCTCGACGGGCGGAAGTCTCTCTAGAGAGAATTCTTTCAGAGCTCGAAGCCGTATCAGGCCTGTTTTCAAGGGTCTTTATGGTTGTTGATGCTTTAGATGAGGGGGCAGAGCACGGTGACTTCTACTCACTACCAGCCGAGCTTCTCCTTCTTCAAAGGAAATTGGCCATTAATCTACTCGCCACCTCCCGACCAATCCCCCTCATCGCAAACCAGTTCAATAATTACCCTTCTGTTTCCATTAAGGCCCAAAAATGTACGCTTATGTTGACAACTTTCGGTGGCCAGAGTCGAGCTGCATTGGTAGAATAGCAGGATTAGGAGGTTTGGTAAAAGAAGGTCATGTCGCAAATTGCTAGGTTAATGTTGGCCCATTGTACAATCATCCATTTCAATAAAATACTCTCTAACACTTAGTAAGGTTTCTTTTATCAAGTCTGTATCTCCATTCGCAGAGAAGCGAGACGTCTGAAGGAAATGTCAAGAATGCTCTGGAGTGGTTCGAAGACCGAGCGAAGAACAGCGATAACGATCCGAAGTTTAATATTGTGGATACAAAACGGCTCAGAGATACATGTCAAAATTCTAGCGATCTAGCATTGAGGGTCCTGGCCTGGATATGTCGCACTAGCTGGAAGCTACCAGCAAGCCATCTATACACCATATCGTCAAAAAAGATTTAGAATAGCTATTGAAGTCATCGATGTGGGGCGCAAGTCTGGTGTTCGCGTCATCTCCTCCTTGACGTCGAGATCTCCAGCAGCTATGGTACTCCAACGGGAATCTTGTAGCGCAGTGATCGAGGATATCAAGGAATAAGCTCGATTTGGGCTCTTCTGTTTTAAGATACTACTCTGGTAAAAGCTGGCAGACGTCCCCAACGGAACATGTCCATAATGCTGGTATATCTTGAAACCTCTGGGTTTCATGCAAACTGCCTCCTATTCACCTCTATCAACTTGTCAAATTTAGGTCATCAGGATATGACGTTTGGCCTTGCAACTGGTCACTGGCCCAACCATTCCCCATCTAAACATACTTGCGTGAGCCAAACCAGTAGACCAAGGGCGGTACGACAATCTCAGTGGTCGTAGCTCGTTGCAACCACGGAAATCCCCAGCCAAAGACTCCAGCTGAAATAGCTCTCCCGACACCGCCTAATGCCAAGCCGGCCAGGAGAATGTTCAAAGCCAGCTGTCTTTCCCCGATATCGTAAGATGTCCAACATAGTGCAGCGCCGTAGGCAATGTATGTCCCACCAAGAAAGCGTATCTGTGAATCCATCAGGGAGACAGTGGATGAGGGGAGTTTCGCGCGTTCAGTTTGGGTGAGATATTCTGTTATTCCTCGGACGACATGTGATGCGCCGTTATAAATGATCCAGGCGGAGAAGCCTTTGAGGAGGAAGGGGGTGTATTCCGTGGGTATGTATTGGGACATTCTGTTCGAGAGTGTTGGTGGAAATTGGAGATCTAGAAGTGCACTTGAATTGGTAAAGCCGATGTCGCTCTGTAGGCAAAAAGGCTCCAAGGGGCTATTTATAATGTTATAATACAATTCTACTCTGGCAGAAACAGCGCGCACTTAATGTTGAACTGATGCATGGTGTTGTCCCAAACGGCACAATATCTTGCCGGTGACCTATCAGCGCTGTTAGCGACGAGGAAAAGTCGCCGGGTCGGGACGATTCTCTCGTCAGCGACGCTAACAAAGAGCTCAGCTGGCGTGAGTACGAATAATGCATTTATCGTCAGAAAAAAGAAAGGACTCTAAGGGCTGAGAGCGGACATAACCCTCTTATGCCCGTTATGGTTCAATCCGGTGCGGAGATATGCACAACACCATCAGTCAACCGCCCTGAAGGGACGATGATATTTGACAACCACTCGACTTAAAATATGCTTCAAAATATTTTAGCTTATTCCTATTTTGATAGCTTTCTACCTCATTGTCACTGATTAAAGACTTTTCAGGTGCAGTGTGCATTGTGAATTACGTTCCTATTCTCATCGCAGCGCGACCCCATCTTCACAAAAGCGCAGCGCTCGACTACACGAAATAGCACACACTTTCAACATCTGTAGACCCTTCCCTCGCTTCTGCAGTTGCAAGTCTTGAAGTGTCCAATTATGAGGTCATCGTGACGAGAAATGGACCCTTGTAAACGAGAGCCCCTTCCTCGTCTATTTTATGGAGCAGTGACGATGCCCTTCACGTTATGATATCATCTCGACTGTCAACCTTCTTCTTAACCCAAACCTCACAGCTTCAAACTCCCATCCTCATCTCCATCAAAACACAAAACATTCATCACAGTCAGCACCTCTCTTCACAGACCACCGAAACCTCATCACTTCTCGTCCCCCAACAGAATCATCTTCAAAAATGGCAGACCTTCCCACCAAAGACGACATCAAGGCCCAAGCCGTCGACGGCCGTCCCATCACCCAAGCCGAAGCATCAGCCATCGCTTCTGAGGAATCAGCCCTCACCGGCAGCGGTCCCATCAAAGGCGGCGCCGCAGCCACGGCTCAGAGTCTACACGACAAGCAGCAGAACTTCCTCGAGAAGGCGGGCGAAGTCGTACGAAAGGCGCCTACCGAGGTGACAAAGGAGGATGCTGCTGAGGTGCAGCGCGCAGAGGTAAGATACACGGATGGTTTGTGTGATGATGGTTTACTGACTGGCGTAGGCTCGAGCCAAGGGCGGTCCTCCTGGAAAGGGATCCACTGCTGCTGATGTGCAGTCTGTTGCCGACACGAATACCCAAGCTTAGAACCAGATTGCGTTCTTCCAGAATGATGCCGGGATGAATCAGGAGTGCCAATTGCTTCAGAATGGATTTTGAGATGGAACTCAAGGAAAAGGACATGATTACGCACGTAGAGTCGCTGGGAGGCCAGGGCATGGCCAAAATAGACTTATCACAATCAATACTCAACCTACATTAACTCAATACCATTGACTTGTGTCTTTCTAGATATTTGTGCCGTGAAAACATGCCCTGCGAAAAATCGATAACCCGAAAAGACCCTCAGCCAAAATATCACTTCATGACTTTGACATGAGTCTAAAATATTACTTTACATGACCACTCAATCACGACTGAGTCTGGCCGAAATCTATTTCTGACACGGAGGTCAAGGCACACAGATTCTTTCAACCATAGATATATTCTATCGATTCGTCCAAGGCAATTTTATCAACGTTAAACTTACCAACCCCGGCTTTTTTTTCTTCTTTACTCTTCGCCTAACCACTTCCCAGATCAGGCAACATGCCCGCGCAAATGACTTCGAAGATCGGCCTGCTGATTCTGCTGATGCAACGCTCTGTTGGTTGTTATGCTGTTGGTCGTGCCTTGTCCCACTTGTACATGCAACTAGGCAAATCAGGAAGCGCTTTGACATTTCAGACAGGCAGTCGAGATCAGATCATGGGTAATTCAATGGTCAAGATGAAACATAAAAGGTCATTCACTCATAAGCCGGCCGCTAGAGTCTCATTGATCGCGATTCCTTCTCTTGGGAGATGTTTGAAGACATGCTGATCGACCGTCGTCGGCGAACCAAACCCCGGGTCACGAGCTCACAACCCCAGGATGATCATATGCAGCTTGACCCGCAACTAGGCTTCATGTGGACTACTACTGCATCAAGACTGGGGATGCAGTCCTGGCTCATTTGGTTATCTGTGAGGAGGTTGGCTCGGATACCCGGATGATCGAATACATATATCGATAGCATCCACTCCTCATTCCCCTTCTCAAATGTGTCCACCTTGAAATTTGAGTGTGTGATCATAACTTAAGACAAACCCGGAGAGTAGACTAAGAGTTCCGATATCGGAAACCTTGCTCGCTCAAAGTTGCCATGTCTCCCCTCATGAGACTCGGTCTAATCCTCTCTTTACTCGCGAGTTGGGCATCATGCTTCTCCAAGTTTCTACGCCCCCCGGAGCAGGACCCAGATCAAGCAGTTGACCAGGACATGACCAAGAACAACCATTATGAAGATGGAGAAATGATCCCAATCCTATGGGACACCAACATTAAAAAGGTCGACCTCTATATTTGGCAGTTCATTGACGCTCAAAAGAACACAACCGCTCGCGTAGAGGGTAGTTGGACTCGATCCCTTCTGTTTAGTGTTTTACTGATTGACCTGCCTAGACAATGGTACAGCTCCTTCTACCAGCTGGAAGGCCCAGTATGATATTTCCTACGCGACCGAGAATAACGAGGACTGTATTTATTGGTTTACGTTGATGGACAGTAAATATGGCGGGACACTAGCGAAGTCCCAATACGTAAACGTCAGCGCGCCGAAAGCCGAGGCGACCACGACGGACTCGTCCGCGAGTAGAGAGACAAGTTCTGCACCGGAGTCTAGTGCTAAATCTGGATTGTCTCGCGGTGAAATTGCTGGCGTAGCAGTCGGCGCTACAATTGGAGGTCTATTGATTCTTGGGGGTATTGGATGGATGGTTTGGAGAAGACGGATGAGAAGGAAGAATAATGCGGTAGTGGCAGAACTTCCTGGAAATTATGAGCAGGGCCAGCCTCACTCTGAGAGACCGAAGAGTGAGCTACCTGCTGAGCCTGTGGTTTTTCCTTCAGAGCGTCCGAGGAGCCCTCCTAGAATTTATGAAGCGCCATGATTAAGAGACAAGAGGAAAGCAATTGAAAATGATACATTATATTCAATGCATTCTTACTAGCTTTATTTCCAATATTGTAATTCCAATCTACTTGCCTTATACGTTTGATTCTGATTGTTCTTTTCAATTTCCAAATGACAGGTTCCAACACTAGCCCAATGAACTTGGATCGTTTGTCATCTAGACCAACTTGAAAGTTATCATCTTACTTGAGATCTTTATCAGTTACCGTAGACACATTCCAGTCGAGCAAAGCATCACTGCCCAACACCCCCTCAATGAGAGTCGTGCTCAGATTCCACAAGTTAGCCGCCAACTCGGGGTTTGAAGCCTGACTCGTTTCCTTGCCCTCCTGATCAGGATCAGAGAAGTAATACCCATTTAGATCCTCCTCTTCGATCTTGGGCGAAGTCAGCGCCCAGAGTGCACTGTACGATCCCTGCTCCACGTCACGTCCGATGGCTCGCATAGCCCAGGATAGAAGCTTTCCTGTCAGGCCGGGGTAGGCGTCTTTCCACTGCTGCTGCATCGCGGTGTTGACCTAGCATTTTGTTAGTATCATGTTTCGATTGAGGAATAGGAGGACTTACTGCTCCGGGGTGGACGGAAAGGGCGTAGATCCTATCCTTGTTCTCTTGAATAACTTTTCCAGCTAATCCATACTTTGCAAACAAGATCATCGCAAGTTTGGTTCTGTTGTATCGAGCCGTGGAGTCAAGGTTCGGGTCATTGATCTCATCCTTGCTCCTAAACTGGATGTTCGAAAGCTCCGCAAGACGATGCATCTCACTAGCCTCAAACACAACTCTTGGCGGCGGTGTATTCTCCATCTTTCCCGTCTTTCTCAAAAGCGGCCAAAGCTGGTTACACACATAAAAATGCCCCAAAAAGTTCACACCAAAATGTCGCTCAATTCCATCTGAATCCAGTCCAAACTGATTCGTGTTGATACCCGCCGAAAGAACCAAAAAGTCAAGTCTATCGAGAGATTCTCGCAGACCACCAAAGACTTCGCGAATTTGAGCGAGGTTCCCCATGTCGCATTCCTTCCAGTCAACTTTTGCATCGGACTTTTCATCTTGGATGGTGGAAATGGCTTCTTGGCCTTGTTCTTCTTTGCGGTTGATCATTATGACTTTGCACCCTGCGTGGGCGAGGGCGCGGGACACTTCATAGCCGATGCCGAGGGCGCCGCCTGTTACGATTGCGACGCGGCCTTCGAGGTGCTCGGGCTTGATGACTTGTGGACCGATGCCTGTTGTTTTTTGGAGGATGGATTGCATGGTGATGTTGGCTGTTGGTGATATAAGGTTTAGAGTAGTAGTTTAAATGATATGGAATTTAGATGTATAGCTTGTTTGCAATCTCGGATGGGAATCTTAATTTGAGATGAAGTCTTACTCTATATATTTACGGGATGTCGTCGTTGAAGCCATCCATGTATCACTGTGACGTGACGTCGGCGAAGAGTTATCGACAAGGTAAAGCAGTTATGGATGACATCATCATTTCTTCAACATCACATTTTATGTTACATTATGCGCAGATCAACAACATCAAACTGACACAATGTTAACTAAATAATTGCACAATATTGTCAAAACACTACTTGAAATAATGGTCCAAGACCTTGGGGGTTTCAACGGTTGATTATCGTGGCTTATCAAAAAAGAACGGTGATAATTCGAAAACTTCCGACAATCGCCAAAACACCATAGTAACGAAGCGCGAGAATGAGTTTTCCCTAGACATCAATTAGATCCCATTCAAGTTATTTAGATTATCTAACAATTGGGCATTTAGGCACTGTAACCGCACCCATACAAGCATCTCACTACTTCATCGTCGTCGGAAATGTTTCGCGTTTAAAGTTGTCCAGGGTAACTCCTAACCGAAAGCCTGTTTTCAGCTGAACACCATCAGGTAGCATCGTGAAAAATTGAGTTCACGAGTAGCGGAAATTGGCAGGAAATTAAACATAAACATTTTCGGCTGAATCTAACCACAATCCACCAACCTCACCGTTTCCTCCCAAGGCAGCAGTACTCCACTGATCAACCGACCGAGCATGTGCTAAAACGTCTAATCTAAACTTGAGCTGCAAATGGCGATCTTCACTGATTCTGCAAATCTTTACATCATAAAGCCGTTGTATTTCCCAGCTTGTAGATCTTTACACGTGGTATCGCTGCCATCGTTGAGACCAGATGTCATGGCTGGCTGCGTATTTTAAGCGGCCATTGGTATTGGGTTTGCTCTGTCGGCCGACACCACGTTGCAACCTGGATGAAAAAAATCCTAAGGCTGAAGCGAAAACACCGATGGAGCCTCGGGCCGTGAAGAGTGCCAAGTCTCCGAGATGATTCAACTTCCACAATGGGGTTAGTTATCTAACCGCGATAATGAACTGAGTCACTGCCTTCAAAAACGGGTCATCGGTTCAAACTGTCAACTCTCAGGGTCCTCAGTGCCCTCTGCTCCATCGACAAGTGTCAAACTGTCACGAACTTCCTCCCGTCTTCATACGGATATTACAACGCCAGTGGCTTACTCTCATTCTAACCAAGCGCTCTCTTCTCCGCGAAATATCACAAAAGCCTCACAATTTTAAAATTACCCATCAGCCCAGCGCGTAAAACGTGCATGTTCGGGTTCAATTGCCCCTCCGTCGGGACCGGCAACTTCTGTATTCAATCTAGACCAGGGGTATTCTCACCAATCCCTGTAACAAATCGCGTGACAAAAGGGCCTACTTGCCTTAGCGCTTATCCCTGACAGAATAATTGTTAAGAAAACAGTGAGGAATTAGGCGGGGAGACTAATGGGTGTTTTTGGAAGGGGGCTAAGCGACAACAGCCTGTTTTGAGATCTAGACCCAGCTACTTGGGCGAAAGAGGAAATCACCGGACTTAAGCAGGGAGAGATGAAGTGCTGTTGGTTTGGAGATGTGACAAAATTGTGAGGAAGCGAGAAGACACGATGACAGATTATGTTTATGAGAAGAGTTGACGATAGCAGGTAACTAAGAGTTCTGATGGAAGAGTGGCTTGTCGCCAATCTATAGCAGTGTGAAATGTCATTCTGTCAATCGACAGTGATAGCTCTGAAGATCATATCGTCTGGGGTCTAACGCAAGGGTCAGCAGCCTTACAGCGAAAAAAGAGACGACCATGTTCCTGCACTAGCACTACCTTAGCCAGGGGTTAGACTAGCTCGACCCTCTACCCATCCACAACCGAGTCAACGTGGTTCTTGGCAGTTCATCCCAAATTGTACGCCGTCCACATGCCAGTCCAGGCCACTAACCAAGTTACTACGCCTCTTTTTTCAATAATGGCGCCTCCATCGTTAAAAACATGACGCTTAGCCTCTCTCCCTCCCTCCCTTTCCCCTTCATCCCGCATCAGTCACTCTTTTGAACACTCTTGACCGTTTGAGTCAAGTTATTGCCCACGATGGCTAATTCACTCTTTACCTTTTTCCTTCTCACATTCCTTTCATTCTTTGTTTCCGCCCAAGACGATGTCAACCCCGGCGACGTGAACCCCGTCCCCCCCGTCGGCGAGATCAAGACCGAAGACCCAATCTCCAGCCCTCTCACCGAAGGATGTCCCCAGCCCTGCAGCATCGCCGGCAACGACCCTGCCAACTGGACGCAGCTTCACAGCTTAGAAGAACTCGCGGGTTGTACTGCACCTATGTTGTTTGCGCTCAATGTTGAGAACGATTACAGCGAGAGCGCGACGCTGTATACCTGCGTTACCGAGGGCTCTACACAGACCAGGAGGGATGAGGGCACAAAGGTCCAGGCTAGAGCGGCGGAGAGCTCTGTTTCGCTGGCTAGTAACTGCGGTGCTGAGAAGGCTACTGTGAAGACTAGCTCGGCTTTTGGAAGGGCTGTTTTGAGGTCGGGTAATAACGTCGCTGCTGCTGCTGGTCTTTTGGCTGAGTATCTTGACAATGGTGCTACATGCGGTACTACCATTCTCTTCGCCAAGTCTGGTTCTTCCATCGCTGGTGTTTACGTCGGCGGTGAAGTTCAAAACGACAGTGCTGCTAACATTCTTCGTCAATCTGCTTCTCGTCTTCAGAAGGGTGTTCAGGCTTTCCAGGTCTGCAATGCTGCCGATAAGACTACTGCGACTATCGGTCTCTACGCTGCTGATAACGTGAACGGTCTCGAAGCTGTTCAAAACGCTGTGAGGACTTGGTCTCACGGTCAATGTGTCAGCATCGCCCAAGCTTCCAAGGAGTCTATCAGCCTTGGTGTTCTGACCACCACCACCGTCAAGGCTCGCGACGTTGAGCTCCGCTCTCGTTTCGCAGGCGTTGAGTCCCTTCTCGCCCCCCGCGCTGACTGCAAAGCTATCCAAGTCGTCTCCGGCGATTCTTGTGCTTCGCTCGCCAAGAAGTGCAAGGTTACCACCGCCAACTTCAACAAGTACAACCCCGCCAAGAACTTCTGCTCTACCCTCGCTCCCAAGCAGTGGGTTTGCTGCTCTGCTGGTACTCTTCCCGACAAGACGCCCCAGCCTAGCAAGGATGGTTCATGTTTTGTTTACAAGATCAAGTCTGGCGATGGCTGCTACTCGCTCGGCCAGAACTTTGGTATTACCCAGAAGTTCATTGAGGATGTTAACAAGAACACATGGGGCTTTGCAGGCTGCAACCGTCTTCAGCTCGGCCAGCCTATCTGTCTCAGCAAGGGAAAGAACCCTATGCCCTTGGCCATCGCCGGCGCTGTCTGCGGTCCTCAAAAGCCTGGATCCACCAAGCCCTCTAGCGCCAAGACAGGCTGGGACCTCGCCAACATGAACCCCTGCCCACTTAACGCCTGCTGCTCCGGCTACGGTTTCTGCGGCATCACTTCCGAGTTCTGCACCAACACTACCGCCAAGGGCGCTGCCCCCGGTACAAGCCAGCCCAACACTCCCGGCTGTATCGGAAACTGTGGTACCAAGATCGTCGGCAACACCAAGAAGCCCGCCAAGTTCCTCAACGTGGGTTACTTCCAGGGCTACAACCTCGGCCGACCCTGCTTGAACATGGACGTCACCAAGCTCTCCCAGGTCACCACTCCTTACACTCACATTCACTTTGCCTTTGCCGGTCTCAAGTCTGATTTCTCCGTCCTTCTCCAACCTGATGTTCGTGCGCAGTTCCTCAAGTTCAAGGAGGTCAAGGGCAGCTTCAAGAAGATCATCTCCTTCGGTGGCTGGGCTGGGTCAACTGATGCGTCAACATACCAGCTTTACCGTGATGCTATCAAGCCTGCGAACCGTGACAAGTTTGCTTACAACATCATGACTGTTTTGAACAACCATAAGCTTGATGGTGTTGATTTCGATTGGGAGTATCCTGGTTCCGCTGGCTCTGACGGTTCTTCTACCGATACTGCCAACTACGTTGCTTTCCTCCAGGTCATGAGGAACAAGATTGGCAAGAGCGGCAAGACTATTTCCGTTGCTCTTCCTGCTGCGTATTGGTATCTTAAGCCTTTCCCTGTTACCAAGATTGCGCCTCTTGTTGATTACATGGTCTACATGACCTACGATCTTCACGGTCAATGGGGTATGTCCTTCTCCCTTTCTCATATGTGATTCATACTAACGTCTTCTAGATTACGGTAACAAGTTCATCAGCTCCGGCTGCCCCAACGGCAACTGTCTGCGCTCCCACGTCAACAAGACCGAGACCCTCGACTCCCTCGCAATGATCACCAAAGCCGGCGTCGACCCCGCCAAGATCGTCATCGGCATCTCCAGCTACGGTCGCAGCTTCCGCATGAAAGACCCCAAGTGCACCGGCCCAACGTGCCAATTCACCGGCAGCTTCAGCGTCTCCCAAGCCGAGCCCGGTGTCTGCACCGGCGAGGCCGGATACCTCTCCGACGCGGAGATTCGTCTGATTGCGTACGACGCCAAGCAGGGCAAGAAGGGCGTTACAGCCAAGACGTGGTATGATAAGGACTCGGACTCGGATATCATGACGTTTGGAACAAAGGGTAAGGGCATGACTGATTGGGTTGCTTATATGAGTCCTACGACGAAGCAGAAGCGTACGGATTGGGCTAAGGGGTTGAATTTTGGTGGTGTTGTTGATTGGGCTATTGATCTGGAGACTTGGTTCTCTCCTAAGCCTTAGATAGTTATCTTCTAATGGTTCCGATACCACGGATTATATATACTAATAGCTCATGAATATAATGAACTAAGACTGTGGTGCCTTTGCGTCTTCTTCGTATTGTTTCCATCGATATTCCCTCTCAATTCCTTTTCGCCGTTGTGCCGTATCACAAAGCTTTTCATTGCCGCATTCACACTCTGCACCCTCACGAAGCCAGCGATAGGTAAGACTCCATCGAATTTGTCGTAACCGCACTGTTCCATCAGGTAGAGTATCAGTTTTGCGAGATTTAATGCCATGAGTCCAGTGTAATCGTGAATCACCGCTCATCTGCATCATACTCCTCGGTAACAAGTCAACCTCGACCTTCTCCCCTGTTTCTTTGTTCGCAAATTGCATGAAAAGTGGCGAGCCCAGAGATAGCGAGTAGAGCTGATCGAACGGGCCGTGGGTGTCAACGTGAGGCGGTATTCCTGTTCCTGGGGCGTATTGCTGAAGACAGACTTGATCCGGTGGACGGCTCTCGGTTGTTGGCAGTAAAGGAACTAGCCAGTCTGGAAACGGCTTGAAGGGCGTTTCCTCATCGATGCCGAATGTTTTGTAGCTGAATGTGTATCCGTAGTGAAGCGAGAGTCGTCCCCCTCGGGCTGGCCATTCTAGCTCATTCTCGAAAATGTGAATGAGCTTTTGTTCATGCTCTGGTGTGATGAAATCATGTTGCATGAAGATGCCCGATGGCTTGATTTGTAGTTCCTCCATTTTGAGTGCTATAATATGGTGCAGTTCATATTTGAGTTGTGATGAGTGAGATAGTTCAAGGTCTGATTCTCGTACGAGATGAGTCCACGCGACATTCCGAGTTTTCATATCACGTGATGCCTTCACGTAAATCCTCATTGACAAACAGTAAAAAAATACGCAAACCATCATGAGGGTATTTCCACAAATTCTTCAAATTCTGGATATGTCTTAAGAATCTCATGACTCTCCCATGCTCTTGCTCTCATTAAATTGTCGCACCGACTCCCGGGCCTTGATAATCAGCTCCCCGCAAGTGTTGAACGACGTCTCGGTCGCCCCCGTTGGGTCTTCGTCCAACCGATCGCTAACTTCACCATGTGCAATATGAAGTCTCTGCTGATCCCTCTCAGTCGAATCATGAAGATCATGCTCTGAAAGGGTTATGTTGTTCGCAGCCAAGATCGCCATGGCTGCTTGCGTCGCATGAGTACAGCTCCTAGATACTGTTAGTTATTGGACGGTACAATTGATTGTATAGCTCGTCTTACCAACGGAACGCCATGTCGCGGCTGTCCACTTTGTCTACTATGTCTAAGCACTTCCGCGCAGCTGTGACTAATCCTGACCAATTCGATGGTAGCAATGGGGTATCTGTCTCATCTCCATTGCGAGCCTCGCCAAACTTTAATAACCGTTTCACCCACTTCTCATTGCGTAGAGTCGCTTGTCGAATGGAGAAGATACAGTGATAATACGTTACACGCAGCTGTTTGAAGAACCTCAGCTGTACATAACCAAAACCGGAGAGTGTATCTCCCCTGTATGCCTCAGGAATCGACTCAACCCATTCTTCCAGCATCTCGTCCAAACGGTCCGCCACCGTCTCTCGCTGATCGAAAGAGAGTTCCGAAGCCCGAACTGAGTATACCAGGTCGAATATCTTGCCTTGGATAGTCGCTAGTTCAGCGCGGAGCCGAAGAATCTCAAAGTGCATGGATTTGTCTTCGCTGTGTAGGATACCGCCGTCGTCGTAAGAAATCTCCGTTACAGAAGAAGCAATATCATGCCCTTGCATCAGGTATGGCTCGCCTGTGAGAAGTGAAAGGTCTCTGTCCATGATGTACGCTATCCACACAAGCCGAACAGGATACAAACTAGCAAAGTCCCCAGACCATTTATGCAACCCTAGGCGGTAGACCAACTTGACAGCTCTAGCGTGCAGAAATCCCGCTCGTTCTAGATTCGGAGTCGTCATGAAATACAAGGCTGTCCCCAGAAGGACCTGGAGTCCTATTTCATTTGACAACCTCCTGTTATGTATATTACTCACATAACTGGAGGCCGTACCGATGAATTTCTCGTCATCTCCTTGGTAGTCGTTCTTGGGATCGTTTCTAAGAGATAATGCCAGCATAGTAAGGATGGCGTACCGCTCAATTGACACAGGACCCTGCTCTCTGCATTGATTGTCAAAGTACTCATAGTCAAGTTCGCTGAATAGTGGCGTGGCTGGGTTGACACCATCGAAGTAGGTTTTGATAATAGTGTCCTGGTCGTACTGTTTATACTGTGACGGTAGACCAGAAACTGACGGTGGATAATGATACGTAGCGTGCAAACTGGCCAATCTGGCCAATCCTGGGTGCTCATGATCTTCGTCGTCTTCCATGTCGGAAGTGCCAAGATAATACCCCTCCCTTGGGTATATTTGAGTGACTGTGTCGAAATTGAATGGTTCATCTTCGGTGCCGGCCATCTCTACATCATCCTCTTGACTGGGGCGCTTATTCTCTGTGTTCGCGAAGTCTTTAAATTCAGTCCTAAGTTCCTCGAGTGAAAGAATTCGTTCGGAGCTGCCTTCAGCTGTCTCGACGCGCCCATCGAAGTGTGAAGACTCATTCTCGTTGGCGTCCCTACTTGCACTGATAAGTATCTCTTGGGCGTCAAACTGATGTAAACGTACGGTTCCTGTGAAGCCTGGCGCGATGAGCTGTCCTTGACTCGAGTAACATGCATAACCCAAGTGCACTCGAGACCGTTCAACTCGCAGCTGAGGCATGTTGGATTTTTTGCATCGCAGCACATATTTGCCTGATAACATGGCTCGCATATCTGGTGAGAAGTCAGCACCGGGCATGCAATATTGTGGGGGGTACTAACCTTTCGTCAAACAATCCTGTAACGTCGTCGTCGCATTTCGGCATCGAGGTTGGATGAGGAAGACATGGTAGATTTGTTGGATGGCTACAGTGATGAATGCTTTGCTTTGCCATTAATGGATAGGAGAAAGATCGAGGAGATAAGGTCGGTCAATGGGACTTGCTTCTGTTGCCCCTCGCGTCATGTCCCGAGCGTTGCTGAGGTGCTAACCCCAAAGCGGTCAAGGCGCACGTGTAGTGAGCTAACTAAGACTAAAATCTACAAGCTTACATTTTCAGCCGTCCATGATAAATTTGGTGGTCAAAGATGTATCTCACTGGCAAAAGCATCCGATGATTATTTCACCATGTGTACTCTTCTGGCTTATTGTACATCAAATGGTTCTTGACAGCCCCTCACACTGTCATTGACGTCATCTGACCGTCTCCAGCTGAAGTTACCAACGACACCTTTCGGCCAGAGCCAACAGCGAACCCTCCTGTGTGTCTACCCATTTGCTCTCGTTGGCCAGTCCTATTGCTTCTATTTATCTGAAATGCCGAGTCTTCTAGTTAGTCTTGCAACAAGCGTGATTGATAAGTTACCAGCTACTGGACGAACAAAGAACCCCTTCACTGATGTGCAACTACACAGAATGCGCACGCGTCCAGCTCAAAAGCTCAGTACAGTTCTCTAACACGTCGCAATCGCATGGTAAATCCTTCAAGGCTTCTGCACTTCTGCGAATGTAATGGTGTGAAGCGGCTCATCCGTCTTGGGATATCCTATCCCCGGCTCGTGCTGCCCTCGCCGTGTTGGAGTGACCCGTTCATCCTGCCCTCTGGCTTCGTCTGGCGTTTGATATCGCGGAGTAGGTCCCCTGCTTTGGGATATCTTACCTCCACCGTAAACCCAAAAGACATCTTCAGCCTTGTCACCATGGAAAGTCCGACTGCGCTGCAGTTATCAAACATTTGGGCCGTATCGCAGAATTCGACGTCACCATCCCAACCTTGTCCAGCAACGCCCGAGTCGACCCATTCCTGAATTAATTTGTCTTTGCAAAAGCACTGTGCAAAGTCAATGATAAAAGGCCGAAAGGTTGAAGCTTCCACAACCACATTGCGAGGTGCGCTGTCGTCTAGGATGACACCGCGCTTGTTGATCTCATATGTCGCGTCAATGGCTTGTTGAATGAGTGATGCCCAACCTTGCTGTGTTATAGGTTGAGCTTCCTCCTTAATGATGTCATCAAGACTAACGCCTGGGATGTGTTGAAGGAGGATACCGTAAACAGTTTGGTAATCTTGTTTTGGGGATGCTGAAGTAGCTCCTGGATCGACGATGCGTACCAACGCATAAAGCTCCGGAATCAAAACACCCTGAAGGTCTTTCAAGCGCTCGTAGACCTCAGCCTCAGTTCTGAAATGGCGATGAGTGATCCTCCAGAGCGCCGCTTCAAATCTCACGATTCCGTTGGGCCCCTGCCGAATCTGTGCTGAGGTACGAGGAAATTCCGACGTGGCTTCATCGTGATCCATCTCTTCCAGGAACGGGCCCATGGCACCAGAGTTTAGAAATGACTGGTAAGCGGCTTCAACTTGGGCGGTGCAGGGGATGTGCTTGTCATGGTATTCACGAAGGTATGTCCCGCAGCGACGATCGTAGACCTTGAGAATGGCGAGACGACCTTGGAAGCGGACTTGCATGACCGGGGACATAGTCTCTGTAATCACTCGCTCAACGACCAGAGAGATATTCTTTTCCCTCATGGCCAAAGAACCGCTGCTGCCTTCGAGTACCTGCAGTTGTATGACCCTACCGGCCTGGTATTCGGCTGAGCTCGTTAGCGGTGGAAATTAACGATGGCCAAGAACTTACCAGGGCGGACTGAAGGCTCCGACATATCGAAGATGAGGGAAAGGATTCGGTGGTGAAGGCGATGAGCGCTGTATATTTGTTGTGTGAATGCCTTGAGTGATGATATGCGTTGGTGTTGTTGAGAGAAATTGCTTGAGGAATGTGCGGAGGCGGGCAGAGCAGTTGCTTTGAAGCGACACTAACACTCTGGACTATGCCTTGACACTGTTTGCCAGTGTCATTGGAGGTGACACGTGAAGTATAAAAGGAACACTCACACACAGCCTAAGATGATAAAGAGGTAAACTGTTCTCGAAACTGCGGAGTCTTTGTCAGTTGCTGTTATGTTTGGCAGTGTCAGCCAGTTCAACCGAATTTCCCCTTCTACCTTGGCTTTCTGTCCTTGCTAAAACATCGCTAGGCTGCTGCAGTCCCCATCACTTCCTGCAAAGCAATATTTCTTCATATACATAGTTACTGTAAGTATGAAAAGAAAAGAAAAGGGAATCGCAGAGAGGCTGTAGGAATGTATTAGGCTAGAAGCCAAGCTAGGAGCATCGACTGAGACCGTTAAACTAGGGTATCTTTCAAGGCGTATTATATACGAGACTGCCACGATTGTATCGATGAATACGATGAGAAGACTTGAGAGAAAGCCCATTCCGCGTTACTAGCTTGTAGTGAATGAATCTTTCTCCAACGCGCACTGTTTGTCGCATATCTGGCTGTCTGTCTGTGGCAGTGGATCCCTAGATACTGTGGTGCTGGGGACACTGAAAATGCTGTCTAGTCTCGGGTATTGGATATTACTTCCAAAATCTTTCACGATTTCTATATCCAACTGCACATCATTTCTGATACTGGGCTTCTTGTATCTGCATCTGCTGGGTGTAGCAAAGTGAGGCGTGCAGTCCAGATCTCCTACCCCGCTTCCAATGTGCAATGCAAGGGCATCAAGTCAGCATGCGCCTCTCGTCTCACTGTCGGTGAATCCCAAAGCCAACTGAGTAATGGCGCTTGTTCATCTCAACCTCCTTGAGCTGAGCAATATATTTCTCTATACAAGTCCGCTAAACTCTGATCCATAAGGGAAAAGCGATCCGAGAGAATTTGATTGACATAATGACTGATACTGATGAGGCTATCGAAAATGCAAAGAAAGCAATCAGCGCCAACCCTCTGAACGTCGAGTATTTAACCAAGCTTGGCAACCTTCTCAATGACCGATATGTTGCCACTGGCATGCTTGCGGATCTAGATGCATCCATTCTTGTGACGAAGCAAGCTATCGGTGCTGTCACAAACGACGGAGTCAAACTGGCAGACTGCTCAAATACCCTCAGTTACCGACTTCAAGATAGATTTCTGGTGACAGAGGAAAAATTAGACCTTGAAGAGGCCATACAAATGGCACGAAGGGCCGTCGAGTTGACGAGTACACGCAACGCCAGACACCTTAGTAATCTGGCCGCATCGTTGAAGACCAGGTTCTCTGTCACTGGGGATCTAAAGGACATGGAAGCTGGTATCGCCCTTGCAAAACAGGCTGTTTCTGTCACTACAGATGATGACCCGGAACTGCCCAAATGGCTCAATAATCTTGGAAATCACCACAGCAACAGGCACTTGATTACAGGCTCCTTGGAAGACCTGGAAGAGGCAATCAACTTGAGCAGACGCGCAGCTGCCACGACGTGCGACACAGCACTTCAAGCTCTCTTTTTGAACAACTTGTCCGCGAAACTAGATCTCAAAGCCGAGGCCACTGGTAACTCAATCGACTACGACAAAGCGATCGAGTTGGCAAAAGAAGCCATAACCCTGACGCCAGAGAGCCATCCAGATCAGGCAAAGTGGCTGAACAATCTTGCAACTCATCTGATGGAAAAGTTTGACAGGTCATGGGACTTGAAAGACTTGCAAGATGCAATAAATGCTGCAAGTAAAGCTGCTGATCTCACACCCGGTGGGCCAACGAAGGCGCTGTATCTCGACGCTGTCGCAGATGGCTTGAATCGAAAGTACGATAAGATGGGCCTGTTGACCGATCTTGAAGAAGCTATTCGCATGGCTGAGATGGCTCTTGAGATGTTGCCGAGCCATCATTCAAAGCGACCACAAATCCTTTCTACGCTTTCAGATCTCTTCAGCAATAGATACCTGAGAAAAGAGATGAGGCAAGACCTCAACAGAGCAATAGAATTATCCAGAGAGGCTGCTGATGCAAAGTCTGATCACCACTCATATAAAGCGATATATCTTGACAGACTAGCAATGCAACTCAATCTCAGATCGTCAATATCTCGAACAGACCCTCATCTCTGGAAGGACTTGGAAGAGTCGATAATGTTAGAGAAAAGCGATTGCCATCACTGCGCACAACCGCCCGACTTGGTCCTTCAAGAATAACCTACAGGCTATGCTTGTTATAAAGTATGGCATGACAAAGGACCCAAGTAATACTCGATGAGTGTACCCGACTCCAACGGGAAGCACTCGACGAAGTCCCAGAAGGTCATCAGTACCGCGCAGAAATGCTCACTAGCTTAGGCTACCGTCTTAGGGACGGAGCAAAGAACGACCTCGAAAAGGCTTCCGAATGCTTTCTCGAGGCGCTCCAAAACACAAAGGCTCCTACGATAAGCCGTGTAAGAGCTGGCTAGGCTCTCCTGCAGTGCTGTCCGGACAAACAGAAAGCCTACCAGGCTGCACAAGTCATAATGAGCCTTCTGCCTCAACTGATCACAAGATCACATGAGACCTCAGATAAACAGCACGCTGCGGGGTCGAGAGCTGGTATGACGTGTAGTGCAGCAGCAGCAGCCTTACAAGCGGACAGGCCCGTCTTTGACGCGCTGCAGATACTTGAGCTTGGACGTGGTGTGGTCGCGAAGTATGGTAAGGATATGCTACTAGGTCCTTTGCAGTTGGGACAACTGTCCGCTAAACAAGCTGACGCTTACACGCACCTTCGCGATGGGTTGAGGAGTTCAAACATTCCAGTGTTATCCAGCATGGGTACTTCATTTCAGAAGCATGTCTCTGGACTCAACAAACGTTATGACCTAGCAAGGGAGTTGGAGGAGTTGATCGTTGAGATCCGAAAGGTACCTGGGTTTGAAGACCTCTGGACTGCTCCGACAGAGGCAGAAATGTTTGACGCTGCAAAGAATGGCCCAATCGTCGTCATCAATGTCAGTCGTGCTCGATGTGATGCGCTACTTATCGAGAATCAACTAATGCGATCTTTGGCTCTTCCAAACATTACGAACGACCTCTATCAATTTGCTCGTGCGGGCGATTTTGGTAGCTCAATGGTACTGGAATGGACGTGGGACAATATCACACAGCCGGTATTGAATGCTCTTGGTTACTCTAAGTCTTCTGAAGAGGGTGCATGGCCTCGTGTATGGTGGATACCTACGGCCCTGTTGACTCTCTTTCCTCTACATGCCGCAGGATATCATCGAACAGAGTCATCTGAGACTGTCCTTGACAGAGTAGTCTCTTCCTACTCTTCTTCTATCAGGGCCATCATACGCGGTCGCCAGAAAGGCTCTTCCTCATCGTTCTCTAGCAAGGCTGTACCGCGAGCGTTGCTTGTAGGCATGCAACATACTCTCGAAAGCGGATCGTTACCAACGTGAACAAGGAGATCGACATCGTGCAGAAACTATGCGAACTAGCTGGTTTGGGGACCGTTCAACCCAGACCATGCAAAGAACCGGTGTCCAAGTGTCTGTTGGACTGCACTGTATTTCACTTCGCAGGTCACGGCTACACTGATGAGGATGACCCTTCCAACAGTCATTTACGTTTAGAGGACTGGAAAGAAGATCCGTTTCGTGTTGCTGACCTACAGCGAATGAATCTTCGCGAACATGCGCCGTTTCTCGCATATCTCTCTGCCTGTGGCACTGGACAGATGAAGCGGTATAACCTGGTTGATGAGAGTATCCATCTAATCAGCGCATACCAACTCGCTGGTTTTCGTCATGTTATTGGAACGCTGTGGAAGGTTAGTGATCAGTGCTGTGTGGATATAGCTAGGACTACGTATGAGACCTTGAGGGATTCGGGGTTGAGTGATGAGGGTGTTAGTTGGGGGTTGCATCGGGCTTCTAGGGAGTTGAGAGACAAATGGGTCAAGGAGCAGAAACAAGAGAACAGGAAGGGTTGTAAAGACGAGGATGGGCGGGATATCATGAGTGTAGAGGAGGAACCTGAAGTTGGAGAGCAGCTGAGGTGGGCACCCTATGTTCACTTTGGTGTATAAAGATGAGACTGTCATTATGAGGCAATCAGATTATTTTAAAGAGCAAATTGCACTATTATAAGCATAGCCTGTATTCCGAGGTCTTCTGACAGACTATTCATTGGTTCCCTGTCGGAAATCAAGGCGTTGAGCTTGATCTTACCCCGCTTATAAAGTGCAGAAACCGACATTGAAGTCTGGTCACCGGGCGTGGAAGTGCAATATGTAATTACTCCGCCCTACAAATTTCCAAGGCAGTGCCATATGGTTGAAAAGACTGGGATTTGGTAGAGCTAATCATCGCACATAAAATCAGCCATGGCCCCGTTATTGTCCGTTATCAGATTGCGACACACAATAGTCATCGCCTCGAGTTTGATAATATTTCTCCATGCTTATCCCATCTTATCAATCTTTCGTCGAGTCTCGTGCTCAAGCGAACCCTTGTATTTCCCGTCTCTCAGAATACTTACAGCATGAATGTCTCGGTAAAAGCAAGATTACATACCTCGATTACACCACTACGGCGTCAGAACCCGAGCGTACTGATGTGCCGGAGAATGAGCTTTCTCAGCTTATAAAGACTGCAAAACCAGGCTCAACGAGATTTGTCTTTGTTGAGAACATCTCACCTGGAATCATTATATTCCTTGGTGAGAAACTGGACATTGATCCTTTGTTCTTTGCAGACTATATCCATGTGGGTTTTGAGAACCCAGAGGAATCCTCACCGCCACCATCACTTGCTACACTGCCATCTGTGATAGCGACGAGAGATCATATACATCTCCATTGCCAGAAGGTTATTGCATTAGAGGGAACAGACGAAGAGTTGATACATGTTCCATATGCCCTTAAGACCGAGTCTAATGTTCCACGAAATGTCCGCCGGCTGGTCACTCTTCCTGGTGGACGTTTGGCCTTGTCCCAAACCTGCTGCTCCTTCATCATAAGGAGTGTTGGAGACATACGTATCTGTGAGTAATTATTCTCAAATGTTCATGGGCATTTTAACACGAATAGGCCTCTTCCTCGTAGACCCTCCGGTCACGTCTGTTATTCAATCGCTTGATGGTGGTCGGATATCAAAGTACGGAGCAAGTGTTTCACATGGAGGTTTCGAAGACTTCAGAGCACCGCAGAACTTTTCATCCTTCCGAAAGTCACCCTCTAGTGAGACATGGGATAAGACCTCCATGTTGGAAAACATCGTACACTACCTGCGGGCGAGCCCACCGCCTGGATTAGACCTCAAATCCCCAAGTATCCTCGGCATTGGATATTACCCCATCTACATCACCCTATCAGAGTGGAATATCTACACGTACCTGACTAGTCGTTGTTCAAAGTACTATGAGTACTCCGATCAAGTCAAGACAGGTCGAATGCATGATGAGGTCTTAGTTGACCTGCAGCGATGGAGAAGGCGCAGTAAAAGCAGCCACCAAAAGCTGAACATACTTGGAGAAGTCATCAGCTCTCATATCCAACGCGGCGATGACATGGAGGTATGGAGTGGTGTCCTCAAGGACATAAACTCTCTTCGCGACCAACTGCACGACTACAGTCAATCTCTTGAGCAGATGGTCATGGTAGCGACGTCACTTGTTCAGCTCCTTGATTCTCGACGGTCAATCTTGGAAGCTATAAACACAAAGCGTCTGACGTTCCTGGCACTCGTATTTGTGCCGTTGGCATGGGTCTCGAGTCTTTTCAGTATGTCTGATGCCTACTCACCTGGCCATGATCACTTCTGGGTCTATTTCGCCACTGCTTTGCCGGTACTCGCTATTGTACTATTACTTTCAGCACTTCCTTACAGTAGAATTGCGATAGTGGCAGAGTCATATAAGGCACGAGTGAGAAATCAAGGAATGAGAGTTCTAGGAGAACCAGTTTAAGATACCTCATCCGGTCATGTACAAAAGAAAGCTTTTCGAATTTTATAGCTAGACTTCAGAATGTATATATGGCGACACGTTTTCGGCGACCTTTGACGTTGGTTCTCGCTTGTGCAAGTCTATCACGGTAGGTTGAACTTCTTATCAGCCCTCTGAGCATAAACTCTGACAACTTCGTCCAAGTCCTCCAGTCACGGATCCAACGATCAAAGCTTTCAGTATTATTTCATAAAAACTTCTAATACCTCCCGGCGCCATTTATTCCAGCTCGTCTGTGTCCGAAGATGTTTGGGGTAACGGTCTGGGAACTTGGTATATCTAGAAATCAACTGTGAGCATACTTCAGGCTGGCATTTCCAGCTACCTTTCTTGGCTGTATCGCATTGATATGAACAAGAAACGAACAGGCAATCGCGGTACAAGAGGCGCTTCATACGTTTCCAAGTATTTTCAAAGGCTCTCGTGCTTGGTGTATCTCCAGCTCTTCTCCAGTCGTCCGCCATGTATGAGCAGGAGTGAAATCCATCCATGCCGATGTGGATGAGTACGTGGCAAAACATGAGGGCATCCATATGTTCCAGTCTAGCCTCTTCCAGGCTCGACAAACGAGAGAGATAGTCAACTATTCCTTGGGCGTTGTTTTCGCGGTCTTCGATACCGTTACTCTCCTGTCGCAATGATGCTCCGTGTTGACAGAGTAGTTGAATGACTTCCACGTCGCATACAAGCATAACAGCGCAATAGAGAGGCCAATGTGGCATTGAAGACGGGGGGTATTGAACCAGTTCCTTGACGTGGGTTTCTCGAGATTCATACTCCATGATGAAGGGTTGCATATCTGGGATCACAACCTTTCGTTCCAGCAGAATGCGGAGGAATGTCGGATCTGGAGAGACCAGAGCTGGAAGAATAGCCAGTTGGGAGGACTCGCTGTTCTGACAGCGCTCAATAACGCGGAAGTCAATACCAAGTCCTTCCAGGGAATTCAGATAGAGGCTCAGAGTATTGGGACATCCTCCCTCTATCAAGTGGCCACAGCCGTCCACAAAAAGAGTATAGAAATTAGAAAAGCCCGCTTGGCCAATTGCTTTGCTTTGAGAAGCGCCGCTAAGGCGCTCGATGTCGTATAAGAAGTCGTTAACACGTTGCTCATCCATGGAGTCTAGAAACCAAGCGAGGGTTGTCGCAGCGTCAGCCGGATGAGGACCAACGGATCGCATTATGGCGTCAAAGTAGCTGCGAGAGACTAATATGGAGATCAAATTATGGTATCCAGAGAGCTCACTGGCGGTGATAGTCTCAAGAAGGAATTCAAGATATCTGACATCCTTGGAGCTCAGTGCAGCTTGCATCATAAGGGGGATATTCTCTGGGTGCCATTCTTCTTCAAAGTTCCATAGCTGCACCAGCTGATTTAGGTAATCGCGGTCCAGTCGCAGAAATGCGGTCTGAATCAAGGAATCGCGAAAGTGTTCGTCCAAATTAAATTCTTCGAGAAGTAACTTGAGATCCTCGAATTTCTCACAATGCCAACATAAAATTTTCCACGCAGAGGTTTCCAATGGCGATAGGACGCTCAGACAATCTTTGGCAAGAAATTCGGAACTCAAGGCTTTATCTTGGTTGCCTTGTTTGGCCAAGGCATTAATGATGTCCCTTAGTAACAACGCAACCTGGTCGGATCGAGCTGGAAAACCAATGTCATATCCAGGAAGCAGGAGGCAACTCCAGTTTTGTGAAGGCCAATTAGCCAGCACAGAGACCGAATGAACTATCGATGCGCTCAAGGATGTTGGATGGAACGAAAGTTTGAAGAGCTTAAAGCTCCAGAGGATTGCCTGCAAGGCATCATTGTCTAAGAAAAGTCAGTATTTGGGCAATCATGGGAGAGGAATAGCCTGCCTTGGTTGTTCAGGAGTCGGACATAGCTTCCCAGACCCAGTATGCGTTCTTGTAACCGTCCCCATACGTTACAACAAGGCTCCGAGATAATACAGTCATCCAATGGTTCAACTAAAAATAGGTAAGTAAACTTGGGTTCTTGCTTCCCATGATAGACACGATGCTTACCTCTCAACTTATGGATATCTTTACCAGCAAAGTTTTGAAGGACGAAATTTAGATAGATTCCCTGTTGAGGCACTTCCAACATAAGAAAACATTCTTCGGGAGCAGTCTCGGTGTTCCCAGTTTTACTTTCGACTTCCACGAAACTATGATTCCGATCAGAGAGGAGTAGATCAATAGCATTATTCTCTCATACCACTGAAATAAAACCTCTCCGCCAGCTGTCTGCCAGTTAGACTTATCACTACCAGTGCTAAACTGCCGGTGAGGCGCGATCGTGCTTGAGGGCGGTGCTTGGTGCCAGATATTCATCGTATAGTCCTCGATGTTGCCGAGTTGAAAATCGAATGTAGGAAAGCTTTGCAAACTTGTTTTCGCGATCTGAGATAGTCAGCCTAAGTGATATAGGTCTACAAGATGGAAATTACCTGACTAAGATTTCGGATGTCATCGTTTCTTCTGTCATTAGACGCACCCAAATGGGTACGTTGTGGGTGTATTGAGACTATGTCGGTCAGTATCCAGCATGCCTTGAGCAGGTTGATGTAGGCATGAACTTCATCTCCGGACCCTTGGACAAGATGATTGATTTGGGACCGAGCCTGTCACGAATAAATGTTAGACGGCAGTTCTTGTAACCATAAGTTTATTTAGTACCTTTAATAACCACCATTTGCCTGCTTGCAGCCAGTCATCGATCCCAATTGAGGCCCAAGGCCTATTGCCAGTCTCTGCACTTCTCAAGAATGCTGCGCTGAGTTCTGCTCGATCTTCCTCACCCAATGGAGCGTTTAGAAGAGGGCCCTCGGGCGAAATACGGTGGCTCATCATTAGGCTCCGAAGCTCGTCCAGCTTGATGTCCGTTTTTGATTGTTGTTTCTCAATTCGTTCCAAGGATGAACTTGCTCGTCAGCGGGTGTTTCGGAAGAACAAGAAGAGACTTACTTCTGAGCACCTTGCAAAAGAAGTGTTAAGTGGAAATTGTGAGCCATGAACTAGAGAACGTCAATGCTTCATGCCACTTGGTTGTGCCGGGATCCAAACCTTCGCACGAAGCTCGTTAATGCTAGACACCTCAAATGCGAACTTGACTCGGTTCCATTGGATTCGAAATGAACGTCTTGAACCTTCCAAGCCATCTCCCTTGCCGAGTTCCGCATATTTATCTGCCAATCGATCCATTTTCTGAAGAGTCGCATTGACTTGACCCATGACTTTGCACGTGTATTCCAGCCGTCTCTCTCCCGCCCGTTTTATCCACTCTTCCTGATCTCGTAATTCTTCATTGAGCAAGTTCATCGTGTTGGAGAGATTGCCCAGTTCTTGGATCAAAGCCCGGAGCTCCTCTGGTGCGTCACGCGACACTTTGTAGACTCGCGAGTAGATCTTCCAGCATAGCTCCCCGACGGCAATGAAATCGCCAACGCCGAAGCCGAACGACATAGTGTAGCAGAAGTTTGAAGTTTGAAGGTTGAGCTTGTCTGTGCCTCTCGAAGCTGGCGCTGTGGATGTTACAGAAGGAATCTGTGCCGCTTGTTGGTAGTTGAGATTACTTCCAGGCTGCTGACAAAGGCGTTTTGCGCAAGTGATTGGTGGTCAGTGATCATATCAGGCTGTGCGCTCACATATGCCAGTTGGCGGTTGGTAATTGGCCTGAGTAGATTCTGCCTCACCGAAATTACAATAACAAACTCCACAATTGTATTTGCATTTCTATTCCGCGTCTACGTGGGCGGTTGGTAGACTAACTTAAGTGATTGGCCCGAGTATTGCTCAGTGACATCTTGTTATAGTTCCATGGGTCGAAATTTATTCTCAGCCCTTTCAACACAATCCTTGACCACTGCATCCAACTCCTCCTCTGGAAGCCCGAGTAGCTCATTGTGCAGCTTGTCTTGAGTCTTCAGTCTCTGACCCTCCGGTGAGAAGATGAAAGAATAATAAGCCTGCACAAGTCCCATAATGTTACCGGATCTCCCCATCGCCTTGCCATTCTCAATCCGATCAGCGCTGCTCTCATGCTTGATCTCCCAGTCTGTGTCCGTTGTGTTCGTGACACGCTGAATACTTCTCAGAATATCCTTCTGGCTGACATAAAAGCTAGAGAGATAGACAGGGTTGTTTCGAAACTGCGCAATTGTTGGAGATTTATCGTCCTCATTGTTCGGGAACTCTTTAAGACTTGCAATGGCAGCAGCAGCACGACCGAATTGAGACAAAGTGCTAGTGTTGATCTTTGCTTCGCCGTCATCAAATAACGTAACCTTACGGTTATCGATGTCAAAGCCCATGAAAGACTCTCCGGAAGGAAGGCTGTAGTCGAACCAGACGCCTCCTACGAGAAGGATCCAAGAGCTGACACCAACGCGCTCTATTTCCTTGATAAGATTGATCGGGGGCGCAGCCGGTAAGAAGTCATTGACGGCGCCTTGGTTCTCGATAACAATATTGGCGGCGTAAATGTTGGGGATGATGTATCGGATGCCAGCCTTTCCAGCTGCGCGAACGATGCGATGATGGACTTCTGGGTCAACATTGACGGCGAGAGTAATGACGAGAAGCTGCTGATCCTTGAGTGCCGATGCGAGAGACTCCTCGTCTTCATAATCCACCGCGATAGCCTTGATGTTATCTGGAAGTTTGGAAGTACTGCCGATCCGGGTAAGGGCAGTGATGGTATGTTTTCCAGTCTTGAGGAGATGCTCTGTTATCTGGGCACCTTGTCGGCCGCCAGCCTACTTGACGTTAGAAGAAAAAGAAAATAATTAATAAATGGGACATACTCCGATAACAGCCACTCTTTCGATGCGGTTAGAGAAGCCTACAGGCTGATCTTTTGCAAATTGTTGCGTAGACATTGTTGTGTTTGGGCTGAATGAAGATTGATTCAAAGCTTTGGTGCTGTGAAAGATGAATCTCCGTCCAGTTGAGAGTTAGCCAAGAATGATTATTGATACAGGTCGTCTTATATATAGAAACAAAGAACCAAAAATAAATGGATATTAGCGATCTTAAATCCGGACTTCGGCCGAATGTGTTTGGAATTTAAGCTCCATGATCGGTTTTTGGCCGGGACCCACGGAGGAATGACATCAAAGGCGCAGTAGATTACAAATAAATGAATCTTTCCAATTTCAATCTAGATAATGATTATGCAAACACAGAAATCATCCTGGTAGTCCTTGGAGCAAAAGCCCCCATCTCCTGCCTCAATGATTCTTGCCGCAAAGATGCTCTGCAAGTCTCAGCGAAAGAGCCGCCAAAGTCAATGAGGGATTGGCCTCAGGACTAACAGGCAGAACCGAAAGATCACAAACCCATAGGTTATCCAGGCCTTTGACCTTTAGGTCTGAGTCCACAACACCAGGTCCCTGCGGTCCATCCATTCTCATCGTTCCGCACTCATGAGAAAATACTCCAAAGCCCAGGTGCTGCGGTCTCAGGCCAGGATCAAGACACTCTCTCGGGTCAGCGGACGTAGGTTGATTAGACGGAATCCCAACAAAAGAATCTCGAACTCGCCGGATGATTTCTTCCATATCACACTGAACCTCATGCTTGATCGGTGGTCGGCGAATATCCAGCACAGGGTCCAGGCCCGGAAGATTGAGTACAGAATTCTCATTATCGAGTTTTCCAACAAACTCGAATAGGACACAGATAGTGTCGAAGTTCTCCTTCTCATCAGCCGCATCCGTAGCAGGGCTCATGAGCGCGCCATCACGACCATAGAAATGTGTCGTGTTGAGCGTCGCAGAACTTCCAGCGAGGAAGAAATTCGCATTGATCGTCACTGTGACAAGACATTCTTCACCGCCGACTTTAAGATGTGTTTTAAGATTGAGGGGCTTTTCGGTGACGTTGTCGGACTTTTGCTTGGCAAAGCGCACGTAACAAACGTTATGGTCGATAAGACCTTTTCCTACCAAGGGGTTAAGGTGGTCAAGACCGCTGTTCAAGGCGATGGAGGCGGTGCCGATGGTCCCGGCGGAGAGGATGACTTTGGCTCTGCCGACATCCAGTTCTTTGATGGTGTTGGTGGCTTTGTCTCTAATCTTGAGAGCGGTGACACTTTTGTCGCTGCGCCTTGATCGTCAGCTAGGACGCTCGATGTATGGAGGGGCTTACTTACGAGGTGTTGGTAGCAGCGTGTTGAATAGCGATGACCTCTGTGTCGACAAGAACGGAGAGATATTGATCGTTGGCGTACATGCGATTGATGATGCTGAGGGTGGTGCTGTATGCGCCCTGAGCGAACTTGTATGGCGCTGGGGCATTGAACTGCGCTGCGATAGGCATCAAGCTGAAGTTTGATCCGGAGAGGGCATTGTTCAACATCTGACTTGCGTCGCCGATCTCTGAAGCACTGACTTCATGCTTGCCGTCACCCTCTGGGTAAATGACATCGCCAGGCTGCGAGTCAGTGAGATATCTGAACGCCTTTTGGTATCCTTGTACTTCACCACTCTTGAGGTAAGCGACAATATCAGGCGGGAAGAAAGCATTGAGAGTTTCGTCACCAATCTCTGGAATCCAAGTACCCCAGAGATTAGATCGTCCTCCGACGCAATACACTGGACCGCCGACGTAACTATCGGACCGATCCGTGCATTGGACTTTGGCCTTCACAGCGTCGTAGACACGCTCGTTGCCCTCGGGGGAGTTGCTTGCGCCACGATTGAAGTAAGGGCGAGAGGTATTGAGAACGTGGGTAGAGAAGATGACGCTGCCGCGCTCGATCAGCAAAACTTTATATTGTTGAGACACAAGCTGTTCAGCTAAGGGCCCTCCGCCGAAACCACTCCCGACAATAATGTAGTCGTAAGAGTTGAGTTTGGCGAGGAGGCAGACAACATCTGTGTCGAGATGGAGAAGATGGTCCATGGTGAAGGATTGACCAATGAGAATGACTTGAGAAAGCTTGTCGAGATTGGATGAGAGAAGGAGATGAGGGAGAACCTGGGGGTATTATAGATGCACACCAGGTAAGACAGAATTGAGGGGGATATACCGATTTGGAGCCGACGAATGTGATATTGAAGTGATGAGTGCATGGCATCAATCACATCCTTAATGGGGGATGTCAGCAAGCCACTTTTGGCCCAATTCAGCTGAAGTAGATCATCAATGGGACCTCAATATGCATGCAGAGACAGCTGAAGTCAGATCAATAGTTCAGCCACCTGTGAGGAGTAATTGGATTGACGCAGATGCAGTATTCAGGGAATGCATCCAATGCCTTGTACAGACACTCAGTCATGCGATGTTGAACGGTAATTCCAGCCGGCACTTATGTTTGAGGCCACCTACAGTTGTTCTAGATATGTTTCATTGCATTTGATACAGCGGCACGGCATGGACCGAGTCCGCGAAATAAATCTGATACGGCGGAGCGGTATCGCATTATGTCGTGGATATGACAACTGGAACCTGGCCATTGGAATGGGCCTTATCAGAGCACAAATGTTGAGAAACATGTAGCGTAAAGGTCTTACTACCATTGGGACATCGAGATACACGACTCGACCAGTTCTATCTATGCAGGATGAAAGAATACAAGATATGCAGTGACAACGACTAACGTAATAACAAAAATACACATTTCAACGCCTCTTCCAAAAGAATACCAAGATCAAAACATTGTAGGACAGTTTAAGTGCACCAGCGAGAATAAACGCAAGCCAGAACTTATCCAAGCCCGCAAACAAACCCGTGATGTACAAACCAAGACAGCTTCCAATCGTCTTGGTGATATTAACAACACCCATAGCAGAAGTCCTCTCATGATCCAAAACACCCGCCGAGATGAACGCCTGTCTAGGCGCATTATCAATCTCGCGCGTGACAATTCTAAAGATGAAGATCACAAGAGCGATGTACTTGTTCCCAGGCACAGACACCATCAGTAGCGAGATGGAGTTTACTGTGTGACAGAGGACCATGGTTTGCACCTGTCCGATAGCGCGTGACAAAGGTGACGATGCGAGGTTTAGCACGGAGGAGATGATGCCGGCGGTGAAGGTCGCTGAGCCCAGGGCTCCCTCGGGCATGTCGTACTCGCGCTTGAAGAAATATGTCATCCACGAGATCTGTGCAAGGCCAGAGCCCACAAAATCAAATATCAGCGCGAGGGACAACTTCCACATGAAGGCGAAAGACGCTGGAGTGAAGAGGCGCTTCTCCTGCACCGTGGCGAGGACCTGAGCTTGTGTTTCGGTAACAGCTCCGTAGCCGGAGCTATTATCCTCCAGAAGAGGAGCAGTCTCATCATCGGATATTTCTTCATCGGGGGTGAGGATGCCGGATTGGGGAGTTGAGCAGGATTCTTTCTGGAGGGGCATTTGCTCGACTTCGGAGCTGAGGAGGAGTGAGCACAGGAGTTTGAGGAGGCCGATACCGGCGTAGCCGAGGAAGATTATGCGGTGGCAATCTAGTTTTTTCATGCCGTTGTCTTCGAGGGCGTTGATGAGCCAGCCTGTTAGGAGATTACTCGCTGCTGTGCCGAACATGCCTAGCATAGACCACCAGGCAAACATGTCATTGCAAGTATGTGCTGTGCTGAGACGAGCAATAGCTGATTCCTCAATTGCCTTGAAGGGATCAATCTCATTCGCACTACATCGTCAGTCTCCCCCTTCACTCTCACAAAAAAAGGGCAAAACATACCTTGGATTAATAACAGCGACGATACTCGCAAGAAGCAACAGCCAGAAATTCTCAAAGTACGCAAACGCAACACCTCCTGCACTCATCAACAGCGCTCCAACAGCAGCAGTCAACCTCACGCCTACACGATCGCCGACCCAGGTGAGGATAAAGCTAATAGCAAGATCACCCACGAGCGTCAGCGTCATGAACAGGCCGATCTGCGTATCGTGAAATCCCAACGCGTTGAGATACAGCGCCAGAACGAGCGTCGTTCCTCCATAGCCGAGGAGGCGGATGAAGCGGAGAAGGATCAGGATCTTCAGGTCTCGGCTTGACCGCCACAGAACATCGGCGCCGATGCTAGAGAGGAAACGACCAGCTACCGCCATGGTGAAATGCCCTGTATCCGTAATCTAGGAAAAGAGGGATATGTACAAAGAGGAAAAACCCTGGGGGAGAGCAGGTTGAGATGCTAGTTCTAGTGTTTGCCTCATTTAAACAGATCTTTTTTTAAATTTTCCGATATCTTCTCTTCGCCCCTTTGACACCGTCGATCATCCTCTCGCACGGCCCATGCATGTTCTAGATCATGCGATCGGACTAAGCTTGGCTTGTTCGTCAGCTCCCTCCTCCCTCCCAAGCAGGCAAAGGGCAAAAAAAAAGCACCTCTTCTCAAATGGGAACAGCTACGTAGACGAATCATGACCCAGCGTGTGATGCTGTGCGCGTGCCAGAGGCTCCCTTTGGCTAAGACGAGTCATACATTGCACAGCGTGTGACCAATCAAGTTTAGGTAGAGCGTCTGACTTTTCTCTCGTCTACTTGCGGGCAGTACGTATTCTAGCTAGGGCAGGCATTGAGTATCTGTCTCGCCCGCTGAGGCCTTACCGTGGGGGTTGTCTTGTCTTGTCTTGTCTACGGCATTGACCACATCTTCTCCCTCAGCGGCAGAGACGGGCTGTTTCCCTCCCGCACACTACGCCAGCTCTCGTATTCCGCAAAGCGCTTGGCTGCATACCCCGCGTAGTCAAAATCAATAGTTCCGGTCGCTGTCTCAGCCTGGATGAGAGCGCAGAGACCCCTGTCGCAGCGGTGTAAGTCAGTGTCTTTGTCTTTGCTTTTTTGTACCACCGCACTCTTATCTGTCTGTGAGACACTTACCAGTAGAACCCGGGAAAACCCCTGTGATCGTCGACCTGACGCATTAGATGCTCCACAGAAGCATCATTGACAGTCGGTATGTCGTGCTCCCGACAGAGTTCGGCGTGGGTCGTGAGATACTCTTTGATGAAAGCGCGTCGGGTTGATGTCTTGGGGAGCAGATTGTAGTCGCAGTCGAAGCCGGTCCATTCAGCGAAATGATTTGCTAGTTCAAAGGCCCGAGGACAGTATGTGGCGTGTCTCGAGGTCGTTCAGTGTCTCTGTTTCGGGGACATTTGTAGCGCAGGGTATGACTTACTCGTAATCAATGAACCGAACTGATGCGACATCGCTGCTGTCACCCGACTCTTGTACAATGATGTTTGCGCATAAGAGGTCGCCGTGAGCGAGAACCTATGCGGCTTATTAGTAACACAACACACAAGCAAAGAAAATGCAACGACGCACTAAGGGTTCCGGCACGTCAGTTGACAGCAAGGCATCGGCTAGATACTTGAACTTTTCATGCAAATCATCAATTTCGGCCTGCGATCGGTGAGGATGTTTGGAGATAGAATCCAGCCATTTCTTCGCGGTGGACCAAACGCCCGGTTTGTAGGTCAAGACTTCTTCTGGGTCCGCTGTAGGAAGGGTCGCGTGCCACCGAGCAAGCTCCCTCGCAACACCGCGGAAAATTCTTGTCTCAGACATGTCGCCTTCAGAGCAGACTCGTCCAGAGATGAACTGATACGCATGTCCATTGCTGAAGCGAACCAGTGGAGATGAAGACAGTTGACGTTCAGCCAGGAGCTTGTGCACCCTGAGTTCCTCTATCGGGAACACGTCACGTTAGACACGAATCCAAGATGGAAGTTACAGACGAGATTGACAGTCTCTCGACGTACAAGGTACGGTATGGGGGAATGGGTACGTACTCTCGCGATCAATGGTGATGTCTGTGCCATCTCCATAGACCTTGATCAGCACTGCATCTGCAGTGGCAGAATCTGCCGTGGATCCATCGGCCGCCGTAACCTTGAAAAGCTGCCACTTGTTTTAGCGCATTTTCGTCCCGTGTATCTGGGTAGGTAACCATGAGGGAATACTCACGCCATTCGTCGTGCCCTGAGTCAAAGCGGAAATACGCATGTCGTCGATCTTCCGATCGGGGAACAGGAGCGGAAGAAGCGACAGGGCTGATCCATGAGCATCTGACGTATCAAAGACAACATCCTTGAACGGGATATCCATTCTCCACTCTCGGCAGTTCAACAAAAAAGGATAATACGGTGTAATTATAGGGATGTAAACAAAGAATATCCAATAAGATGATAAAGATGGGAAAAGGTTGGGAGGTGTAAAAGATGGGAAAGCCCTTAAAGTAGGTAGCTAGCTGTCTGTGCCTCTGGGTGCTACCGCCCGTGCCGCTTTTTTCCCAAGGGGCGGGCTGTAAGCAGCAGGGATCGACGCTGAGGCTGCGGCTGAGCTGAGACAGCAGAGCAAATAGTTGGTTTTTTCTTGGCCCGTGTCTCACCACTTGATGCAGATCGAAGAGATGCTGTAGAATGTGGAACAGAGGGAGTGATTGGAGGCTGGGTATAAGACACCGCCTTGTTTCTTACTGTGGCCCGAGCACACCATGCGGCCCGCCAGAAGGTGATCATTACACTACATACTCTACCTGGAAATATTGGCCAGCCACATCGGAGACTAAGTCTCATTGAAACATTTTCGCGTCTGTCTATCAATGATTGACAAGAGCCAGGAGAACGATGAACGCATCTCTGATATCATACAGGTATATAAGAAGAAAGGCACACGACAAAATGGATCTTGAAATCATCAGCATCTCAGCATTACATCATGGCGCCTACAAACAGTCTTCTCTACAAAAACTTTCAGAAACATCCCGCGGCTCTTATTGAGTCGACGCAGGGGATTTATCTGAATACTAGCGATGGGCGCAAGATTCTAGACGCTACGAGTGGAGCGGCTGTTGCGTGTCTGGGCTATGATAACAAGGACGTTCAGAAAGCTGTTGTAGAGCAGCTTGTGAGTGTCCCGTATTGTCATCCCGGCTTTTACAAGACGCAGGCTGCGGAAGATCTTGCGGATTTTCTCGTTGAGTCTACGAATGGTCAAATGTCCAAGGCTGTTCTTTGCGGATCAGGTACGTGAACTTTCGTAAGAAGAGTGGAAAATGGAGTACTGATTAAAGGTCACAGGATCTGAAGCTGTCGAGGTCGCGCTCAAGCTTGCGAAAACACACTTTTCGCATCTTGCTATTCCTCAGACTGAACGAAGCCACTTCATAGCCCGCGTAGGAGCATGGCACGGCGCTACGCTCGGTGCCCTGACGCTGGGCGACTTCAAAGTACGAAAAGATCCCTTCGTGCAATTGATCTCGCAGAATTCTTCGCGCGTATCAGCGTGTAGTTCGTACAGAGGACAGCGCGACGGTGAAGATGACGAGGCGTATGTTGCGCGTCTTGCCCAAGAGCTCGATGATGAGTTTTTGAGGATTGGGCCTGACAAGGTCTGCGCTTTTGTGGCAGAGACTGTTGGAGGGAGTGTAAGTCAATTCGTTATCTTTGTCTGGGGAATGCGCTGATCTGATGTGTTTAGGCGAGTGGTTGTGCTATGCCGTTGAAGGGATATTTCCCTGCTATGAAGGCTGTTTGCGAAAAGTATAACGCTCTTCTTATTCTTGACGAAGTCATGTGTGGAATGGGTCGTACGGGTACTCTTCACGCTTGGGAGCAGGAGGATGTTGTTCCTGATATCCTCGTCGTCGGAAAGGGTCTCGGTGCGGGATACGCTCCTGTCTCTGCAGTCATGATCAACTCCAAGCTCGTCGAGTCATTCCAAAAGAGCGGCAAGGGTTTCGCCCACGGTCAAACCTACATGGCCCATCCCCAAGCCGCAGCCGCAGCCCTCAAAGTCCAACAAATCATCCGCGACGAAAACATGCTCTCACACGTCCGCTCAATGGGCGCCTATCTCGGCAGCAAGCTCAAAGAGCGTCTCCTCCCGATGCCATATGTCGGCGACATCCGCGGGCGCGGACTCTTCTGGGCGGTTGAATTCGTAACCAACAAAAAGACCAAGACCCCCTTCCCGTTTGATCTCGGGCTCAACGGGTTGCTGCACTCGCGCGGAATGAGCGCTGGGTACGAGATCGCGCTGTTCAACGCTAATGGAGGGTATGATGGGTACAGTGGGGATCATTTCCTGATCTGTCCGCCTTTTATCGTGTCGAAGGAGGATGTTGATGAGATTGTGGAGAGGACGGCGAGGGTGGTGGAGGATACTTTTGAGGAGTTGGGCAAGTCGGCGGTTTGGGAGAAGATTACCCTGCAGATGGAGATTGATGAGGTTGAGGTGGAGGTTAAGCCTGCTGCAGCGATGGTTGCTGCGCAGTGAAAAAGTTTATAGATGGGTTTTTGTAATTATTTGGTAGATTTCTATTTGATTTTTTGTTGACGATAAAACTTTTGAGGCTGGTGTTCAGTTTTGCATTGTCATAACGTTGATGGTCAATGTTCGAGAAATCGCTGTTGCAACGGCGCGGCTCAAACAGGTCACCAAACTTTCCTTGCCACAAACGTTTGTGGCCCACCACCAATCCGCCGGTGGAAAACTCAATCTCTGGATGAAGTCCAAAAAATTTCGACAGCACCACCAAGTTTGAATGGTTACCACTTCAAGCACCAGGAGTGATTCGCAATACCCGATTGATCTCCAAAGGCGCCAGTGTTGGGCGCACGATCTAGTCAAAAGTTTGACTCACTTGTTCAACAATTCCGGGCGAATGGTTTAGTGGTATAATACTCCCTTAGCAAGTTTCGTCCATCGGATGCTCGCATCTGGGAGTGGTCCAGGGTTCGATTCCCTGTTCGTCCAACGCAGGTGGGTAGACTCCACCAAAATCCATTTTTTGACCTTTACTACAGCAGCATCTGTTCTTTTTGCAATCAATGGTGAAGAATGAGCAACCGCATTGAATGCTCTTAAGCATGCAATTGGCTGCAATTACCTCCTTCCACTGGCTTCAAAAGTTTACGATCAATGCTGGCCAACTCTTGCCTGCTGCAGGCTGATGGATTGATCAGAGGTCAGAAAGAAGTCGAGACAGCACTTTCTAAAAACGCCAGATTCCTTCTCGAGGTCCTGTCGAAATGGAAAGCACGACAGGTCTTTTGCGCCTCCGACGGAAGGCCTACTCAATCTTACTCTCTTCGTTCACTCCCGCAATGTTTCTCCCTCTCTCATCATCTCATCTTCAGCATCATCCCCGTCATCAATAACGCACCAAAACAAAACCCAACGAAGCACTTTCAATTCTCTTCACACTTAAAAATATCTTGTACACCGCGGTGATGGAGACACCAATTCCAACATCGGGTCTCGACGATCCCAACCAAAACCCGCCCATCGCGGCCCAGATCCTCGAGAAGGTATCTCCCGAGGACTCCAAAAAAAGTGATGCCGTATTCTTTTTTGACCGCCCGCGTCACTCTTACCAAATCGTGGCCTCCCAGAACGGGTTCATCTGGGCTGTAGCAGATGTCTACGACAGGCAATCTGGACTTCGCATTCGGGTGGATAATATCTGGCTTGCTGTTCTTGCACAGTTGAAACCCCATATCCACCAAGTCTTTGATACTCGGGAAACAAAGGAGTTGCCATACTTTTCGGAACATGAACTCAAAGACACAGAAAGAGTGGTGAAGTGCTTACGCGATATGCTTGGCGCAAAGTTTGGTCCTGAGGTCACGAACTTTCTTCTTCCCCGTTTCAGCACCACCACGATTTGGGATACCGGGGCGGCCGCTCTCATACTACTCGGCACAAATTGCCAAGTTCAACACCATCGGAGATTCGGCCATCCCGTGGCGGTTGACAATCACGGGCCTATTAGGGTCATGGGAAGTAAGAAGGACTGGGAAACACTGCGACTAAATTTCACGAAACTCAATAACCGGTCCCAGGATCTAGGAAGTGCGATATTACGTCTTTTTGCGATGCTGGACAATTTGCTGCGAAGTGGTACTCAATACGAATATCCGATGCCTTATGTTGCAGCTGATGCGGCAGACCCTCTACGATAGTGGAAATTCTGGGGCAATGTGCTCAGAGCAAACCTCGGCGGACATGTCTTTGCTGATTGGCTTGAAATCTTCTTCGACCCGCGGAAACTTAAACGTGAGGAAGGAGTCATATTCCATGTTGACATGCCTTCTGCTGTTACAACGATACCTATTCGGGTCGACTCCGGTCAGGGCTATATGGACTGTACAATGATTGGAGGTTTACTCGCGCATACCCGCGACGTGTCAGGTATCGTTGACCCAGCAACTTTCCGTGGATATGAGCATCAGCCCTTGTCCGGCTGGCTTTTCTACCGTAATAAAAATCTTTAAACGGCGGAAACGGAGGAGGTAATTGTGGTGGGGGATCAGAGGACAGAGTTGATTGAGAATCCGGGGCCTAAGAGTCCCGCACGGCACTCGACTCGAAGGAGGAGATGGAAGTGAGAAAGAGAAGCGCAATCACTTGTTCAAACAGCGACATTAATCCTTGAATTATATACAAAGAATGAGAATTGAATCTGGCTCAGTGAGTCCCAGCTGATAAAAGGTCTTATTCCCTCGCGCAACGCCCCAGTACCCTTGTGTTCCTCAAAACATCACTGATTACCAGGTAAGCTTTTCGACTCAAATCGCGCTATAGCCCGCGCTACTGGAACTTGAATTGCGCAGTAGTGACATCCGTGAGCACGTTCTCATTGCCATAGAAAATGTTGTTGCTCTCAATGTGCCAATATATGGGCGTCGAACCACTCTCAGACTCGCACGACAGAAAGCCGACGACGACCGCGCATTTGACAAAGTACCGGTACTGATTGTTGACAATATTTTGGTAGGTATCAAACTGAAATGAGAGTTGAGGGCCAAGCGGGATGACGGTTTGGAGGTAGTTCTTGATGCCACCAATAACGGTGGTCAAGCGACCTGTTGACGCTTCAAGGGCAAAGGTTGCGGGGGTGTCTCCTTGATCGGTGAGGTAAACATTGTCGAGATAGGTGTTGACTACGCTTCCGTCGGAGAGCACGGCGTTGATGGGGGTTCCTTCGGGGATGGAGGTGGTGGTAGTGGTCGCAGCGGCTGTTGTAGTCGGCGATGGTCTGCAGTGTCCTGCAAGGGCGAGACCTGCTTGGGACGAGAGCACGAAAAGGAACAGGGTCTGAAATGAGAAACGCATGATGGAAAGGAGTGAATGGTATCGGCGAGTAAATGAGTGTGGTGTGCTGTGCCAAGACTGGGGAACAGACCTTTGTTTTATAGATCGTGGGTAAGGGGCTTGTAATCTCGCAAATCTGGAACCATCGGATCTTAGTGAATGACTATTAACTGTTGGTGTGCCGATCGGCCGGTACACTAGCTACAAAATGGTGTTGTGTTGAGCTATAAGGCTGGAGGATTCAGCTATCGACGCCACGCTCCCGAGTTAGCGGTCCTCACACAAGACAATTGGACGTGATACGAGATTTTACGAAATTATCCAAGTATAGCTAAGAGCCATCGATTGCAGTGTAATTTGAAGAGAACTAGAGCAGTGAAGGAGATTTGAGTTTCATCAACTCTCCGTTCCATGAGATGTTACCGATTGTTTTCTCAGTATAGCTCCCTGATACTCTACTCCCTGGTTTCCCTACCCATACCTAGTCAACCTGAACGTTATCTCTAGACTACACCGCCACCGTGGAAGGTTGAATATGCTTCCCGGCATCTTTGTCAATGCTCAGCCCATGAGGTGCCTGAATCTCACCATCCTCACTCGTATCACTCACACTACCCCGTCGAGCACGTGTCTTTTCCCTGCCAAGCATTAGTTCCATTCCGATACATATAGCTGATCCAAACTTACCCATGACTACCATAAACAATACGAATGACCTGAGTCATCGCCACTAGAAGAACAACCATGACCGCTGAGTAAACATAACCCTTCGGGAACCGAGGTGCTTCGACAGTAGGGTAAACAAGAAGTGGTATCCAAGCTTGAGTCGACGTGGCTATAGCCGTCATCAGAATAAGCGTCAAGGCTCGCTCCTCGTTATTATGTCGAAGAATGGTATTCGCCCAGCCATAAAGCACTGATGAAACTGCAACGGCGGAGTAGCCGACGCTGTAAGCGTACCACTTTGCTGCCTCGGGGACATTCCAGATTGCTAGGATGACAAGGCCAGTGAAGTTGATCACCGATGCAAGCGTAATAGCAGCAGGTCTTCCAATCCACAAGTCGGCGCTGAAGTTGATGAAGAGAACGAAGAAGATGCCCAGACCAGGACTGATTGATCCAAGCTGGTTCACTTTTGTAGTGTTGTAGCGATCCAAGCTCTTGATCCAAAGGAGGAAAGCAGCTGTGTTGGCACTAGTGTTGAAGAAGAGAATATCCCAGAATACGAGGATGTAGAACTGCCAACTCGTGAAGATGCGGCGGAGCAGAGTCCACGAAAAGGGTGTACTTCGAACTTTATTCCCGTTACGTTCCAAGCGATCTTTTGCGAGCGCGATTTCAGACTTTTTCATGACCAATCGGTTGGGCTTATCCGGCGTCCCAGGCCAGAGAAAGTATCCCACAAAGGCCAGTGGCAATGTGATGATTGCGTTGATGATGAAGTTCCATCTCCAACCAGCGAGGCCGTTATGGCCATCGAGGTATTGCGTCGCAGCACCTTGTAGAAGACCAGCGGTCATAGTCCCAAGAGTAAGGCCGATGTAGAACAACCCGCCTCTTCTGCCAATCTCATCTGATCTGTACCAGCTCCCGAGGACGAAGTGAACACCAGGGAAGTATGATGCTTCAAAGATGGAGACCATGAAACGGTAGGCCATTATCTCTGCGTAGCTCGTAGCGCGGTACTGAAGGAGGGTAAAAATGCCCCATCCTGGTATAGGTCAGCGAAAAGTTGAACACGCCGTGGAGGGTGACATACCGAGGTCAAGACTGGGAACGAGAATGTGCATCGGAACACGAGGGAAGAGATAGATGAACGGTAAAAGACCGACGACGTTTCCAACGACGAATATTGTTTGGAACTGGACTAGCTCGTTACCGTGAAAACCGAGGTCTTCTGCCATTCCGGAGACGTAGGCATTATCTGGTGTGGTCAGTGAACGACCACTGGAAGTAGAAGATTGAGCTTACTGATGTTGGTTTGGTCCACATATTTGACCCAGTATAGAACAAATGCGTAAGGAACGAGTAGAAGGTCAAGTTTGAGGATGAGTTTCTTTTCCTCTGGCGTGTCGGTTGGTGAGTACCAATGGTACCACTTCCTCGCAGGTGGTTCAGACATATTTATTCTAAGACTCAGCCAGTATTGTCAGATATATCGCGACTAAATGTCGGGGGATGCACAATTTATGTTAATCCCAGATATGCCATGCAAGAAACGGCCTCTCCCAGAAAGCTGGGTCGCATCCTAGTCAATTCGTCAAATATCCAGCAAGCACATCAACGTTAAGTCCGTGGGGTAAACCATCTATCTTTCTGACAAATAACGATAGGTTACATGCTTCCGATGAGATTTCGCCTTGACGTCCAATACTATGGCTGGATCTAATCGGTTTTGTGGTTTAGTAGATACTAGCTGTGATGATGCCATCTCCACGAGCATTGCGTGCCGTGAGGACTACCATACTCGGCATTAATAACCGCACAATCTCCGCTAGCGGAGGCGATCAGATGTAACGGTCAGTAATCAAAGAATTATAATTCGTATCAAATTAGCTATCATTTGATGGGTATCACCCATATATTCTAAGTCCATCTCCATGTCGCCATCCCATTCTATTGGCACATTATGACCGAGGCAGTCCTCACAATTGCCTCACAAATCAGAGTCCCTCCCACTCATCACTTGTCGTCGACTCACCTCGTGGCGAGATACTGTCGCACCTTGTAAAAGGCAATACCCAAAGCCCAGATCACAAGGATGACAATCGCCTGAACAGGTGCAAAGATGGCACCTCGAACAACCACAAATCCGCTGACCAGCACAAACACTACTGGGTTGATCGAAAAGGTCTTGTAAGGTCTCTTCAGATCAGGTTCACGATATCGTAGGATGATAGCACCGAGAACCGTGAGGAAGAAGAAAGAGTACTCTCCCAGACCATTGAGTGTCAAAAGAGCTCTAAAGCTTCCAAAGAGGATGTAAAAAGATGCGAGGACAACTGAAAGAATGATGGCGTTGATGGGTGCGTCTCCACCTTCTTTAGTAGACTCATCTTCAGACTCCTCGGCTCCCTCAGCATCAGGTACAACGCCGACTCGGCCAACGATGGTGAAAAGACTAGGAATCCAAGCCTTTCTTGCTGCGGCAACGCACATACGGCTTGCGACGAATGAGTTGCCAAGTAAAGAGCCTGCAACGACCAGACAGATGAGAACAGCCGTGACGATACCGAAGCCTCGGCCCAAAAGGCGCGTGAGGGCAGTGACAGCCACGCTATCAGTAGTACTGACGACGTCCCATGGGAGGAGAACGTAGTATCCAGCGTTGGCGGCGAGGAAGCAGATGATCGCTGTTGGAATTGAGGTGTTGATAGCAAGGGGAAGTTGCTTCGCAGGCTGTGAAAGCTCAGCGGAAACATAGATGGCCTCGTCATGTCAGCGCAGGGTCATTCAGTAAGGAATCAAGAACTCACCTTGTCCCAGCCAGAGTAAGCCCAAAGAGCCGCATAAAGCGCAGCAGAATAATGTCCAAAGATCTCCCACTGACTCAACTTGCTCCAATCTGTGTCTGGCCCATTCGGATTATACGTATCTCTATACTCAAACCAATTCTTCTTAAACCAATCGCCTCCTCCAACTTCTTTATCAGGATGCGTAGCATGCACACCGACAACAGCTAGCGCAGCCATGACCACGACAAGAATGCTCACAAACTTGAGAACCACGAAGAAGCCGTTGAGCCGAGTACTTGCTTTCGTGCTGATAGAGTTTGCGACGCTCATGACGATGAGAACTAGGATTGAGAGGAGCTTGTGCGATATGCGGTGGTCTTCGTTTATTACGCCTGCAGCTGAGTAGGCGCTCTCGACAAAGACGATGGAGAGGATTGCTAGCGTTGCTGGCATGACGGTAACGATCCATGTCCACGCTGCAAGAAAGCCCCAGATATCGCCATATATATGCTGAAGATATGGCTGAACACCACCTGTACTCCGTTAGACAATCCCCACGAAAACAATTAGGTTGAACCTTACCCTCGCCAGGAATAGCAGTCCCAAGCTCAGCAAACGTCGTAGCACCCGTCCAAGCCAGTACACCACCAACCAACCAAATAACCAGTGCTAATCCCGGCGACGGAACATTCGTATCAATAGAGCCGGGAGAAGTGAAAACACCACTACCGATGACGATGCTGACGACTATACCGAAGGCTTCGACGGCGCCGAGGTTACGCGTAAAGGTACCCCGCGACGCGGCTGCATCGTGATCGGCTTGGCGATGCTCGGACAGAAGAGGCTGTTGACTCGCGTCTTCAGCGCGTTCTGAAGACATTTTGAGTTGTGGTTTTATGAGAGGGTTGTAATGGGGATGTTGAAACAGGGATGAGTCGATGGGTAGTGAGATGGAGTCATGACCGGATGACCCATGGGTCATTGCGTGATGAGACGGGTAATCATCGGCTATGACGTGATGAGTGTCTTGTCGCCATATCAACAATCCAGCTCGAAGAAACTTAAAAACTGATATCTATCTTAAGCTTAATTGATAAAGTTACTTCCGTCGTACATAGAGTTCGAAATACTGTTCAAAGTGTTGGTAGTTGGGCTCTAGAAGCTTGACGAAAACTTCGGTGTAAAATGCCCCGAGATGAAACCCGTCAATGCCACTGGGCAATCAAACAGACCCAATTTCTCTTGGCAATTCGATGATCTTAAACAGATTCTCCCGTATCGACAATCAAACATAAAAAATACCCTGTTTTGAAACTCGATATTGAAACAGCTATGAACCGAAACATCAAAAGTCCACCAATCGAGAACTTCGTCTCGCACGTCCCAGTTAAGCTTGAACCAAGCATAAAAACAAGATGATCGCCCAAATAATCCCCTAACTGGAGCCATTCTCATTCCCTTCGTTTGTTTCTTAGTCTTAAAATATCACTTTCGTTTCTGCACTCGTTACAATGGGTCTCTTCAAGTCTGCGACTATAACCCTCCTCGCCGCTGGCGCTCACGCCCTCCCCCAGGCCGTGACCCAAACGGCTGATACCCCGACGGCAGTAGAGACATACACCGCGAATCCCAACATCGGCCCCGGCGGCTCCAACTTCAAAGATTCAGCGCACTTCCGCATCTACGCCGGTTCCGCCGATGCAACCGCCCAAACGCTCGAGATGCTCGAAGCAGCATACGAATGCTTCGTCGGAACGCTAAAGTGGCGATCGCCTGGTCTTTCATTCAACGATGAGAACGATTCGGGACCGAAGTACAAGACTAATATCTACACTGTTGGTGACTTGGGCAGTGCGGCGGGCGTGATGCATAGTGATCAGGCAACGGGCATGGCGTATCTGGAGGTCGTGGATCAGTACCTTGCTGTGCCGGGCGTTACGGTCCATGAGTACGGTCATGGAATGCATTATCATCAGAAAGCTTGGGTTAATCAGGGTCGAACTGGGGCTTGGTGGGAGACTCTCGCGAACTGGGTCGCTGATACATACAAGACCTCTGACATTTGCGCACCCGCGCGAAAGAACCATAACCAAGAGACTGCACCCACAGAAATCGAGCTTAAGAAGGTTCTTGGTGATTCTCACCAAGTCATTGTCGATGGATCCGTCGATACTGGTAATTACTACCAAGCTTGGCCTTTTCTGGCGTATCTGACCTATAATCCTGATGACTTTGCTGGTCTGGGTCAAGATACCATTCGACAGCTGCAATTGCAGTACGAGAAGGATAGCAACGAGACCCCCCTTCACACTCTTGCTCGCGTTTCGCAGAATGCTACTGTTGGTGATATCGTCGGTCGCTACTGGGCTCGTATGGCTTACGTTGACATCGGCCATCCTACCGCCCAAGAAGTTTTCTTCCAGCAACGCGCTGATATCCCCTTCGCCAACATGGAAACTGCTGGTACTGGATCTTACAAACCCATGGCCGATCGTCAACCTCGCTACATGGGCGCCAACATCATTCCTCTCGACGTCACTGGTACTTCACTCGAGGTCAAAGTTTCCGCCGATGCTGAGTTCGTCGCTACTATTGCTATCTACCGTGAGGGCGGCGAGTCTTCGTACGTTACGCTCACGGATGGCACTGGTACTGTTCCTGTTCAGGCTGGTGACGATGTCAGTGTTGTTGTTGCCAATGCTCCTGCTAAGCCCATTCTGTATGATGGCTTTAATTTGAGTGCTGAGGTTTCTAAGGGTCTTGATTATACTATTACCATTACTGGTGCTACTGTCAAGGCCTAAGCTCTTCAAGAGTGTTTTTTCGTGTATATAGAGTTTACAATGTAGAGCAGTAAATATTGAATGGCAACATGAGGCCTAGATAGCCATGTTGTGCCAATACTTCCATCGCTCAATCTAGCCTAGCTGAAGGCGCATCCATAACACGATACAGCGAGTGAAAATACAGCGGGAAAATACTATTCAAGGTTCCCAATTCTCTGAGCTGATACCAGAAGTCAGGTCCGACTGAAATCAGCCTAAAGATATCCTAGCCAAGCCATATCTTGCCAAACTAGATCTGTACCGAGATAATCAAGTATAAAAGTATCTAGCCCTTCAGGTGTCGGGAGGGCAGTGTTCTCCTCAACACCCTTCGTGTTATCCAACAGTCCTTGAAGAAGCTTCCGACTGCGAGTGCAACCAGGGTCAAGCGGCTCCATCAGAGCAAATAACTCAATCGCTCGACAAACGGATCCATGGCACTCTAACTTCTCCGCTTCCTGTTTGTCTGACATCAGACCTAGAACCAGAACTAATGACACTTGAAACAGGTTCCAAGCGCTATTCCAGCACAGGAACTGGTTCGAAACCCAATCCACCGTCATCAGATCAACTCCCTCCTTTGCAACCTGTATACATTTTCGTGCATGGGCCGTTTCACGGGTACTTTCTTGTCCCCATTGTTTCTGACGCAGCGCTGTAATTAACAACCCTGGACGGTAGAGTGTAAGTCGAGTTGTGATCCATCGCCACCAAAGAATCGCTCGTGCAGTATTGATGCTTGGCGGACATTGCTCACGATGAGCTAGGAACATATGTAACGAGTCTTTCCAGGCGATAAGTTCGCGATCGAATTCGTCAACTTCGTCGGGGCTGATTAAAGGTAACCGGGCGAGTCGCTGTTGTACACGCGTGGCAATCCGACAGAACTTTTCACTGGCGGCAAGGGATATCGTTCCGTAGTCCTAGTATACAGCAATGCGTCTAAGCAAAGGCATCCAAGTAACAGTGCTCAGTGTGGCTTACCATATCTTGGAGGGCTGACATGGGCGAAGTCAACGTTATAGCTGGGTCCCAATACTCGTGACTAGGACGTCCCAGAGTGGACGAAGCCCACGTATCTAGACACAGAATAGACCACCACGTACGTATTCGTGCCGCGGTCGAGCCATTAGCGGGATGGCAAGCTGTATTCGTAGAGGCCTGTGAAGCTTGAACTCTATGCAAGCCCATTGCTACGGCCATCTGTAGGGTTGCTCCCATGACAGCAACTGCCATGTTCGGCTTGTTGAGAAAGTGAAGAACCATGCCACTATACAGAGCCAATGCTTGCACCATGTAGAGGTGCCCGGAACCAAAGGAGTTGATGTTTAGATGAGGTAGAGCTCGTTTGTAAAAATGATTGTGCGCGCTGAAGTGGATCAAGTCTGATGCCATTGAGCCCATAGCGAGCACCATGTTCAGCAGAGCGAGCCATGGCCCGGCTTCATCCTCCTCCGTATTAGATTGAAGATATCGCTGACGAAAGTCGGCTTCATCCACCATTGGGATGACAGGGTGTACATGGCTAAAGTAGGCGTTTATAAGCGGTATCTCGTCTATTTGCAGGCAGGCTGCGTCGCCTGGACTAGCAGCTAGGGTTGAGGGAGTCCTCCATGCTTCAGGGCCCTTTGGAACTCGTTGTTGTACATGAGGAGAAAGATGGGCGATGACTTTCAGAATTGTAGGGACAGAGGATATACCCAGGTATGAAGCGTTGGGCGATTGTCGTGAGAAGGCTAGTCCGTTGACGTCGTCTGCCACACGCGACGTCTCACTTTCGGTATCGGATACTTCATCCCAAGTGAAGTTCTGTTCCACCGAAGGTTCCAAAACCTGCAGATGATCCTGTGGCTCAGTCTCAGTAACAGGTGGGGGTACCTTGGAATCTTGCAGTCGTATCAGCAACTGCTGACGGGTCATGCAGGACAGTTCATCAAGTGAACTTGAGGGGAACAATGATTCGATGACCTTCCGGGCCTTGGCGTAAGTATTGGTCAGTTCGGCGTGAGATCTGTTATATGCAGCGTCAGCGCAGGCCCACTTTGTTCAGTGCGCGTGCTTACTTTATAGATACATTGTTTCTCCTTTTCCTTGCGGGATAATGGCAGAGATGTGGGACGAGGTAGTAGACACACTGCCGACAGGGAAAGGTCTGCCCTTCGCATTTGACACGTCGACGTCTGCATTCGGCGCAGGATGAATTGGCCCGGCGGCCGGTTGTCTCGGGGAGTTCCATGGTCAAGCAATCCGACTCCGAATTTGATGAGAAGAGTTCAAGTGGTGATAAGAGACATCAGCGGTGAAGGAGATTCCTTTTTTCAAGAGTTTAGAGGCTTGGGCTTAAAGCTGGCTAGGTACAGAGTGAGCATCGCGCGCAACAAGCTTAGGCAACAATTTGAGGCGAGAGTTAGTGGCGTACCTACAGTGACAATGAGGCGTTTTGTTCTACACGGGCCTGTTTCAGAATTTGGGACAACAAGGTTATTCGGATCTGAAGTCGCGGACATGTCCTAGTCGTTTGAGGATGGTCATCTCCCACTTGATTGATTGATGATGCCATCGACTTCTGTCAATCGGTCAGATAGATCTCGGCGTCGCCCGCTTGACGAACAGAATATACTGAAACAAATCATAGATCCTTGTGAACAAAGTTTAATAACCAAGAAAGCTCCCAGCACATGGCGTGATACAGAAACCTCGGCAGTTTGACCAAGTGGATTAGATCTATTCCTGCGGGATGATGATTACATTTGCCGACTAAATGGATCTCTCACCATGCATAAGCTATACCCAAGATGGAAAGTCACCGCAGCCGCCAATTGGTGACACTAGTGGGGAGATACAAATTCCCGTCTTAGCTCACGGCATGTCCGAAGCTATCTTATCATGCAGCCTTATTTCCCGACTATTCTTTTAGCAGAAAGCTTGTATAAAGACCTTAGATTGGCGCCGATACGAGTTGCCGACTTTGTTTTAATTTAATTGCTGTTAATTAGAGTCCGGAGCTAAACACGATATGTCTCTAAGCCCAGGTGAGGAAGACACTACAAGCTGGGATCTAACTAGGTACACCATAGGAAACATTGATAGTGTTTATGCAGAAGTACAACAGGTACCCGTGATTGACATTCTCTAGCAGAAACTGGCTCTTCCTGTTGCCTTTCTTCGTCTTCGAATGGTTGAAAGCATGGTGCAACGCTTGGACTGCAAAGGTGTCAAGCTACTGCTTACCGTGCCAGCGGGACACGAAATATTTAGTTTTATTGGCTCTCTTCATCATTTACAGGATGGATTGGAAGGGGTGCAATAACCAGGCCTCAAGTCCGATGTATTATCTGCTTACTGAGTCATGCTAAAGATGTGCTCGCTATTCTAACCTATAGCATAGATGATTTTATCTACTAGAGCCTAGATGTTGGCTGCTATCTTTCCTGTTATAGTACTCGGATAGTCACAGACACTGTAATCAACATGAATATTGCTTGTGGTTGTATGGCATAGCTCGAATTTTGCCAGTCTTCGCTGTCCAACCGTTATGCGTACCAATCCTCTCGTTGGTAAAGTCGAGCGCGCCCTAGGGACTACAACCTCTAGACATTTACAAAAGGATACTGAGCCTTGCGCACGCCCAGGAGGCCATTCTCCAGACCGAAACCAACGAGCCTGTGTTCTAGATGCTCCTCCCGGAGTGCTTTGTCGCGCAATAGTTGGCTATCGAACTCGATCGAAGATATGCTATACTCGCGTGGCTCAAGTCGAGCGATTTACATCGACCCGATGGCTGAAGAATGTGTTGTGACTTCTGTACCAGTTAATTGCGCGTGAGCGAGAATGTCTAGATTGTCGAACAAGAGAGAAGCCAGGAAATTGTTCAAGCGTAGGATCGTGGAAACTGGCCCAAGAGTGCTCACCAGCCCATTCAACATCAAACTCTTTTGTGCCAATGAATGGAGACTCGTCTCATAGAAACCACCTGAAGCATACCTATGATTGTATTACTGGCTGTCCTTCAATAGGTCCAGATGGAAAATTGTCGGGCAGTTCTCTGCAGGTAACCAGGCGCCATTGTCGTCATCCTACAGTTGCCACCCGGTCTCCAGATTGACGGCATGTGTTGCAGCAGCCATGGTAGATAACTAACGAATAGGACAATCAAGATCAGGGAATGCGCATAGAAACTGGGTCCTCATGTGGTATGTTGTGCGTAGCATTGGGGTTTTGAAAGATCCCATCCAATGCCACCTTGTTTCCCCTCATGATCATCGGTCAAGAGCCCTAATCGCGTTAACATGTCACGTTGCATTTGTTTCCCATACATCGGCGACAGCCATATCAGTCCACGGAACTGTCCACTTGCTCAAAAACCAAGCATAAGAATGTAACCCACTACCACGTATATTCCGATCCTTTAGGGTCATGGGCTAATGCGGCAGTTCGGAAATCTGTAACCCCGTCCTAGTGCGTCTCCACACCGTCGTGAGCATCCGTTCCTCTTCGAGTCTTCCCCGCATGCTGGTCCTTTTATGTTACAATGAGAACTTGTTACATAGTATATACATATGGGTCTTCCACAGATCGACCTTATAGTATCCACACTCTTATCTTTAACATTCAATCACTCAAACCTTCGCCATGTCTAAAGAGCTTGATCAGTCGCACAGTGAGCACGTTCATGATGCCAATAACGAAAAGAAAGAAGCTGTGCAGACTCCAGATGCCATCGCGACCGCGCTCAACAATGTTGGAGCTCCGTCGCCATGGGGCAAAGGCCATCTGAAGCTGTACATGGCTTGTGGGCTTATCTACCTGTGTTCCACCATGAATGGTTACGACGGCTCGCTCATGGGTTCGATCAACGTTCTCTCAGAGTATCAGGAATACTACGGGCTGGGTGATACTGGGTCTACCTCAACTGGCTTGGTTTTCTCCATTTTCCAGATCGGACAGATGGCGGGCGCCCTGTTCACCTGGATATGCGACTGGAGGGGTCGTAAATTGACTCTCGCCGTCAGTTCGTTCCTCATCTGCGCATCTGCCATCTTTACTGCAGTGGCCCCTACTTTGTCTTCATTTATCGCCGCGAGATTCCTCCTCAGCTTCTTTTCGACTATTAACACCGTCGCTGCGCCGATGCTTCTCGTCGAGATTGCTCCTCCTCTACAACGAGCCACAGTGGCAGGAACATACAACACTTTATACTACATGGGAAGCATCATTGCAACATTCAGTTAGTTTATCCAGCTTCTTAACTCCACTTGATCAATCTCGCTTACAGGGTACTAGCAATGTACGGTGCCAACCTCCATTTGAGTGGCAACATCAAGTGGCGTCTTCCCCTCTGGCTGCAGATGCTCTGTCCCGGACTCGTCTTCCTCGGTAGCTGGATGTTGCCCGAGAGCCCGAGATGGCAGGTTGCTCAAGGAAAAAGCGAAGCAGCGCGCGAGTTTATCATCAAGCATCACGCAAATGGCGACGCTGAGCACCCAATCGTCGCTATCGAAATGCAAGAGATCCACGATTCACTCGTTGAAGTCCAAGGTCGTTCCCGGTGGGCTTGCTTCGACCTCCGAAGCCTTTACAAGACTCGCGCTCGCCGATATCGACTTATGCTTGTCATCGCCATGTCTTGGTTTGGTCAGTTTTCCGGCAACAACGTTTCGAGTTACTATCTCCCATTGATGGTCGAGAATGTCGGGATAACCTCTACGAACATGGTTCTTTTGTTGAATGCGTTCTATGCACTCTCCGGATGGGTAGCTGCTACAATTGGAGGTATGTAAGATTTGAAATCTGGGAACTACTTTCGCTTACCATGATGGATGAAGCTCGTCTGCACGATGTTGTTGGAAGACGCAAGATGCTGATGAGCTCGTGTCTGGGCATGTCTATTGCGCTGGCTATCGTTGCTGCTACGGCAGCCGAGTATGAGCGATCCGGCAGCAAACCTTCAAGCTCAGCAAGCATTGCGTTTATCTTTGTCTTTGGGGTTGTCTTTGCTGTCGGATTCACTCCAATGCAGCCCATTTATCCAGCAGAGGTTTTAGCTAGTAAGTTCCCTCTGTCTGACTTGATCCATCACTAACACAGATAGATGATATGAGAGCAAATGGCATGATGGTCTTTATGATAACCTCCGGCTGCGCAGGGTTCGTCAACACTTTCGCAGCTCCGGTTGCTATGAAGAACATTCGGTACTGGTTGTAAGTACACCTTGGAAGCAATACTATAAGCTATACCCCTAATTAATGCTGTTTCTCTATAGCTACGTGTTCTTTGTGTTTTGGGATCTCTTTGAGTTTACCGTTATCTACTTTTTCTTTGTCGAGACCAAAGGCCGGACCTTGGAGGAACTGACGGCTGTTTTTGAAGCGAAGAATCCACGCAAAGCGAGTACCAAGCGGATCTCAGAGCCTGAGTGTTAGATGATTCACTGGAATTGGCTATCTGAGAGGTTAAATCATGGATCTAATAGCTATAGTATTAACGTATCTGACATGCATGCCACTACACAAGAACACCAGTACATCATCTGCTGTGAGGGAGTCAATAGACAAGGCAGCCAATGGCAAATTTAGGTTGACTTATCAATCAGTAGCTCTCACCGCGAACGAGCTTCATACTTCTATTTCTTAGTCAAACTATATCGTTTATAGATAGGTAGATGTAGGTAATTTGGATAATGACTTGTATAGCTCGGGGTAGAGAATACAACGAGCCATGCTTAACTTTACCATATAAAGAAGCACAAACAATAAACCAATGAAAGTTAATGATCAAGGTTCATCCTTACCATGTTTGATAATATGAAGGACCAATGTGTATATTGATCTTCCAGGTATAGGGCTGTGAAACAAGCTAGTGGCCATCGAGCGCTAAGCCGGACTTTCATATTCGCGTCCAAGCTGATTTCAAGAGCTGATGAATCCTTGTCCCGGCAGCCTAGATTTGAAGTCCGAGATTCTGTTTTACGCTAGAATGGTATTTTGTAATTTCGCGCAAGGTAATGCTCAAAGCCAAGACTACATATTGTTCCCGAACAGCCCGCGAACTGCAAAAAGGAGTCAAAATGCGGGGAAGATATAGAGGTCACGATGTCAAATTGATTAGTTTGTTAACAAAAGAAGAAAGGGTCCTCATCATCCGATGCTTGTTTAGGATATAATAGAGAATATCACAACACCTTGCCACCATCTACCTTGGTATTTCCGGCACCTACGGATATCGCCCAAAGCGGTAGCTTGTCGCAGGTAGATAGATTTAGGCGGAGGGGCCAAGATTAAAGTGTTTCTTCAACCCTTGGGTTCCATGCAACCTCAGGAGATGATGGCGTCCATAGTCAAGTAATCCTATATAAAATAAGATTGCGGCCCATTAAGCTTTCAGGATCAGCACCTACACAAGACTCAAATTATCCTGAACTATTCTGTACACCTGATATCAATGAAGAGCTTCAGCTTACTAGCATTGGGTCAAGCTCTGCTTGCAGCAGCCACTCCTCATGGCTCCAAGCTCCCCGTTCACCAACAGGGCAATAGCTTCGCTGGCGTAAACTCATTCTTCCTCCATGCTTTCAAGCCGTAAGCCTCAGCTCGTTCCACATACTCACGATATAACTAACACCCATACAGGCAGGATAGGTTGGATGTCCTGGACGCCATCAAGGATGCAAACCTGAAGCTCCTACGAATCTTCATCTCACAAACTGGCCAGAACTTCAAGAACACTGGCTCAGTGGCAATGCCTGACATTGAGCCCCACACCGTGGGTGTCTGAGACGACACCCAGCTCAAAGCCATAGATCAGATCATGGTAGAAGCTCAAGCCAGGGGCATCAAGCTCACCATCGCAATCCACGATCGCTACCAGCTCGGTTGCTGGGGAAGCGATGCTTACGTGTCAAAGTACCATCTGCCTGCAGTAGACTGCAATACTCAGCCAGCTAGCGCCAACAACGTCGAGTTCTGGTATTCTGACAAGAATTGCATTTCTGATTTCCAGAATCGGATCCGTCATGTTCTTGAGCATAAAAATACGCTTATCAGCGGAAGTCCAGCCTGGAAAGATCTTAACAGCCACATTTTTGCGTTCAACATCCAGAATGAAGGGCAGGGCCACTTGAACAACAATGTTCCGCCTCATCCGTCGTGGTGGTGCGATCGAGCTAGCTTCATGCGGGGCATTATGGGCAGCAGCAAGGTTCTAATCTCCACCGGTAAGTCATCACGCTCACAGAGCTATCATTCCATCGCTAACACAAGATCGCAGGCGGCGGCAATGAGTTTCCCAACTCAGATGTCGCAGAGAACTGGGCTTGCAAGGCCTTGGACCTTGTGACCATCCACTCCTACATGGGCGTCAACGAATTCAAGACCAAGGGTCCAGTTGCGCTGCAGCACGCCAAGAGCGCCAACAAGCTCATGCTCTTTGAGGAATTTGGTGCTACTGGGAGCAGTAAGTCTGCCACGGTCGGTCAGCATATAGACGTGTTCAATGGTCTTGGTGTGCCGTGGATGCCCTGGCAAATCAGCAAGCCTGGCAATAAGGCGAAAGATTATGAGTTTTGGACTGATGAGCCTACCTATAATGTTGTTGAGGATGGCTCGAATGATGCTCTGGCAAAAAGAGCTGCACAGAAGTGGTCTATCTAGAAACTATGAGGAGCATTGAGCCTGCTCAAGTGGGATGGTCATGGGAAAGGTTAGCTTCTATAGTTTGGACTACGGTGGACTTATTCGAGTAAATAATAGCAGGCTATTAGTATGCGTAAGATTGGGACGAGCTGATGGCAAACATTCCCAGTATCATATCAAGATAACCTCACCCGAAGAAATCAGTTTCACTATATTTAACTACGGAGTGTATTACGCTAAACTAGATTACGGCTACAAACGTTACTCAATCTCAATGAATCATGATACGCCAGCACAGTGCAATCATAACAACCATTGTGAAAACCCCTGTCCACCTCGGAAAACCACCTAGGGAAACCCGCCTCCGAAAATGCCACCGCCACCGAAAATACCGCCGCCGCCAAAAGGGTTCGGGAAGTTCGAAGGATCGAGACCATGAAGGATCGTGTTCCCAATGTCTTCAAATTCTCCCCCAAGTTGTTGGAAAGCTTGACCAATCTGATCAGCGCTGAACCCAATCTGACCCAACAACCCGTTGATCTGATCAGCACTCCAGCCATACGCCGTCTGAACAGCCGATGCTATCATCTGAGCATCATTACCAAACACGCTCTGTAGCGCTGACGCTACTTCTTGAGCAGCGAATCCGGCCTGCTGCATGGCTTGTGCGACAGCTGTGGCAGACAAGCTATACGCAGTCTGCAGTTCGCTCGCTATAGTCTCGGCTGCGAAGCCTGCTTCCTTCATAGTAGCGGCTGCCTGGTTGGCATCTTGGTTGAAGGCAGTTTGCAGAACACTAGCGACATTCTCAACGCCTGTGATGACGTTCTGCTGGACCTTGTTGGCCCACGCGCCAGCTATGTTTAACAGGTCGCCGAAGATTTGGTTGGCGTTGCTCTCGATGTTGTTGAGGATAGCGTTCAGTAGATCACTTACGCTTGAGATGTTCACGTCAGCTGTGAAGTCGCCAAAGCTACGCGTTAAGCCTTCGAAATCGAAGCTGCCACCGACTGAAAGGACGATGTCTGACGAGCTGGTGCTTAGTGCAAAGTGCGCGCCTACCAGCGCTTGCACAGGCAAAGATCCGAGACTTATTCCGCCGATTGAGGGTAGTGAAATAGTGGCATCGAGGCCGTATTGGAATGAGGCTGCCAGGTTGTGAAAATCGGATAGTGTGCAGCTCATGTTGGAAGTCAAGATGCCTCCAAAACCCACCTCAAACTTGATGCCGTCCGAGTTAATATCGGCATCCAGGTGCCAATTCACTACCTCAAATAAATTGATAGCACAGTTGATGTGCAAGAAGGGCGAAGCCAGCGTCTGAATCTTCAACACTGCGCCACCAGGAGGCACCATCTGCTTCATCGTAGCATCCTGGAGAGCCTGCTTCTGCGCAGCCTTGGTGATGATCTGGTTGTTCTTGATGGGGTTGCCATTAGCATCCACCTTCAAACTAACGCCAGTGCCATCTCCCGTGATCGAGAATATCTTGCCCAGCGACAAAGGAGACATCTCAATGTCGGCTTTTACCCCGTTGTCGAGGTCGAGTTCCACGTCGCCGTAGAAATCGAAGCCAAAGATGTCAGCAGCGGCACTGAAGCCGTAGCCCATGTTGGAAAGGGACCCGTCAGGCAACACGACAGGTTGCATGGGATTCTCAGACCACTGGAAAGAGAGATCGGAAAACACGACGGGCACGTCCACGGGACATTGGGCGTTGGTGAAGACTGTATAAATATCCGTCAGGTGCATCTTGGGCACGTAAAAGGAGATGTACAGAGGATTTGGCACCTCCTCTATCAACTGGCAGACAACCACGAACGAGTCATCATCAAGAGGCACGATGGTGTTGCTGCCGGCGTCACCGATGTGAAATTGACCTGACAAGCCAATCGCCGCGCTTGGTGGCTCAAAGATAATTCCCATGCCGACCCCAAACGAGTCAAAGTGCACGCCTTTCATGACTGGCGGCGCCGGCAACGGGCCCTTGTCTCCCTTGATAACTACACCAAAGGCAGCCTCGATGTTATCAATGGTCATAGACAAGTCAGCCTCAAATTTGTTGCCGAATATGTCAAACGGCATCTCGCCCGTAACAGTGAAGACGACGAACTTGAACAGTGGGTTGATGTCAATGGTGGCAGTGGGCCTGTTGATGTTCAAGGTCCCTGCACCGCCAAAGGGTACATGCATAGCATCAAGGCTGATAGACAGACGCGTGCCGAATATGTTCAAGCCCACGGCGTAATTGAACATGACCGAGACCTGGAGATGTTGGACGTTGAACAGCGACCCGAAAAACTGCAACGCTTGATCTGACTGGGCAGGCAGCTTCTTCAGATCTATCCCGGCTTGAAGAGCGAGGATATCATTATTGGTATTGCAAGTGAACTTGGTCACCACAATATCCGGAAGGAACTCAGGCCATGTTGCGCCCAACAGCGTCGCGAGAGTACTGAGAGAGTACAAGGCCTGGTCCATAGGCTTGCTTTTAGACTCAGGTTGCTCTGCTGTGTATGTAATACCCATCATATAGGTAGCAAACGTGCAGCTCTTGTACTGCTCATGCTGGGCAAAGAACTTGTTCACGGGGGCGACTTGTGGCTTGGATGTGTCCTTCCAGATAGCATTGAACGCCTGTGTAAGCGGATCGTTCTTATTGTTGGTGATGAACGTGATGAAAGCCATGGTTTGAGCCATGGCCTTGACATTGGCTTCGCCTACGGAAAATGGCCCGGTGCTCACATCTTGCAAGTAGATGAGACGTGCCAGTGGGGAGTTGGACTTTGCATCGCTGACGATCAGCACCGAGGCTGGGTGCTTGAGCTGCAGTGAAGATGTAGTCTTGGGAGGTACAGTTGCAATGGAGGTCAAGGTGCCGAAATAGTTCTTCTTATCTTGGTCACTGAATGAGTCGTAGACTATGACGCTGACGTCTAAGTGGTTGGCAAAGGATATTTTGGGGGCAGTGATAGGGGGAGCCATGATGGTAAGGTTAAGCAGTGTTGAAAGAGAGAAGAGGGGGAAGTAAAGGGAAAGGTAGTGATAGATTGTCTGCAATTTGTGATTGTTGAGGCGATGGTGGTTCTTAATTAACTAGATTTCGGATTGATACAGACTTGGCAGGACAGATATCGTGAATCAAGTCAATAGACATCCATTCTCATCTCATCTGATGAATAGTACTGTGACATACATCCAATGCGACCCAGCCTGCCTGTCAGCCATTTGAGGACATTAGCTTGTACGGGTATATCCGAACCCGCTTGATACCAATACCCGGGCCGTTCCCTCCGTCATAGTGCGGAGCTCAGCTCTCGTCCTTACAGGCGCTATTTGATCTAGACTCTGCATCTTTCGGCCAATTGAGTTTAGAGGAGATGTCAGTGTGATACAAGATTATTCCAAGCAGCCACGTACGACTCAATTACGAGGCATCTTACTGGACCTTTTCCCGTAGACAGTCGAATTCCCCGCTCCTTGACCGGTTGTGTGGCTCATCGTAAGCTTAGGGCTGACTTCTCCAAACCAATAGCGACACTCGTGGCTGGCTAATTCGAACGGCTGAACATGGACTATCGAGGGGTGATAGGCGGCCCAAGCTCCTGACGTGGCGCTAGCTACCGAAACTAACGATGATATGTACCGGTATGGTGTTTAGGGCTGCATGTTATCGTGTCAATACCGAGAATGGTGGCTCGTTTGATTCGCAGCGATAAGGTAGCTGGACTAGTGACGACCTGAATTGGACGAAAGTCCCGTATTTCGGCATTTCCATTCCGAATAGGGGCATTCCAACTGCGAAAGGGATACTGAGAGTGGTAACGCGGGAGCTGACTTGCATCAATAGTTAACATTGGGGTGACTTATCTAAGTCAATATCGGGAATAGCGGTCAGATGGGAGCGGACTGGCCGCTTGGTGGCTGGCTGAACACAACTAGACAACTGACTTTCGGTATATTCCTGGGAGTTACCCCTCATACTGAGCAAACCGAACCATGCCAGATATGAGTTCGATACCGATTGAAGGAGGTCCCTTTCTCATCAATGGTGCATCTTAAATTTACCCACTTACATCAATACCGATAATGTTGGCTAGTCGGCTTGAATTGGTGGTCAGAATGGTGGCTGGCTGAACTTCCCATCCTTACAATGACCACAGTAGTGATACATGGCTTGTGATAGTATGCTGAGGCTGAGCATATTCATCATTCTGACAATACATGATTGGGTGAAGACTGAGGGGAACGGGTAGCGGGCTTCTGAGATGGCTTGAGCGAGACATACGGAGTCTTTCCGTGAGGAACAACTTCAACAATTCGAACCAGCACAGCAAAAACCATCTTGTTTTGAATACTTGACAGCTTTCGGATACTTCCGCTACTGTGATGGAAAGTTTGTGTATATATAGCTGCCAAGACTTCGCTATTCACATCTATAGCCACTCACTCATTCTTACAATCATCAAACACATCGAAACACTTCCTTCTCACTTAACCAATAGCCATTTCTATTTTCAACAATCATGAGTTCCACAAAGAATCCCGTTGCCTCAATCACCAACAACTCCGGTGTTTCTGTGGACATATACGATGTCTTCAATCCTAGCACCGACCCAAAGGTGCAGGGGCCGTTGACATACACAAAGATTGCCACTATCTCGACCGGCAGCACTCAGCAGGTGCAGACCATTCACTTTGCCAGTCAGCTGCAGGCCATGTTCACGGGCAACGTCACAGCCTTGAGTGGGTTGTACTACCAGCAGTTCCCTGTTGCCGTGCTGGCGGTTTCCCCCTTTGCTGATTCAAACGCTTTCACTGTTACCAGTGACAATCAGCAGAGCATGGTGGACTCATTCAAGTTCATCAAGTACAGTCAGGCGAACCCTTCCTCGCAGCTGGCCACGCAGTTTCGCACAGCTCTCGGCGACACGACTAACCAGAAAACTGCGGTCAACAAGTTCTTCCAGAGTACTGGTAGCTTCAAGCTGTGCACGCTTTCTACCTGGACTGCCGTCTTTACTTGGCAAGCCCAGTTCACAAACCCTTGGCAGGGAACCTACTACCTCTACAGCCTTGATAAGGTCCCTGCTTTGGTAGCAACTCTTGCCATTACAGCTAGCGCTGCTAGCAGCTCCGCTGTGCTGACCATGGCTGGCACAAACAACGAGAACACTGCGGTGGTCATGGCAGGTGATGGTACCATGTCGGAGCAGAACCAAGGCACCGGCAACCTGTCTGTTGTTCTGTCCCCCACATGGTTGAACGTAGCCCAGACTAGTCAGCAGGACGGTCAGACCGTGTCCAACTATGTGATCGGAGCTGCCTTCACCGGCACCATCAACGGGCAGAAGGTGGCTGGCAATCTTAACCAGCTGGCCATCCCAGATCCCTCTGATAGTTCCAAGAATGCCAGCAACAAGAACTCGGCCAACGCCTTCTCTATGAACAGTCTCGAGGGCCTTGTAGGAATGTTGACCGGCATCGGTATGCTGTACTACATGGCCAAGGGCCATAAGGCGGCCGAGGATCAAAAGAAGAACGATGTGCAGAAGGACGCCACCAGCAAGAAGGACGCGCAGAACAAGGAGAATAAGGTCGAGAAGCAGTATCAGGCCGAGTCAGTGCCAGAGGTACAAACACAAGCGAAAAAGGTCGAGGCCACCGTGCCCCAGGTGCAGAGTGGCTACAAGCAGGTCAACCAGGCCCAAGACATCCAAGGCAAGACGGACACCATCCGCCAGCAGGAAAAATCCCTTGAGGAAGTCTTGGAAGGCGGTGCTCCATCCCAGGCGACAGAGGATACAGCAATCAACCTCTCCAAGGCCAGCAACGAAGTTGCCGCTGCAACGGATCCCACCAAGAGTCCAGAGGAGCGTGACGCATCTCTGAAAGACGCCACGACAACTCTGACCAAGACGAGTGAGGATATCCAGACCGCGTTGAAGGATGAGGCGGAGGAGCTTCCGAAGGAGGAGGCGCAGAAACTGGAGGATGCTAGTAAGGCGATTGATCAGACTCAGAAGGAGGCTGAGGCTGAGAAGGAGGTTCAGGAAGAGCAGGAGAAGGAGAATGAAGAGAGTCAGGAGAAGGAGGTGGAGAAGAGTAAATTTGATCCGCCGGAGGCAAGGGAGACACCTGCTTTTGAGGGGGCAAAAATAATCCCCTGAGTGTGTTGGGTTATTTAGGTGCTGGCTGTGGATTAGGACTTGAGATACTATCATTTAGTTATAAAACCTAGGTACTATTTCTGGAATTTGTTATTATGAAAACTGTTCTGAGCTTTAACCTATTGCGTGATAGACATCAATTCCAGCTACAAGTGTTGTATGTATACAACACTCTGAATATCGAGAAATGACAGCCTGGACATAAGGACTAGGCCAAAATCTTGTCCATGAAGATAGTATGCCAAGATTAGCTCGGTACTTAGGGTTTTCCTTGGATATTGAGACTAATCAATGTTGCCAAAGAGATAACCAGTGACTTTCTTCTGGCAACTTATTCTATTGAGGTCTCGACTTCGTATCGACCGGGCTTGACTGTGGCTAGAGTATTGGTTCACGAGTAATCTTTTCAAGTACCCCTATGCACGATGGCCATAGCTTCTCCGCCGGAACTGTCGCAGTCGGGGCTATTTCATAGCGGTGGATGGTCAAGTCTGATATTCCCAATGCTACGGCGTAGGAAACCGTATTTCACTCGACTGATAAGGGGCTGAGAGACGAAAGGTTGCTGAAAAACTAAGAAAAGAGCCCTCTAGGTGCAGAAACCGTGATCGGGAAGTGGGAGAGCTTCATCCAGCCAGATCATACCACTTTAGTATTTACCATCCCTATCAAAGTGTTCCTGAATATCACAATTTACAACGTGGCATTCGGCAGTTAGACCTCCCCAAACTCGTGTCCCCTTTTCTCAGGATCCAGCCCCATCGAATAAAAATCATTGGACCCATGTTTATCTAAATTGCAAGCGAGCGCCGATCACTCCAACGGTTCTGGGTCACCATGGATCTAAACCCTACCAACGTAACTATCCGCCCAACTACAACCTATCAAAATAGTTTCTACGTAGCATTGAGCCAAAGTCGTAGCCGGGGAAGCCGTATAGCTCTTCCAGGCCGTTGGTTGCACGAGAGGGGTATTTAGTCTGTTCATACAAAATTAACCTCAGTCCACTTCAATTGTTTCGTTTCTTTGTATCCTCAAAATGTCGGGTTTGAAGGTCCTCATCATTGGCGCTGGACCAACGGGTCTCCTTGCTGCTCTTGCGCTGCAGCGAGCAGGGATTGAATTTACGATTTTGGAGAGAAGAAAGGAAGCTGACCTGAACTGGGGTGCTTCGGTATGTCTTTGGCCGCAGAGCGCGAGAGTTCTGGATCAGCTTGGTTTGCTTGATGAAGCGAAGGCGCTGCATTTGCCGATGAAGAAGAAATGCAATCTTAGGCGGAATGGAAGCGTTATGAGTTGGAGCAATATGATTGAGAACATTGGCCACTAGTAAGTCTGCTTCCTCTTGACTGGTTGATGAAACTGACGTTTGCAGCCACGGCCATGAATGGATGCTCTTCCAGCGCAGCGATCTAGTCAATCTTCTCATGGGCGATCTCTCCGATATTACGAACCAACTCCTCGTCGACAAACAAGTCACCTCAGTCGCCTCGGGCCCCGATGGTGTCGAAGTCAAGTGCGCAGATGGCCATACATACAGCGGCGATCTCATTATCGGTGCAGACGGTATCAACAGCACAACACGAACCTTTGTCGACGATGTTGGCCCTGATGCTACAAGCGGCGACTTCACAACAACCTTCTACGGTTTCTACGGCCACGGCACCACTGTATCCAAAGACCTCGAACCAGGCGTCGATTACGAATGTCACTCCGAGGGTTTCAGCTCGCAGCTTATCATGCCCTCGCACGAGAAATACTTCTTCACCATCTACCTCAAACTCGATAAGCCAACAAACGATCGCTATTACATCACCGCCGAAGAAGCCGATGAACTTGCAAAGAAATATGGCGATATTTACCTCGCCCCGGGCGTTACCTTCAGGGAAGTCTGGGCCGCAAAGAACTGGACTCACACCGCACCATTCGAAGAAGGCGTCGCAAAGAAATGGTTCCGAGACCGCGTCGTCCTCGTGGGCGACTCCGTGCACAAAATGACGCCCAACATCGGCTTCGGCCTAAACACAGGATGGCAATCTACCGTCGTCCTGATCAACCTTCTCCGCGATCTTCTTCGCGATAACCCAAACCCCGATATCAAAGAACTTACAAAGGTGTTTGAGGAGTATAAAAATACACGCTTCAAACATGTTACCAAGGACGTTGAACTAGCGGGTACGACGACGCGGTCGGTTATGTGGGACAATTTCTTGTGGAAGTTTTTGGATCAGTATATTATGCCGTATATCAACGGTGATACTATCTTGGCGAAGCTTATGTGTTCGCCGACGGTTCAGAAGGCTGTTACGTTGAACTTTTTGCCGGAGCCGAATTTCAAGGAGGGGCAGTTGAAGTGGCATAATAAGCCAGTTGTTGTGAAGGAGTAAGGATGGTGGTTGGTTGTAGGAGGGTTGTTTGCGTAGGATCACATAGCATAGCATGCTTTTCATTGAGTTTAATACATAATGTCTCCATTTAGTTTTCCTCTGGTCAATCTTGACTTCCTTTTAAACTTTGTAGCTAAAAATCGTATCCTACTTCTTCAATGCAGCTGTCGCTTCTCTCAGAGCCTCAGTCAAAGTCGTCTTGCCATGAATAACATCAACATTACTTGGCTTCGAAAGATCCTTCTCAGCAATACCACCCGGCAAAAAGCATGTACTCATCTCAACCCACTCATTGACAATCTGCGGCGCAAATATCTTGCCATAAAATTCCGCAAGGTCCTCTTTCTCCACTGCCTTGATCTCAACGTCCTTACCCAGCGCCTGTGAAAATGCCTTCTGTGCGTCTAGTGGAGAATATGGCTCTGGCCCGTGAAGTTCCATGATATAAGGCTTGCTAGGAGGTGTCCAGTCGCGAGTGAGTTGTGTGGCCATTGCCTCGCCTATGTCCTTGATAGCGACCATGGCGATCTTGAAGTCTAGTGGCGTGATGGTCGAGAAGAAGTAGGGGTTTGGGCCTTTGAGTGTCTCAACTGACATGGTCCAGTTTTCCATAAAGTATGAGCACCTGATGATAATGACCTCGGGGATGTCCGTGGTTTTTAAAACTTGTTCCGAGATGTGATTTGTTTTGAGCTCGCCCTTTCAAGCTGGGTTAGCAGGCATCATAACATCGGCACGGCTAAGAATGAGCATACCACGCCCTCCGAGAATTCAGCACCAACACTCGAGAGCAAAACAAGTCTCCTCACACTACCAGCTTTTTCAATCGCCGATTTGACATTGTTTGAGATTCTTTGCGCATGCTCAACGATGTCACGTCCGTCATAGGCCGGGGGAAGGACCATCAAAACGGCATCAGAACCGGAGAAGTCTAGGGTATTCACATCTCCAACGTCACCTTGAACCGCCGTAAAATTGTTGGCGGAGCTGAACTCGTCGGGGACTTTCTTCAGATCACGGTATAAGCCTTTGACCTGAATATCGGGGTTTTGTGATAACAGCGAGCGAATGGCTGCTGTGCTTGTTTTGTTACTTGCTGGTGCGATTGTAACTTGCATCGTGGTTTCAATTAGAACAGTGATACGGCGGTGGATTGGACAGAGTGAAAACGGTCGGATAATATGCTTATAATAAAGTCGGGAATCATACGATCTAACTGAAGAGTTTAATGCTTCCAGTGGTTAGTCAGCAAAGTTAAAGTTCACGATCATTCAGCTAATTCTCGGCGTTGTTTGTGAACATTCTCACGCCAGTCCTCATGTCATATCAGCGGCTGGATAATGACGTCACGCGAACTAGCCTACTTATTTTACACTTAACCCTTTATGGTTCGGTACCGTGTTCATGGACAATTACATACTAAACATTATGCAACTCTTGATTCTTACTTTTACGATGCCATCAAAACAATACTTGGAATCTTTGGGCTCGTACAGCACAGTGGTGGCTATCATCATTGGTCTGTGTGCCCTTCTCCTCACAGCCCCGGGCTGGTCACTCGTCAGCACAGCTTTCCGAAAGGCTCGAGTAACCATTCGGCCGTCAGACGGCCACTGCGCTCGCCGTACATGGAGGGTATACAAGGCTACAACCTATTATTGTCATCCATCTGACCGGCAGCACACTAACCAAGGACTACGTGAATCGACTAACCTGGGGACATCCACCGTTGCTTGAAGATCTCAGGGGGAATAAGAGCTATTGAATACATGAAGATGTATGAAACACGGAGCGGTGTGAAGGCGTATCTCCTCAGGACGAGACCCTCGGTGCCCGAAACGGAAGATCATTGAGCATTTTAATGGTTCACCTAGAATATCAGAGGACATGCAAGCCGTGTTTCAAGCTGAGTGGGAGCCATTACTGACACATGTTCTGGTCGCTGCAGTGGAAGGTTTTTCCTTTACACGTATAACTTAAATTCGAGAAGCTTTGAATGTAGTGCTATGTCAATCACAAAGGGCCTTCCGGAGGAGTAACAAACACTAGCTCTAATCAGCTTGCTCACCCTGGGGCTGAAACGAAAAGTCCTCAATTAGTCAGGAAACGAGACTGACTCTGCTCTTCCCTGACCTACTAACGTTATGTCACGTGCCAAGTTTTCCAGAAACGGCAATCCGCTTCACCGGAGATTTTGTGATCGGCACTGTTCGGTAGTTATGGCCAAGAAAAAAAAAGCCTCAACACCAAACTATCATCTCGTGATATTAAATCAGAAGATTTTTTCACGACATTTTAGGTAAGAAGGATCCACTAAAATAGGCAGCGAAATAAAAGTTGTTACCCCGTGTCACTGAATCCACAGAGTCTCCGCTGGGGAGAGATCCCCATGGAGTAGAAGGCCGAGAATTGGGCCGATGGGAACTGGAGAATGATGGTGATCGGATGAAGACAATGTCGAGTGGATGAGAATATGTCTAGAAAATTGACCTTGAGACCGCTTTATAATCAGTAGGTCTGGTTAATATTACATGCGAAAGTGTAGAAGATGAATAGCTCTTGAGGCTCAATTGACGCGACGCGACAGGCAAATATTGGATAATAGCAAATACAACGATCATTCTACTGATGAAACGTTTCGTCGCCAAGAATTAGTCTGGGACACATAAGCAGCGCAACATCTAGTCCTCATTCTAGAAAACAAACCGGTAATAAGAAACCATGGTTCACAAAAGTCGCGCCATGAACTCCCGGAATTAATATCGTGATGGAGGCTCTGCGGTCCGTAATGCACCGTGCCCTTGGCTCTGAAGCGAAAAGAAAAACTTGCAGGTGGAGAATCACGAGTCGTTCCCCAGCGGAGCCCCAAATTGGGTCTGTCGCGTGCCAAAAAGACCCAGCCCAAGTATCCATCCAGTCAGTTCAGTTGGGTCTGTCGTGTGCCAGTTCCAGTGATGACATTATTCCAGTCTGTTAATTCCGAATCCGCCAAGAGAAAAAGCCGAGACTTCAGCTGCCCAGACACAAAAAATGAGCGATCGCCCAGGACGGCTTCTTCGGGATTTCTGCTTGGCCAATCTTGGCCATCAAAAACCATCAGTGAGCCTAAAGCTCGAGCTGTATGTAAAAATTACAGGGATTAAATTGAAGATGGTGCCCTGTGACGTAATAAACGCGGGAAATAAGCAGGGCCTAAACTACGAGCCTCCCTTTGATGAAGTCATGTCATTGTGGGGACAAATGTTAGTGGTATCAAGAATTGTGCTGCCTGGTTGTGGACTCTAACGGTAAAAGGAAGACGGTAAACGCTTGAACCTATTAGTGAAATCCTTTTGTTTAAGACGACGTCATTGCTGAACTTGACTCGGCCGAGTTCAAACAGCTACAGTCGGTCGGTGACTTTCGCTGTTGGATGAATGATGCATGCACTCGATCAGCGAATTAGCTGCGTGATGGAATAACCACATCACTAAGCTTGTCTCCTCTCACACCCCGTAATTGACATGTAAATCTCACCCTTGACTGCCGATCTCTTTCTTTGTATCGGCTACAACGGCACCCAAGAATCCTCCATCTTCCCCACGTAGAGACCACCATCTGGGGATCATCGGTGATGTCAAGAGTGGATTCTCTCAAGTTTTACTCTCTCAAACTGGTGATCCCCCGGCTTTTTAAATATGCACCGTTATCCCCAGTTTCTCAACAAGCTTAAACTACACGCAGTACCATAACTTTGGTAGTTTGTTTGTTCAATATGCCGACTCACTTCTCAGACGATCCGCCGCAGGTCATCAACCAGGATGATCTGCACGTCGCTAATTCGCGGCTTCAGCAGAACTTGGATGGTTCTACAGACCATAGCGGCGATGAGAGGACGCACAACGCTAATGGTGCTGGGCTAGAGAAGCTGGGTACTTATGATAAGTATGAAATCACTGAGGATGATTGCTACGATGAGTTGGGCTATTCGTTCCCCAAGTGGAAGAAGTGGTACATTCTCACCGTCATCTTCTGGGTAAGTCATTCAAATCTTGGTGTTTCGACTGCTGGCTGATAGTGAATAGGTCCAAGTCTCCATGAACTTCAACACCTCCCTCTACTCAAACGCCATCCCAGGCATCTCCGAAGAATTCAACGTCAGTGCCCAAGCCGCCCGCTGCGGCGCCATGATATTCCTCGTCCTCTACGCCTTCGGCTGTGAGCTATGGGCGCCCTGGTCGGAGGAATTCGGTCGATGGCCCATCATGCAGGCCTCTCTCTTCCTCGTAAACATCTGGCAACTCCCCGTCGCACTGGCTCCCAACTTTGCTACAATCATGGTCGGTCGTGCGCTCGGTGGTCTTTCCTCAGCTGGTGGTTCTGTCACGCTCGGCATGATTGCTGATATGTGGGAGTCTGATAACCAGCAATACGCTGTTGCTTATGTTGTGTTTTCTTCGGTTGGAGGTTCGGTTCTCGGACCCATTGTTGGTGGTTTCTGTGAACAGTATCTTCATTGGCGGTGGTCAATCTGGATTCAGCTTATTCTTGGTGGATTTGTTCAGATTGTTCATTTCCTTACTGTTCCCGAGACGCGAAGCACAATCCTCATGAACCGCATCGCCAAGAAGAGAAGAAAGGAGACAAACGCCAACTTCTGGGGCCCTGATGAACTCGTCCCCTTCCGCGAGCGTTTCTCTGCCAAGGAGATCCTCATCACGTGGACCCGCCCCTTCAAGATGTTCCTCACAGAGCCCATCGTCCTTGTCCTTTCTCTCCTCTCAGGTTTCTCTGACGCTCTTATCTTCATGTTTATCCAGTCATTCGCTCTAGTTTACAAGCAGTGGGATTTCGATGCTGTCCAGATTGGTCTGACATTCTTGGCCATTGGTGTTGGTTATGTCATTGCCTGGTTGGCATTTATTCCTGCTATCAAGAAGAACATCAAGGAGCGCCGAGAGAAGCCGAACGACGAGCGTGCGCAGTATGAGTCGCGTCTCTGGTTCTTGCTCTACACTGCGCCTTGCTTGCCTATTGGATTGATCGGCTTTGCTTGGACGATTCAGGGTCCTCCTATCCACTGGATTGGTTCTTTGATCTTTGCCGCCATTGTTGGTATCGCCAACTATGCCATTTACATGGCCACCATTGACTACATGATCTGTGCCTGTAAGTTCAATTGCCTTGAATTAAAGAATCTCAACTGACAACATTTAGACGGCCCCTACTCTGCTTCAGCTACTGGAGGTAACGGGTGGGCTCGAGATTTCCTCGCTGGTGTTCTCACCGTCCCCGCTACACCATTCTTCAGCAACATCGGAGCTTCATCCGGCAAGAATCTCGAATACGCTTCGACCATTCTCTTCTGTATCTCTTTCGTTCTTGTTGTCGCTGTTTATGTCATCTACTGGAAGGGTCCAGCCCTTCGAGCTCGATCACCTTTCGCCCAGCGACTTGCTGGTGAGCGTCAAGAGAACGCAGAGCAGGGACGTCGCGGAAGCGTTGCCTACGATGCTCGACGAAGGAGTAAGTCTATTCATCATTATCCCGCCGAGGGGTATACTAACGACTTATCAGGCTCAACTGCAACTGGAACTTCTGACGTCGAACGTCCTCCCGTTGCTGCACGACCTAGCTACGGACGCCAGTACAGCAACACCAACCGTTTCTTCGGTGAGAGTCGCGTAACGCCTCGCGGAACCCCTCGAGGTACTCCATCAGCAAGTCGCCGTAACAGCAAGCATTATTGAGAGTTGTAATTTGTCGTTGTGGAACATTGAAGAGGACAAATGTTGAAATGATACCCTGTTTTAAACGAGTTTCATGACTTGTATTCTATTATTATATATGATTGATCACAAGGTCAACAACCATGTGATATCCTCTACTTTAGTGTTCGAAAGATCAGTCTAGGTCTGTTGCTGCATCAAGCAAACCCACGTCATCATGGCCACGCGAAATGCCAGTTCAATTGGCGAGTCAGGTCTTTGTGAGCTCGGAGCTTTGCTTGCAGGGAGTTACGTCAATATGATGTTTCCTTGACGTGAGGCCTTTTCAAGGATCAAAGGCGGGCCCATTAGTCATACTTGAACAGAAATTCACAACAAGCAGCTCTCCTTTATCATAGGTAAGTGACCTGATCGGAACAAACTCAACTAACATCACGTTGTATTGACCAGTAGTCATCATCATGTCGCAAAGCGTGTGGCATTTCTATCATAATGAGACATGATGAAATGGACGAGTACGTTCTCGTGTAAGCTCTAGGGAGACGCCAGAAACATCATCTTATTTCATTTAGTTACAAGTCATCTCTATTAATACAATTGGGAATTGAAGTCAACTACACAGATTATCTGAAGAAGCAATTTATCTCACTATTTACGATACCGTCGTCCAAGCACCTTACAGTGGACCGCTGTCGATGCCGCCAACTCCAAAGCTTGTGTCAATCTCAACGTAGAACTGATCAGGAACCGCATTCTCTTGGTTGTAAGAGTATTGGGTGTAGTCCTGTCCATTCTGAACACCAATAGTTGCGCTTGAGCCATGCCTGGTTGTCGTATAGTACTCAAATCTGACCAAGCCGGGGAAGTCTTCATAGAAACTGGCCGTATAGTGCTCATTGAACACAATGTCGGCATTACTGCCAACATACCATTCGACAGTGAGCGTCTGGCCTCTGTCAGTCTCATGGACACCGTAGAAAACCCCCGTGTTGCACATATCTCTGCGGAAGTATTGATCGTCCCAGTAGGTGAGGATGCTAACAGCCGGGATACTTGAACGAGGTAGTGCGTAGTTGCCGTAAGCCGACGAGCCTTGATCTAAGGACAAAAAGCCGTTCGGAGACACAAAAACAGATGTCGAAGAAGCTCCAAATACCCCGATCGGGAAAGGTGCAGTGAAGCCCTGGTTTCCATCATCCGTGTTGACCAGTGGGTCAACCATGATCGGAGTGGGGTTGGCTAGGACTAGAGTTTGGGCACAGACAGGCTCTGCGGCGGTTGTAGTCGTGGCCTCTGCAGTAGTAGTCTCGGCCTCAGCAGTGGTTGTTGTCTGAGCCTCTGTGGTGGTTGTCTCCCCGGTCGTAGTTCCAGTCTCAGTCGTTTCAACAACGGTCGTGGTGGTCTCGTCGGCCGTGGTCATTCCCTCTTCAGTGGTGGTGGTGTCAGCTGCAGATGCAGCGGTAGTGCTAGTCAAAAGAGTAGTAGCAGCCTCAGTCTCGGTGTCGCTGGTGACGATAGTTGCCACGGTAGTGTCCGCGGTGGAGGACACAGGGAGGGTCGTGGTCGTGGATGCAGCGAGCGTAGTTGAAGCCACAGAAGCTAAAACAACCTAAGTCAGTAAGGGTTCTCAGGCTAAAGCAACACCTGGAAGCTGAGGGACGTACTGGCAGAGGTTGTTGTTTTCGGTTTGCACGGGCCAGCAACGACCGACTCCGCCGCGAAAAGGCTCAAGGCCAAGGACAAAAGCTTCTTTGAATGCATAGCGCGTAACGAGTGACGAAAATGTAACGAGTGGCAGCCTCTCAAACAAGAGATCAGGGAGGATAAAGAATGCTAAGAATAGAGCTGATGGGCAGAAGATTCATCTATATCTGACTATAAATACCAGTCAAGCGAGTCGTTGCTAATTTACTTTAGTCTTTGGGGGGATCGATAGTCTGCTGTCAACTTAGCTAGCGCTCTACTACGGGCCCGTTGGGTGGGCCAAGGATAAGCTTAACTAAAGTTAGAGCAATAGGAACAAACCTCGACGAAGAGCAACTAAAGGCACTGGTTATAATCATCACTTGTGGATACCCATCGAATCTTGACCGCATCATATTTCCTTCTAATCACACCATCATGATGCCAAGTCGAACGATGAACCGCAAGAGACTAGACTGTTGGTTGGCTCGTCAAGTTCTCAAAAAATCTCAGCTGAAAGCGAAGTGCCGCTAGGCTATTCTTAACTACCTGTCACTCGAACTATCAACGCCACATGCAGCCACCAAATTGATATTGGCAAAATTTTAACCGAAGAACCCTTTCGTTAAGTGCCATGAAAGATCATTCATCGCACCCTCCGGCCTCTTACAAACAAAGAAGGTGTTGGAAGTTGAGTTGGAGGGTAAAATGTCGTTCCTGGGGTTGTGCGCGGATAGCATACTCTGCTGTTAATCAAAGGCTTTGGTTACGAAGAACAAATGTTGAAATGATACCCTGTTTTACACGAGTTTCATGAATTGTATACTATTATCTATAGCATGCGTATAGCCATTGAATTATTGATGATCGAACATAGCTTCAGTAACCCGCGTTAACTCCTCCCGTTCGTTTACCTGGAAGACCAATGCAGGTTTACAATCATGTGCTGTTGGTGCAGCAAACTAATTCACGTTATTATAGCCACGCGAAATGTCAGCTCAATTGGCGAGTCAGGTCTTTCTACGCTCAGAGCTCTTACGCCAATATGATGTTTCTTTAACGTGAGGCCTGTTGAGGGATTGAAAGCGGTCACTTAGTCATGCACGGGCAGCTTTCCTATCACAAGTGATCTGATCCACACAAAGTCTGCTACCGTAGATTCTCACGGCATGAACTCGCTAGTATGGGTTCGTTGAGTTGCATCTTGATCTTAGAACAGTAATGTCTCGTCTCTCTCCCATTTCTTAGTTCTGTCGCCATGATCGCCATGCTTCACAAACTGTAACGTTACAGAAGAGGGTCTGTAAGCTGGGGGACATACGACGAAAAGCGGTAGTTGTCATTGTCGTTGTCGTCGTTACCGTCGGCCACCTGCAGGGATTGGCGAATACCGACTCCGCTACGAAAAGGCTCAAGGCCAGAGACAGAAGCTTCTTTAAATGCATGCTTCTTAATGAATATATGTTTTACCGAAAGAGCGATAAGAATGTAATAAGTGATAGTCTCTCTAACAAAGACTAGGGAGAATAAAGAATGCTAAGAATAGGGTTAATAGACAGGATAGTTATATGTCGATAACTATAAACATAAGCCGGGCTAGTCCTGGGTAATTTACTTCAATCTTGAAGAGTTCAGGTGGTTGTTTGGTCTTCTGCTGCAGCCATACTGAAGAGAACACAGCCTGCTTATATACCTGTAAGAATTCGGATGGTCGCATCATAGATAGAACTATATGGCTGATGGCTTATTTTTAGAGTTAACATTGATCACAGGAAACCCAGAGTCTATTCTGCCTGAAAGAGAGAAAAAGCTAATGTGTTATTTTGACCGAGTGGCTTGGAGATCTATCCTGGAAAGTTGATTGAATTCGCCGAAGTGAATGAATTTGACAGAGCCACATGCAGCCACCATATTGCGATTGGTAAAAACTGAAGTTGGCAGAAGGCCAGAACCCGGTTCAATTTCATCACCAAACTGGGCTCGTGCCGCAAGGCTTCTCATGGCTGAGCGTGCGAGCTAATGACGTTATTGAATGGCTTATTCACCTGGCCATACCATAGACCCGCAGATATTGTCCCCTGGATTCTTTATTTACAGCAATTTATAGAGTACTACAGTAATAACTGGAGAGACGGGCGAAGAGATTGGTTGTTGATTGAAGTTTGTGCGTTCATATGCTGAAGAAACAGAGGTGAGGTTTGCAACTGGAGTGAGTTGTATATTGCCATACTAGGATGCTAGCACTGAATATATCCCTCAACTATCTGGTCTCATCTCCCAATCTTTCACCCTATCCAATAATAATATCAAGCTCAAGGTTCTCCCCCTCCTTAACACGGTACTTGGCAGTAATGTTCCTACGATCAATGTTCAGAACCGACTGCTCAGTCAATGTAGCCTCACGCCTCTTGGTCTTATCAGTTGGATCGCCATAGTACTCAGGCAGAGACTGAGCACCGGTGATGTTATCCGCAAGGCCAGTGATGATGTCAAGCCAGGGCTTGTACACGTGCACACCAATGGCAACGGAGAAAGCTTCCTTGCCTTCCTCATTCTTGAAGCGTAGTAGGCCTGCGGTGCCGCTGTCGCTCATGTAAAGGGACAGCACGCCGTTTTGCTCGTTCCACTCTCAACCGTCGGTGTAGTGCCAGCAGGCTTTCTCGACGACGTGGAAGTAGGCGTTTTGGTTGGTTTGATAGACGCGGACTTTGACGGTGTAGGGCATTCTGAGGGCGTGAGTAAGGGGAATCGGGAAGTGAAAAGGGGACGAACTTGTATGGCTATCTTGGGGTAGGGTTAGAGTCGAGTTTTAGTTCTTGAGGATTGAGGTCTTTACTTGATGACGAATAGAAGTAGTCCTGGTGGCAGTAGTCAGGACTTTTATACCCTTTCTTGACTCATCTTCACTCTTTGCTCTTTAGAAACCTCTTGTCTTCTCATCGGTACTGCGATGTCATTCTTCCTCGCGTCGACTTGAGATATTGGCGTCTTGCGGTGAAGGTATATGCACGAATACCTGACGGATGTGCCGTGTCTCAGTCTTGGATCTTACATCACCGTGCAGTAAAAGTATTCAATTGTGGTCTGTGTATGAAATCCTACGCTGTATAAACTTGCTTAGCTGTGTCTGTAAGGGATGGTTGTCTTGCGCGTAGGGTTTGAGGAAACTTCCGCAGATTTGACTGTTTGAGACCCGAAACTGAAATGGACTTTCAAGGAGAGGCGAAGCATGCAGTTCATTGACAGAATCAAGGCCCTCTCAGGGCTCTCTTGAATTGTTACCGGTTGAATTCACGCACGCAGCGTTTGGGTATCTTCAAGCAACCTTGGAAGTTTGAGTTCGCCTGCATAGCTTCAAATGTGAGCCACAAGACGGCAGAGGAACCAGAAATCTACGAACGTCACGTCATAAGCACGCTCATCACGTTGTCTCACAATGAAGCTTTCAGCTGTCAATGTTTGTGTGATCGACGTTTTATTTTCCTAACGGCGTGAGACAGCTTTCTTGTCCCCTCTTTACCCCTCCGCTAGATCCTGAGGCTTATGCCTGTCGTCCAAAGGAGACTGATGCTGGAATGCGGCCCGTTCCTACCCGGGGCTTGGGTTCTATAGCTTTCTACCATGACGCGGGGGCACATGCGTGTTTCTGGCTATTGGTGCTGGTCAAAAGCTTGAACTTGTCGGTCAATGCGATTCTAAACAATGAGAATCATGACTGTATATCCTGTCTCAGAGACCATTGGCGAATGGGCCCGATATCGGCCTCAGATATTCAAGAAGGGTGCAAGGCACATAGATTTATGTAGATTTCTCTCGAGTTATGCAACATATGTAATTGCGAAGTCTTGAAGGCTTAAAAGTGAGTTCATAAAAGAAACGCTAGATGGCTACGATTAAAAGGCTAATACAAAATATATTCCTCGATAATCTTCAAGAATATCATCTCCAAAGTCCCCATACTAACAGTATAATGCGCAACTCCCAAACTCCTCTTATGCTGCTCCAAAGTTTCAATCACCTCAACAACCTGGCACTTTCTATTCTGAGACACAGCAAAAGCTTCATCGGCAGTGCTATTCGCCGGAATACTGAAGTGAAACTGTCCACCCAAACTCAGCCCTCTAAAGCTGGCACCTGGAAATGTTTGGCGAATCCATGCTTCCACCTTTTGCATTTCCACTTGGTCTGAGGTTGGTGCTGATTCTAAGACTAAGTGTACTTCATAGGAGTTGCTGTGTCTGTTGCGGAGTTCTTGGATTGTGCCGGCGGCGAGGATGCGTTTGGAGAGGATTGCGACACGGGTTGCTAGCATGTCTGCTTCTTCCATTGAGTGTGTCTGGAGGTCGTTAGCATCGTGATACAAAGCGAGATAAGAAGTATTTACCGTCAGCAGAACTGAGCGACATGACGAAATGCCTGACAGCATTGCCCACATGTGGCGCTTCGCGATAGGGTCCATCGCTGAACTCGGTTCATCAAGGATGAGAATCGGTGCGTTTCCTGGACTAGTCAGTCTTGTTCGATGGTGTTAAACGATGTAACATACCTAATAACGCAATAGCCAAACTCAACTTTCGCTTGTTACCGCCAGATAACCGGGGTGTCAGCCTGAGGCCTCAGTCCAACCTTGGACATGACCAAGTTGACGTTCCTCTGTACATCTGCGATGCCCTTTACGCGAGCGTAGAAGGCAAGCTGTTGGCGCACGGTGATCTGGTCCAAAGCGTCTAATTGCGGGCAGTCTATAATGTCATCAGCGGGTGAACGGATCAAGTAGATATCGATGCTTACAGCCGATGCTCTGTCGCCCAGCTCGAGTATCCTTCTGCATGCCCACGCCTTTGATGTAGATATTGCCGTAATCTGGCCGAACTTCGCCTCGCATCATGTTGATGGTAGTCGTCTTACCAGCGCTGTTGGGTCCTAGAAGTGCTGCTCAAGCGTTAGTCGGTGGAAGAGAAAAGACAGAGAAGGGTATTTACCAAGTAGCTCTCCCTTTGCCATCGTGAGAGATACGCCATCAACAGCAACATTACCACCAAATGACTTGTAAATCTGGTCAACAGCTACCAAGTTACCACTCATACTTCGAGACTTTGTCATCGACGCCATCTCAATATGGGCATCCTTCACGTTCATTCTCTTCTTCTGGTACAGTGGCATGATATGCTCTGCCCACAGGCTTCGAAGCGTCCATGTTCTTCCATCAAGTAACAACAGAAGAGCAAATAGGTACGCGACTTGAATGCACAGGAGAAGAATCGGGCCGCCGTACGCGTGGATGTTGCCGGGGTAACTTATCACCGCATCGCCACGACATCCTGCGGCCCAGACGTTGAGACCGACGACCATGGCGCGGAAGAGGTTAGCGACAGGGAAGATGAGACCGAGAATGAAGACTGCAGTGTCCATTGAGGAAGACCTATTGCCTGGGCTTTGGTTCACAGAGGCAATCTGAGAAGTTAGCATGTGTTTGGTTGGGATAGGTGAAGTGACATACCATAAGTCCTGCGACCGAGATACCAAACATAAAAAGCGAAACACAAAAGGATATACCAAAAGAAGAGAGCTCTGATCTGGAAAAGAGGGAGATGATGTAGCACCAAAGCATCATCGCGAAGCCGTACAGAAGCATAACCGGGAAGAGATGCCAAACTCCGTACCACTTTAGAATTATCAAGGAGATTAATAATGTAGAGAGACAGGATATAATAAGGATAAAGACTATGTCGATGATGATGTGAGATGTCTATCGTGCAAGCGGTTGGATCGAGTTGGAGTATTGTAGGGTTCGAATCTTTCGAAGTCGTTCATAGGCGGGGTATAGAGCGAAGAAAGCTGGGTAAAGTACATGCAAGACGGTGAGTAGCTAGTATATCGTTAGTACCTATCGCTGAAGCAGCTCGAGGGGCCCAAAGTCTACCGTGTTCGAGGACTGAAAGCTCGGGCCAGTGGATGTTGCGTTGGGGGCAGATGCCTTGAGAGTTAGTTGAAGACCCAAGTGATAATGATAGACGTACCGAAGTTCGAACGAGGGGCATTGACATTTATCGAGCCACTTGTGAGCTTTTGTGTACCAGCGATTAGACCTTGTGTTGTTGTCTTGCCAGAGCCATTGATGCCAAGAAGACACAAGACCTGCTTTCTCTGCATGGAAAAGCTGAGTGAGTTGACAGCTATTGTGGGACGAGCTCTCCGACAATCGTCTCCAGAGAGAAGGTTTATATGTTTTCGTGAGGTCAACGATCTTGAGGGCTGTTGAAGAATCGGTCGTATTGGCGCTTGCGAACTTTCTGCCCTTGTTGCTAACACCGTGAGAGCACTTCTCAATAAGGGTAGCTGGCAAGGGATAGAATATTATTGTAAGAAGCAATAAGCCCCATAACATAGATACTGTAACTTCGTATATGCGAGGTTGGTGGGGAGCCGGTTTCGAGATGTTCGTTGCGAGACCTTGTGCTTCGTTTCGGCAGAGTTGGTTCAGGAAGAAGATGTAGCTCGAGCTCTGGAAGATGGCGGATAGGACTAGGACGATAAGCGCTGGAACGTTTTCGGGTTTCGAGTCGAGGATTCCGCATAGGGTGACGAGGAGCATGAGGATGATGACCATGGAGATGGCGGTGTATCGGATGTTGGTGGTGGCTGCGAAAACACTCATGCTTGTGAGGGATAGACCGGAGAGGATCTGCCAGAGGATGACGATGCCAGCGTTCGAGGTCGGGACGAGAACGGATGCGTACACTATTATCGTTAGCAGATTAGACGTGACGATTGTTTGTTGGACTTACATGCTCCGAAGATGATCCAACTCGGCAAGTAGATGATATTAAAAGCAACAAGATAACTCAACACCCTCGCCGACGCAGCACCACCAGTCATTACATCAATCAACTGCGCCACCCCGGCCTCCCTCTGAGTCGATATCATACCAATGATATGATACACTGACGAAATCATACTTAGAAAACACACAATCCCAAAACCGCCAACCGTCGTCGCCGCAAAGTTACGCCGCCTTATCTCAGCGGCTTCATCTTGCGTTATCCGTGTAAACATATAATTATTCGGTGTCGTGGTTGAATTCGTGATGGCGTTTTCGACGGCGAGTTGGAGCGGTGCGTAGTGGTTCTTCGAAGGCGTCGTGATGTCGAATTTGGTTGATGATCGTGCCGAACTAACCCTGATGGTGTAACTCCACGTCTTGTTACCCGTTTTACTAAGAGGTGAATCGTTGAAAATAACAGCAGCGTAACAATTCCTTACACCGCTTAAACTCGTGGGACATCGTTTTCGTAAATCAGCTTCACTATCAGCAACTTCAACACTCCCCTTCAAGCCATCTTTAACCTTGGTAATAACAGCACCAACATCAGACCCCGCGTTCGAACCCTGCACAAAAACAAGTTTTGTCCCCGGGGGCAGAGTCTCAGCAAGGCTTGGAATGGGAGATGGCTCTCCAACGCCATACCTGCTTCCATCGCCTGTGAAGTTCTAGATTTGAAGGACTAGAACGAGAATCAGGGCGGGGATGAGGAGAGCTCGGAGGAGTGTCGAGAGCCAGTGCTTGACGAGTGCAATCAGGAATATTTTCCTTGTCAGGGCTTGCAGTTGCCGGAACCATGGTCTTGTGGATGAGAACATGATTCGGTGATGTGTGAAGAATGAAGATATTCATGATGTGATTATGTTAGGTACTATATACATATGGACGATTACTAGGGCTGCCTGTGGACGAATTGGAAGTCATAGTATCCCGCGGGGCTAAAGGGGGTGAAAGAAAAGATGACAGCTGAGTAGGTATGTGACCAACCAATCTTGTCCCAAGGGCGTCTCGTGAATTTTTTTCACAATGAGGCCAGATGCATTATCACAGTAAGTGCCTTCTTAAAAGAGTTAGCAGACTTACGTGCCTCCAGTTTCATCGAGGTCTGTTTACATAATGTCACCAGAGAGTCTATAATAAGAAGGTTAAATAAAAGGGAAATTAAATTGAGTTGTGGAGACAAGGCTGATTTTCAGTTAGGCATACTTCACTCAAGCTCTGGCACCAAGAAATAAGTTCCTGCAGCCCTAAGAGCAGTAAGTAGTCTAGATCGTGACGACGACTTGGGAAGCGAAGGGAAAACGATTCTCGTATTGGCGATGTGAAACTGGTGGGTACGTGGCCCTTTTCGCGGCTCAGCCACCACCTTGACGTTGCGGGTTCCACTATCACAAGCTAAAACAAAGAGGAAGCAGCCTAGAACAAAAAACTATTGAGGGAGGATTTGTTTTAGTTCTATCAGATCATGGCTTGGAGGAGGTAGTTCGGTGATTTACTGTATGGGCTTAGCTCGCGGGTGTCAGTCGGTGAACGTTGCATTCAGGTACACCAAGCGGAATGACTGCCGTTGGAGTCTAGACATGGTTTCCACGTTGCATCTCATGGTTTGGAGACGTGATTGGTCGCCCTTTTACGATGTTGGATTGACGGTAGGGCGGTTTCTCGGCAGTCTTATCCTGGTGATGCTTAGGATTTGGCGAGAGAGCCAATGACGTTGATGAAGGGGGAGGCTGTGAAGGGAGAAGGAATATAGGGGAGGATTATTACAGTTAAGCGTGACTTTTGACTCTCGAGTTTGTAGCCCCGCGTCGATTGGCTTCGCATTTAGTATTGAACGGACGATAACAATCTACAAGCGCGTTCGGGTTGCGTGATATAACCTATCTCTACACTTGTCTTTGGTAGTCAACCCTGCTCAAATCTGATTGGTTGGCTGTCAATTAACGCGAACTTGACCTCCCCAACATAATGCAGCATAATAAACTCCAATTGTCAGAGGTTATCATTCTTTTCAAAGATATCATTAAAGTCAGATTCAACCAATTGAATTCCACATACAGTTGCGTCTTGGTACATCAATCTCACCAATGATCTCGCCTTACAAATCAACGATTAGAAATCACAATGACACCATCTCCAACATCAACAACATCATCCCAAAATATAAAACCCCCCAAATCAACCTAAAAGCCTTCACCTTGACCTGAAACAATAAACAAACTATAATCTTAACCATCCCAAAATAGCTCACCATGGCCCCAATCCGCACAGCCATCATCGGCCTCTCATCCTCCGCCAAAACGTCATGGGCCTCAAACACCCATCTCCAGTACCTCAACTCACCCCTCGGTCGATCAAAGTACCAAATCGTCGCCCTCCAAAACTCCTCCCTCCAAGCTGCCAAGAATGCTATAGCGCATTACAATCTCCCACCCGAGACTAAAGCCTACGGTACACCAGAAGATTTAGCCGCTGATAAAGACGTCGAGTTAGTCGTTGTAGCTACGCGTGTTGATGTTCATCATTCAAGTGCTCTTCCGAGCGTAAAGGCTGGAAAGAATTTATACGTTGAGTGGCCGCTTGCGCAGGATGTTACGCATGCGAGGGAGCTTGTTGATGCAGCGAGGGAGAAGGGGGTGAAGACGATTGTTGGACTGCAGGGACGGTATGCGCCGCCGATTAAGAAGTTAAGGGAGATTATCAAGGAGGGAAGAATTGGAAAGGTTGTTAGTGCAGAGTTGTATGCATCTGGAGGGACGAATGATAGAGAGATCCTGCCGTCGAGTTTGGAGTATTTTACCCAGCGGGCTGTTGGGGGTAACATCTTTACCATTGGTCTCGGACACAGTAAGTCACCACTCTCATATAATTTGAGTAACAGCTAACAGGTCAGTCTTTGATCAATTCCAGTCCATCATCGGAGACATCACAAACTTCAAAAGCACTCTCCACAATCAACGTCCCAACATCCGCGTCCGCGACCCAAAAACCAACGAAATAACCCACACAACAACCTCCAACGTCCCAGACCTCATCCTCGCAACAGGCCGTCTCCTGGAATCCCCCACTGCCCAAAAAGACGCCGCCGTCCTCGTCCGCTTCCGCCGCGGTCAACCCTTCCCCGGCTCTCCTCACCTGAGCATAGCCATCGCCGGCGAAAAGGGAGAGGTCAGAGTGCAGGTCTTTACCGGGACTACACTCCACGGCGCTTCAGCTTATGAGAAGCCTGTTGTTATTGAAGTTCATGATTTTGAGAGGGATGTTGTGGAAGAGGTTGAGTGGAAGTGGGAGGAGTGGCAGCAGGATATTCCGCTGCTGGCGAGGGGCGTGGCGGCTGTTTATGAGGCGTTTGCGGAGGGGGAGGAGGATGGAGATGGGTTGGTTAGTTTTGAGGAGGCGTTGAAGAGGCATGAGCAGCTTGAGGGGTTGCTTGGGCAGTGGGATGAGGATCGGGGCGTTTGAGTTCGAACTTTGATCATTTTATGCTGAAATCATCAAAATACTCAACGTCACCAGTGGCACCCTTCTTGACCATATATTTCTCAACAAAATACCATCTGATGGGTATCATCTAATGTCAGCATCAGTCACCTTAAAGTCATCATGAGTATACCTAAGTTCATAAATTCTTATATAATTCATCCAAAAGTACACTAAACTTCACTGGCCAATTCCGCAAGCTCAGCAGCTTGTTTCTCGGTCTCAAGTGCCACTACACACATAATTAACATACGATCTCATCTCCAAAAAATAAAATAAAAGTAAAAGTAAAGAAATTTGCTGGGTACTTACCATGAATGGCCACAGCGGCTTTCTTCCCCGTATACATAGCGTACGGGATGTTAGGTGCACTATCAGAATTCGCATCCCCAACAGCATAAATCCCGGGCACGTTCGTCAACATGCCGCGACTCGTAACCCCTAATTTTCCGTACGTCAAGACCACGCCCGCTTTTCCTCCAATATCAGACCTCTGTTGACTAGCGAATCTCGACAGAAATGCAACGCGCTCCACGGGCTCGCCCTCTGTGAAATGCACACTAAAGAGGTCATCCTTCGGCACCGAGGGCAAATGGGAGCTTTTATCAACTTCTTCGCCCTTCTTGAGGCGCTCGAGAGATGTGATGGTGCGATTATCGATTGTCACGTTATGCAGCTTTAGATACTCCTCCCACTGGGGCAATTGCTGGTCAGCGACCTTCCTCATCTCCTCGGTATCAGTGCCGTTGACGAAAGCCACGATGTCGGTGCCCAGCGAGAGGACCTTTCTAACGTAGCTTGCGACTTTGTCGAGGGGGCAAAAAAGACCAAGGGGCTGATCGGCGTACTCGTGGCCGTCGCACCAGGGGCACGAGTAAATCCCCCTGCCCCAGTTTTCCTCAATTCCGGGCGTGGAGGGCAGAATGTCTTTTAGACCAGTTGCGAGGACTATTTTGCGCGCTGTGTATCCGGAGGGTCGTTGCTTGACAGAGCCGCCGGTATCTTCAACGGAGACCATGAAGTGTGTGTTGGTTGCGGGGAGGCGTTTTATGTCGGTCACTGTTCCGTTCATCATCTCGATGGTTTTGTAGTGCTTGAGGAGACGGCGGGCTTCGTAGCGGAAATAGGCTGGTTGAACACCTTTTAGAGGTCAGTACTTGAACATGACAGACAACGGGCTGCTTACCATCCCAGCCGATAACATCGTGCATGTGTGTCGTTTGACCATTTCTATATTCCCCAGAGTCAATGAGAAGAGCTTTTCTGCGAACTCTTGCGAGACCACTCAGAGCCGATAGGCCAGCTGGGCCGCCGCCGATAACGATGACATCGAAGTGTGATCGCGGGGTGATGACGAGGGCGTTAGTGAGAGACAAGAGGAGTCCCAAGAGACTGGTGAAGAACAACATGATAGGACTACAGAGGGCGGGCATAGAGAATCAATCTTTTTCGGTGAGTATGATGCCAAGATATAGATATAGGGACGCGGCGTGGAGAGGCTCTAAGTTCTTGGTGGTCATATAAGCTCTCAGCCACAAGTCTCAACAGAAAATGGCCCGTTCAAAACCATCCATGGGCGTCAGGGATGACGTTGAGTAAGGTACCTTGATGCCCAGGCGCAGTTAGCATCTACGCCCGGCTTCAGCAAAAACTGGCTTTGACTCATTTGAGTATCTCTTCTCAACTAACTTATGTCAAAGTTACAGGAAACCTCCACTACAATTTATAAAAACTTACTAAATTTATATCCTAAACTTATATGTATTATTAAGAAGTTGACGTATTTTATATAAACTCATTATGACTTTAGGGTAGCCGATGTCAAGACGAACGTCTGCCCAAACGGACTTCGCTATCAACGGAGTTCACGTACGAGATCCACATTTATTCCCTTCAATTCAGATAAATAAAATATGCTTTATATGAATGGTATATCTCAATGCTACTAAAATACCATGCTAAACACCAAACATAATGCTTCGTGGGTAATCTCGCTCTATGGCTGATCCTCCCTTCTACAATCCCTCATCTATCTATTGACCTCCTAGTCCCAAAGAATCCAACCCGCCCTCGCAGCCGGTCCATTCGGTTCATCCATACTAACCTCCTTATTAAGCGTACTCGACAACTGATGCACCTCAATTGTTTCCGGCTCGCTCACATCTGTATCTTGGCCGTCGCTCGAGTGAAACACTTCACTTGGTTCTGCCTCTGTAGCAGACGTGACGTTGTCTGGCTCTGGCGTCGCTGTGTCGGATACAGCCTGTGGCTCAGTACACTTTGGACTCTTCAATGGTGGAGTAATTGGCTTGGAAAAATTGAATGTTGGATTGACCTCTTCTGCATCGGCGACAGCTGAGAGGGTTGCTCGGGTGTGAAGATGGATCTGTGATCTGGCTGCGCGCTTGAGGCGGGTTTTGCGCTGTGCGACGGGTGATCCAGCGCGTCGGCGTGACTCCATCTCGATGAGCTCCTCTTGTTCCGTCTCGTCATCGGTGATAGTGCTTGTGTCAGGCAATAGCCACTGTCGAGGTCCGACGTGTAGACTGCTTCCAGACTTGCGGCGATGTCGCTTCTGGTTCTTAATCTCTGCGGGCGGTTCAATTACTGCTTGGCCCTGCTTTACTCTAACCGGCAGCTTAAGCGGGATGTTTCCAGCAGTGACGTTCAAATGCCTAAGATCGCGTTGACTCTGCGAAAATACAACTCGAGCTCGAAGTCTGTGTACAGCTCGATCTAATGCCAGTTCAATTGCGCATCGATCGCGAACTCGGCTCAATTTGGGCCACGTAGCACGCTCACCCATGAGACATGCTCGCATCATAAATTCTGGACTGGGATTGCTTAATAACCGGGGCAAGTCGTTTATACTCATCTCGGGAAGAATATTGATGTCGCCGGAATATTTCTGGCTGAGAACACTCTGGAACTTGGTCGCAAGGTTGGGCATAATACCGAGTTCGGCCAGAAAATGAAGTCGATGCAAGGCCTCGCCGCGGGCAAGAGATGTCATGGTGTGAATCCAATCGTAATCTTCGCAGTTTGTTTGTGGACCTCGCTCTGGCTTTCGAAATGGCGACAGGTGATCATCCTTCGCGAGGAATGGCACGACGTGTGGATTGACCTGAGAAACGATAAAATGGTTGACGTTGAACATTTCCGCAAGGCGTGTCATCGGTAAATCGTTATCCACTGACCCATCGATCCATCTTTGGGGCGTAGGGTTCCAAGGTTGATGCTCGCCAGTAATCGGATCCTTGACAAGCAACGGCGCGGCGTTGAAGACAAGAGGAACAGAACATGATGCAGCAACCGCCGACCAAATCATGACATTCGGTGCAGTGACGTAATTCAGAATTCGCGGTAATTCGTACATCGAAGCCGTGGAGACACAGATGTTGAGAATGCGCCGCGTCCGGTTGTAAGCCTCTTGAAACGTCATGTCGCCCATCAATCCTCTCATTACCCGGGTAAGATTCTTGATGTCAGACCAACTTCCCTCTGTCAACAACCGCCGCAAGTTACTCCAGACACCACCTTGACCGCTAGGATCCTCGAAAACCGCAAGATCGCCATACGGAAACTCTTCAATAAGCTTCGGGATCTCCTCGTCGGTTCTGGTACACATCGCAGCGCACACGATACTTCCAGCGCTTGCGCCAGATATAATTCGTGGCAATAGCTGCGCTTCGAAAAGAGCTTTGAGAACACCAATATGCGACATGCCAAAGGTGCCTCCACCAGACAAAAGTAATGCGCTTCGGCCATAACTCTGTCGAGCAAATAATATTCCTTCAAGTAGGTCTCTATTCTCGATACTCTTGTCAAGTCTGCTCTGTGTAACAACTGCATCGATGGTTTTTATTGTAGATTCGACATATCGCTCGATAAGGTGTTTCGTTCCAGAGTAGGAATGTCGGTAAAGATCAACGTTATCCATACCGCCAAGGTCGCGCGACAAAGCGGTGCGGATCAAGTGCATCATTGTATGTACGTCGCATTTCGTCCGCGCTTCGTCGAGGTCGTGGAGTCTTTGTTCGATCAATTCGGGATTGTAATCGCCTGACAAGGAGTCGCGCTTCCATTCGTCGTTGCCTTCGAGGCTGTCGAGTTCTTTCGCAGCACTCTCCCACTGTGCGTGGGACTCGGCCTGGATGGTCAGTTGAGGGTTTCAGTACAGACGGGATGACGCACATTCTGCATGGACATGCATAGCATGCGCTTCCTCTCCTCCAACTGCTTGATCTTCAAGCGCTGATCTTCTGTTAAGCCATCTTTACACCACCGCCATGTATCGTTTGCCGATTTGATCGCAGCTTGCAACGTGCCGACAACAGGAACAGAGGGTACCGGCGGTCGCTTCGCTTTGGTATTGGATTTTACAGGGGATTTTGTAGATTTATTGTATAGACTAGGGACCGCGCGGGCCGAAAGGATAAGGTCGACCATGGTGAAAGCCCGCGCCGCGGAAGCGCAGGTTCGGTAGTGTGCGAGGTCGGAGGAACGAGGTTATAGCATGGCAAACGGTGTTTTGTACGTGTAAGATTCGAGATGAAGTGTCGCAAGGCGTCGGGGGTTAAGGATATTGTATTCGAGCAGACACGTCGGACAAGGAATCGTGGTCACAAGTCGAGAAGCGTTTGTAGGTGCGGAACGGTCAACGGAAGTGGTGGGGGTTAATGGAGGGGGCACTGAGACATGAAGAATTGGAGGGGGAATGAGAAGGGAGCGAGAAGGGATGGTCTTGAGGTGGTGATTCTGAATGATGAGATTATTGAATCGTTGGATTTAGAGTTAGAAGTGAGGAATATCTTGGTTTTGTTTGCAAGGGAAAGACGACGAAATGACCCTTTCCTTTCATTTTCGCTGCCATTCCCAAATTGAATCCACTTGCCGAGCTGAGGCCCCATTCCCCACCAATTTTTGACGTGGAGGAGCATGGACCACTAAAATGCCCTGTATTCACTTCTTCTCCAGGGTTCATGTCTGTCCTTGACAGCCGATTCTCCCCCAGCTAAATTTACTTTTTCTACCCAACAAGTTTACCCAGCAGGCTATTGATTGATTCTTTCTGACAAAGGATATCTCAGCAAAACACGAACATCTGATTCTTGTCCTTCCAGCTGCACACCGCTTGGAAATTGTTGGTTGTACGGAATAGGGAACAGTCCAGTCGTGGTGGAGGTGCTGGAGGTGCACGTGGTACAAATTGGCTGTCACTAAACCAGGATGCGTCATGAATCGGGGTTGGGGTCCCGTTCACATGTCAACAAAGAAGCATTAGCGGGAGTCATTATTGGACTCTCCAGGTTTTGGAAGAGCCGATGTTCGGCAGGTGATTACTTTCGGAGTCTGGGGAATTTGCGGGGGAGACATGATATGATGGCTTACGACGGCACGTAAATGGAGGCAACGCTGATACCTTGATTGATACTGATGGAGACAAGAGGAGACAAGAGGAGACAAGAGAATGCAAGATGGCGAGTTGCATCATGGCTTACGATAATTCCTCACCGTGACCACTCTCCCTAATGCACTTTCCCGTCCCGTCCCAAAACAATCCCGGCCTTTTAACTGTGGACAGCTGAAATATGAGACACGGGCTGACGCGAGCTTTTTTTTTCATGTCACCTGCCTCTTCCCTCCCGAGGGGGGGTCGATCTTCCAAACGATCGAGATTCATCTCCCTCGAGATCTGCAACTCAACCAAGGCAGCAGGGAACAACTATTCTTCCGTCTAAGCAAATCCTCCGTCGTCGGGTATTTGTGGTACCACAAAGGTTCTAGCTTGACATGGAAAAACGAAACACGAGTCTAGACCTTTTGTTGATCTTGTTACTAACCTGCTTGTGACGTCTGTGGTACACGCTGTGTCTGAGGAGCTCCACGCATCACGGCCAAAGCTTCAGCTTCATTCCAGCTACAGTAACAAATTTAAAAATACAACAGAATTGTTACTGAACTGTAACATTAATATGCATAAGTTGTATCGTTAATGTTCCCATCATATGACAGAGACATACCCCTCTCATGATTCGCTACACAAATTACGTATTCGTGACGCCTCTCACACGATGGCCTCGCGTAACCTGAAGCGTTCATTCCCCCGCATCCGCAAATACCTGCTTTCACTGTGCAAACTCGCGCAGTCTAACATGTCATTGATGACGTTTTGTTTTCATATACGAAACAGTCCAATCCAATCATTAATGCATTGACTCACGGCTTGAGAACGCCTCAGGCAGATGCGGCGTAAGCTCCCGCCTCTCTTCTTATAAGCTCCCCGCCCCGGCCTCGAGCTTCTTTCTGTTTCTTATTAGCTTCTTCATCGCTTCGAACTTGAAGATCTTCAATTGTGTAGTAGCTTCAAAGATTTGTCGACATGGAGGCTTACAAGACTCATGGAGGGGTTGCTCCCATTCCCACCGTCGTTCGTATGTTCTTTCTTACCCGTGGTGTAGAGCTTTACTGATGATGGTGCTTTAGCTGAACCGACTCACTACCAAACCATCGGCCACAATGGAGTTCGCGCCTTATGGGTTCTCTTCGTCGCAATGACAGTCGTATCTGCCATCTTCGCCCTGCTGTCATGGAACGTCGCCGTTCAGCGTCGCATCTTTTACTTCCTCACAACTCTCACCACCATCATCTCTGCCCTCGCCTACTTCGCCATGGCATCTGGACAGACATCGCACTTCAACTGTACCAGCGTGACGGACCACCACAAGCATGTTCCTGACACGCACCATGAGGTCTGTCGCCAGGTCTTCTGGGCGCGATATGTTGACTGGACGCTCTCGACACCCCTGCTTGTCGTGGAGCTTTGTCTCCTCGCGGGTGTTGATGGTGCGCATACCATCTTTGCCGTCATTGCTAATGTGATCTTTGTCCTCGCCGGTGCTTTCTCCGCTGTTGGACACGCGAACACTGCTCAGAAGTGGGGATGGTATGCCATCAGCGTCGTCGCCTTTATCTTCACCGTCTGGCACGTCGCTGTTCCCGGCTCCCGAACTTCTCGCGCCCGCGGCACCAAGATCGCTCGCCTCTTTGGCTCCATCTCCGTCGCTACTCTCATCCTCTGGCTCGTCTACCTTGTGTAAGTTCTCTCGCCATTCTTCAATTGAACAAAGCTAATGTCCACAGTGTCTGGGGCGCTGCCGGTGGCGCTTGGAAGGTCAAGGTCGGCACAGAGGTCGTCATCTACGCCGTCCTCGACGTCCTCACCAAGGCTGTTCTCGGCCTCTGGATCATCACTGCTACGCGACAGAACCGCGACACTACTCCCGACATTGGAGGTTACTGGACCAACGGCGCTGGTGCTGAGGGCACCATTCGCGTTGGTGATGACGAGGATGGAGCTTAAATGCACCTCCAAAAAAAAGCCAATCGGGTCCACGGAAACAATTCCGCATTGGACGTCACCACTTTACAAACTTTCCGCTCACGATTTGACGAGTGGATTTTAAGCCCGAGCCAGCCTGGTATGGATTGAATGATCAAGATTGTATGTTTTGGAAGGAACTGGGTAAAATGCAACGCAACGCAACACACATGCTCGATTGAAAGGGAATTGGGCGTTTGGGGCGTCAATACGAGACATGTACCTTATGATGCAAGTTAGTTAGTAGCTTTAATGTGATGGGACACGAATACGACATACCCCTCTTGACTGTGACACCATTCTGAGTTCCTGCATGTCTACTTTTTATGCATCGGCATCAAATCATGCAATGTTGACGACAGAGATGATATGGTCTCTTTTTATGATGAACGGCACCTTGCATGAACTGTTCAGTCTTCCGAATGCATACGACACCATCCGCAAAAGTCTCCGAAAGGTCCCGTGTCTCGGCTGCCGTCATCCTGCTGCTCCCAGCCATTTCACGGAGCCCGAACAAGGATACGGATTACAACGCCTTTGCATCATCGCTCCATCAAGGTCCCCAAACTATAACATCTACCAATTGAAGCACGATTTAAGCACGCTTCCACCTCGATACTGACTTCGATAAGAACCTTGGCTCTCTTCTAAGCTCTCACCAATAGCTTGACTCTACTTCTGAATGCGTTTATGGACCAACTGCTCCTTTGTCTCATTTTCGCCTTTCAGATGAGCGACTCGACTCACAGTCAATTGAATCATGAGGCCGAGTCAAGTCAAGCCAACTTAGTGATAGGTTACCATGATAAACATCATGCATAGGATATGGATCAGCCTCGCTCAGCTTATACAAATACAGATTCTCGGCCAGAATCACCTTCATAATTCATTATGGCCTAGATCAATAGCATTATATGCAATCTAGTCGAGTCATTACATCGAAACTGGCCCTGCCGTTTAACACGCCGATCCTTAAACAAAGTAGCCATAGCACTTCTTCTATATCGTTATATATACAGCCAGACAGGCAAGAAACCTAGAATCCTAATTTTGCCCACGGCGGCTCATATAAGGGAGCAGCACGCACTTGCAGTGAATATAAATTCCTCACTAACTAAAGTCTTGCACTCCCGCTAAATGGTACTATCTCCCAGTCTACTGCTAAAATCCATATCATTTGGCAGATGCCGCCTCACTACCAGTCCCATTTCGTTCCTCAGTCTGAAGACCAGCAAGAACAGTCCTTTCCGCAGCTGTGCCGTTATGAGCAGTAATCTTGCACAATAGAGGCAAAACAGAGGCAAGAATCGCACCCGCTCCGAGAAACGCAGCTGTGACACCAAAGCCAATATGATACGCTGGCGAGTCCCGTGTCGGCCAGATCCGACTTCCATAGACACTGGAGAAATTTCCGAAAGCATTGACGAGCGCAAGGACGATGGCACGCTTCTCTGGCGGCAAGCTCACAGTTGCGCTGGCCCATGAGAGAATCAAAGGGAGTGCTGACCAGATCCCAGAGGCCACCAAGCAGATCATCACGTATCGCACAATAGGGTTCTGGACGGCAGCGCAGACTACACTGCCGACACAACCGAGGACGAGTGCTGATGTAATATGCCAGCGGCGTTCGATGTGGCGATCGGAGGACCAGGCGACAAAGATGAGCACTACAGTAGCAAGCGCGTAGATAGGTACCGTCATGTACTGTGCTTCAACGGAGTCGTAGCCAAGCGTCTTCGTGATTGTCGGGATGAAGTAGGAGATTGTTCCTGCGCCGACGTCGAGCATGAAGAGGACGATGAAGATGTAGGTTCGGGGATCAGAAATAGCAGCAACGAAGGCTTGCCAGTGGGTGAGTCGCCCGCTGAGACTGTTCGTCGAGGCGAGACCATCGGCCACGATGCGAATCTGAGCTAGTTGACGCTCCTGCTCGCTGAGCCGCTTTGAGTTATGGGGATAATCAAGCAGCACAAAACAAGCGATTATACCAACACCAACAGTAGCCACTCCCTCAACGATGAACAACCAGCGCCACCCTGAAATACCATGAGCATCATGCAAACCAGATGTAATACCACCAGCCAGCAGACCTCCAAAAGCACCCGAGAGAACAGCAGCAGCGTAGAAAATAGCAAATCGCTTGCCCAGCTCAGCACGCGTATACCACGAACTAAGAAGGTACAAAACACCCGGGAAGAAACCAGACTCAATGCAGCCGAGGATGAAGCGGAATGCGAGAATGGTGCTGTAATTCTTGCTGACGGACATGACGGCAGATATGCAACCCCAGACGATCATTATGCCGGGAAGGAAGAGCGAGGGTCGGCTGCGGGAGAGGATCATGTTGGAGGGGACTTCGCAGATGAGGTAGCCGAAGAAGAAGATGGAGAGAACCCAGGCATACATCTCATCCGTGAGTTTCAGATCGTCGCCCATACCAGCGATTTTTGCGTTACCCTGAAGCATGTAAGTGAGTATGTGTGTTGAAGGTTCTAGCTGATGATACATACAATGTTGGTGCGATCCACGTAGTTGAGGATATACATGATCCATAAGATAGGCATCAGGAAGAGATCGATCTTTCTGACGAGCTTCTTCTCCTCAGGGCTGCCGGGGGTGTAGTTTCTCAGGGCGTCGGACAGCTCTTGCGAGATGCCGACCTGCTCATGATGCTCCCCAGCTTTGGGCATTTCCTTCTCTTCACCCATTATGCCAGTCTCTAGGTCTTTTAGAGACTCTTAGAAGGACGAGCTGTTTAGACAAGCAGTTGTTTTGCGTGCTGGAGTAGTCCAAGAGTCTGAAGAAGAGGTTTGTAGCACATGGATGGAGATTGAAACAAGCGAGAGGGCTAACATGGGCCTTAAATACGAAAATTCACCCAAGATGAACTTAAGCTAATGCTACGCTGTAAACCTGGGGAACTGACCCGAAAACCATGAGTAAGTCTTCGAACTCAATGTGGATCGCCCCATGGGGTAAGGTCCGGGGCACGAAGACAGGGAACGTATGCATTGTCACCTCCGCAAGAGGGGAGAAAGAAGAGAGATTCTAGACTGTTGCTCAATGGCGCGGCGCGTAGGCCGCTCTTATGCGTGGGGTAGGGCGGTCTTCGCACCGAGTGGAAGATCTAGTTTGGCATTGCGGCGAGCTAGCTAGTCATGCGTAGAATGGGTGATTCTTGGCAGAGGTTCCTTCAGCGGCGACAAACCGATAATCGCCTGGGGTCCATCGGTGGAGTACCGAGAGATGGAACAAGTTTGGCAGTAATTGGCCTTTTGATTATTATGTATGCTAACTCATGACGGTATATACGATTACTCTGCCATTTGCGATCCAATAATCCCAAGCAGGTCTCCCGGATAGTATTCTAGCCCCATCCCGAGCTGGTCCCCCATCATCCAACCGTAGCTCAGATCCCAATCCTGTTGTTGTGCTGGTCGCGAGTCTTGAGGTACTTCCAACGTCCTGCTGTTAAAACTTTGCGGAATAAGTACCTCGTTCGCCGTCTCTCCTGACTTAAGCTTGTCAAGCATGGTACTAAGACCCTGCCCAATATAATGCGCCACATGCCTCGCATAGGCTTGTGTCGCATTGAGCATGGAGATGATGGGGCCAACCAGGTTGACTACATCGTCTACAGAGAGGTGTACGACGACAGCCCTCCACGACGAACAGACTTTGATCAGAAAGATGGATGAATAGGCGATCGTGGTGAGGAGGTATAAAGGGACTCCCACCACGGCGCGACGCATATCAGAGTCTTCGAGGATTAAACGCAGTGCTGCACATGCGCTTTCTACGGCTGTGTTGATAAAGTCTTGTCTCTCAAGAGAGATGAGAAAGTCATCTGTAGGTTGTAGACCCTGCAGACAGACGGAGAATAGGAGAAGTCGGGCGAAGTGGTAGTGCAGCACAACTCCTTTCTTTGGATAATCGCCAATCTGCGGATCACATCCTGTTGCATCACGTCAGTTACTGATACACTTGAGAGACTGGTCCCCAGTCATACGGGTCAACATACCTAACTCGCCCAATCGTGCCTCCCAAGTCTGCTTCCACTGCCCCAACTCGCCATTGTAGCGACGTATCGCATCAAACTCATCATTCGCAACAACCCGTGATCTATCCAAACCAAACGTCCTGTACGTTCGGCTAAGGATGATGAATATGCTGACCTGACTATGAAGCCGCACATCAGAACCCTTGGCCCCCGGAATACCAAGGAATCCCTCATGATTGATCAAAGTCACATCCTCAGCTATCACAGGTGGTCTCCCGTACGCAATACTAAAGTGATGATCACAAACATAAAGTAGATACCACAGCCTCGCCTTCTCACAATGCAAAGTCTCCCCACGAAGAGCTCTGGCACAATGCTGATGAATGTTGAGTTCTGTAGCGATGCGCACAGCAAGACCGGAAAGTTTCCAGCTTAGGTCAGACAGCCAGAAGGCTCCTATGCAGAGACCCCGGATGTCGTCGAGAGTATGGTATCGCTGGAACATGGCTTGGCTGGCGAATTCGGCAAACACGACGTAGCAGCGGTCGAAGCTCTGACCATCGTCTTGGGTGTGGAGGGCGGCTACGGCTAAGATGGCTGCGACGAGGAGGGAGGATGACTCCCTGGCTGATGAGAGGGTATCGTGGACGAGAGCGACACCACCCCAGAGATAAGCGTTGAGCGTGCCCTGGAACACAGAAAAGAGATTTTCTGCCTCTGCAAGAGTGATTCGTCCCTGAGAGATAAAGTCCGGTTGGCGATGGTGGTCCAGGGCCGCTCTACCGTCGCGACTGGGATCACTTCTGATATTGCGCAGCTTTGTCGCTCGAAAGAGACTCACCATGGGAGCATCAACAATGGCGCCTTCGTCTCTAGAGGCACTATGGGTATCAGGTGAGTTCTCCCGCGTCATGGCAGTCAAATGAGGTGTTGGAGCTGAGAGATGGGAGCCAGTCTCTGGGGACGTGGTCGCGAGCGCCATTCGCTGCTGAGTTGCTTGCAGGCTGTCGACTTTCGCTTTCATTTCTATCATTGACGCACGCATGGATTCCATCTGTTGCTCCATATCCTTTTTCCAGTCATATTCGCCTTCTAAGAGATCTTGCAGATTCTTGTTGACGACGCATTCGAAGCCATTCTTGGTGCAACGTATGCACTTTGGGGCTCCGTCCTCTGTAACGCAGCGAATCTTGCGGGTATGACATTGCTGGCCTATTGGGTCACAGTTAAAGACTGTACCATACGGGAAGAAGCCAGCTTACAGGCTCGTATCTTTCTCGACACTTTGGAACCACGAATGACAGAGCCGGAAGCGTCCCCCGGTCCGTACTCATCCGCTTCGAGAGCAGTGTGGGTTCTCTTCATAGTAGTTTTGCTCTCCACGGGGAAATTGTAAGTATCTGGGGCGGCTGATCACCCGGGGGAGTAAGATGGCTCGGTATGAAGACCGCGGTGCAGGGACAGTATGTATATCGCGGAGCCAGGTGAGTCGAGGACGGTTGGATGACCGCGCTGGATCCGAAAATGAACCAATGAGTCGCTGGAGGGGGTGCGGACTTCGAGCCGCTTTCGCCGCCAGACAAGAGTGTTTCTAACCTGATTGGGACAGAATTGCCTGCGCAGTGGATAGTTCATGTAAGTTACCTGTAAATATACTTTACGTACGGCAAATGCAGGACTTGTTGTGCTGAGAGGGAGAGTATTTTCTAAGAATGGATGCCGAGGTGGCTGGATGATTTATAAGAGCGATGCCGTTGCTCATGTTGGTGTGCTTTGAAGTATCGTCTATACCACAGCACCGCCATCAACCATGTCGTCGTCCCCTTCTTCTATTGGGTTTATCGGATTCAGCCCAGAAAAAGCCAAAATTGCAGAAGCCTTGCAATTAAATCACTCTAGCACAATCCGAGTTTATAATAACTTTTCAGAAAGTGTTGAGCTCGTTGAAGTCGGCCAAGTACAGCGATCAGAGCCGGCGCATCATGTTGCCCAGCACAGCCAGGTTCTCTGGATTGAAGAGAAGGACGCAGGAGCTTTGACTGAGACACTCCTAGGATCGTCCTCCGGTCTCATACACTGTATGCAGCGACAAGATCACATGCAAGCCACATCTCACTGACTAGTTTCCAGCATTGCCCAAGGATGCATCCCTCATGCTAGAATGTCTCGCCTTACCAGATTACTACCAAGACCTAGCCTCTCATTTCACCAAAGCTGGTAGACCTGACATCAAAATCCTCGACTGTTCTCTTATCGCACCAAGCAAGAAGACCAAGAGCTCCATCTGGATCTCGGGTTCAGAAGCCGCTATAGAGAGCGTATCCTTCCTGTCAAAGGCTCATGATAGCGTCCACGTCATTTCTGGTGGTCTTGGAGCAGCGAATAAACTGCGATTAATAAGCTATTTACTGGAGGCGACGCATACTGTCACGGCTGCCGAGGCTACTGGTCTTGCGTCGAAAGCGGGGATTGACGCGAATGAGATGTACAGCATTATCATCAACGCAGCAGGTAATTCTTCTGCGTATGAGGAGCTTGTACCTCACATGCTGCAGGGAAACTCGCATGCGAAGCCGTCGATTGAGTCGGTGTTACACAAAATTGTAAGTTGCTCCCCTGGTGAGAGATTCTACAGAGACGCCATCACTTGGTCAAGCGGGATTTGCAGCTCGCTTACACAGGTCTAGAACATTGTCATGTCCTCATCCAAGAGTCTCAACTTTCCTTTGCCACTGTGCTCTGCCAGTGAACAAGTTTGTCTACTCGCTTCCGCTCAAGGATATGGGCCCGAACATGTCTCCAGCCTAGTCAAATTGTTCAAATCACAGCACCAGAAGTCCACGCCCATTGATACAATTGGCAAATGTTCCAGCAAACCTCCCACAGATGTCACACCACCAAAGACACCGCCATCCGTGGCAACCATTGGCATGGTCGGCCTAGGAGCAATGGGTCAAGGCATGGCGCAGTCCCTCGTGCGAGCCGGCTTCTCCGTGCAAGGCTATGATGTTTGGCCTCCTTCAGTCGAGAAGTTCGCAGCCAGTGGTCCAAGCGGTATGTCCATCGCGGCCTCTTCACCAGCTGATGCCGCCAAGGGTACGGATGCGTTGGTCCTCATGGTTCAGAATGCTGTGCAAGCGTGGGATGTACTGTTTGGCGCTGGCAAGGCTGCTGAGGAGCTCGCAGATGGAGCAACGGTGATACTCAGCTCAACTGTTCCGCCGTCTGAGGCTCGCCGTATTGGTGACAAGTTGGAGTCTCTTGGTAGAGGTATCAGTCTTGTGGATGCACCCGTCAGTGGAGGTGTTGCTCGGGCAGCAAAGGGTGATCTCACGGTACGCATCGCCCGTTCCTGACTAAATATAACGCGATCCATACTAACTGAATACAGATGATCTGCTCAGGGACAAGCTCAGCACTCGCCTCCGTTCGCGGCATTATTCTAGCCATGGCCGGCAAAGACTCCAATATCTACAACGTCAAGGGCGGAGTCGGCGCAGCATCTTCAGCCAAGCTCATCAACCAACTTCTAGCAGGAGTCCACATCACAACAGCAGCAGAGACACTCTCATTCGCATCCCGTCTCGGTCTCGATACACGACAAGTATACAACATCTTCAACGAGTCTACCGCCTGGAGCTGGATGTTCCAGAACAGGGCTACGCAGATGCTCGATGCCGATTGGACTCCCCACTCGGCTTTGGCAATCTTTGTCAAGGACCTTGGTATCGTTCTGAATGAGGCGAAGAGGCTGGCTAGCTATACACCCATGTCTGCTGTGGCTCATACTCTCTATATCGATGGGGCTGCTCGTGGGTGGGCTAGAGAGTCGGATGCGGGCGTAGTGCGACTGTGGGAGGCTGCTGGATCAAACGTGAGCAAGAGTGCATCTGCCAAGGTATCACCTTCTGCTGTCTACGAAGACTCCGTCAAGCCACTGCCAGCAAAGGCTACATTGGCTGCTCTCCCAGCCGAATACACCACCGATCTCATTGAGCCAACAAAAGCTCGCGTTGACAGCGGCATCATGCCTGTCCTCGTCGCTCTGGACGATGACCCCACAGGAACTCAGACCTGCAACAACATCGACGTCCTAGCTGTCTGGGATGTTAACACTCTCAAGGAGCAATTCGCAACAGACTGCCGTGGTTTCTTTATCTTGACCAACAGCAGAGCTCTCCCACCCACCGAAGCAAAGGATCTCATTTTTGAGATCACAACAAGCGTGAAAAAGGCCGCTGAGGAAAGTGGCAAGGCCTTCGAGATAGTCTTGCGCGGCGACTCAACGTTGCGCGGTCATTTACCCGAGGAGCCTGAAGCAGTCGAGGAGGTTCTCGGTAAATCCGACGGTTGGGTCTTTGCACCTTTCTTCCGTCAGGGCGGCAGGTTTACTATTGACGATGTTCATTATGTACAAGAAGATGAGCAGTTGGTGCCTGCTGCACAGACTTCATTTGCAAAGGATGCTACGTTCGGGTATAAGAACTCCAACCTTCGGGAGTATATCCTCGAGAAATGCGGATCGCGATTCACAGCATCATCGTTCACGTCCATTACCTTGGAGGATCTACGCTGTGGCGGTCCAGCCAAGGTTGAAGAGAAACTTCTGAGTGGAGAGCGCGGTGCCGACCGTGTCATCATTGTCAACGCCGTTGCGGATTCGGATATGAACGTCTTCGTTGCTGGCCTCTTAGCTGCTGAGGAAAAAGGGTACCGGTTCATTTACCGCACTGCAGCTGCCTTTGTATCATCGAGGCTCGGAATCAAAGAAATCCCACCTAAGACTTGGGCTGAAGTCTCGCTGAAGGCTGATGTCAACGCTCCAAGGACTGGTGGTCTCATTCTGGCGGGATCATACGTACCTAAAACGACAGCGCAGCTCAAGGCGTTGCGTGAACGCAGGGGTGCTAATCTTGCAGTGATTGAGCTGGATGTAGCTCAGCTCATCAAGTCTGCGGAACAAGAGCAGAAGATGGTAGACCATGCTATCTCCGAGACTACCAGGCTCATCAGCGCTGGAAGAGATGTCTTGGTCATGACTTCACGGATGTTGATCAAGACCGATGAAGCAATCTCCTCGCTGAAGATCGGCTCCAAGGTAGCTGCTGCACTTGTCTGCCTCCTCGTCAACATCCAGATGCGGCCACGCTATGTTATCGCCAAGGGAGGAATCACCTCCTCGGACGCAGCCACTAAAGGACTCAAGATGAAGAGAGCTCTGATCGTGGGCCAGGCTGCGTCGGGTGTGCCTCTCTGGAGATGTGATGAGGAGACAAGTCGGCATCGGTCTGTGCCGTTTGTTGTCTTCCCTGGAAATGTTGGTAGTGAGACAACTCTGGCCGAGATTGTTGAGCAGTGGGCACTTTGAGAGACGGATACTTGGATTGGTATTGGTGAGGAACAGAGGCACATAATGTTGTTCATGGCAAGTTTTCTTTCCTAAAAAAGAACTCGTAGGTTGTATGGATGAGTGAAGTGATAGAGACAAAAACATCAGAGAGATCTGCTATTCCTGATAACTTTTCCAACAGTCAAAACAGTCTCCATTTCAAATATTCCCTATGATTATTCAAAGCCTGTCGGACTAAGGCTTTCATTACAACTGCACAGATATGTCTCGACTATAATTAGCAGGTCAGTCTTCCCATATCGTAAAACCAATGTTAAATTCTCGTGAATATACCCGCGACTATCAATTTGATCCCTATTATTCATCACATCTTAAAAGAAAAGTATCCAATCCGTCCTCCATATCTCGATCCAAACTAACCCTGCCACTTAACACGCTTGTCCCTAAACAAAGTAACCATCGCAATAGGCAACAACTCCGTATTCACAATATTCAACCTCCCAAACCTCTCAACAATCTCGTGTCCATAAAACGTCGCAACCCAAGTCCAATACGCATCCATGTTATTCCACCACCCAGTGATACCCTTTACATTCGACTCCCCGCGCAACTGCTCCATCGCAGCTGATATCTTTCCATCATCAGTCTCAACCTTGCTCTCGGTAGGTCTCTTCATGAGCGTGCGGAAGATGCGGTGCAGTCTATTAGTAGCCGTGAAGTGCTCGAAGAAGAAAGCTTCGCGGTAGCGGATGAATTCTTCAAAGGGCATAAAGGTGTCTTTCTCGTGTTCGGTTGCTGGTTCCCAGTCTGGCTCGTCTAGGGCGTACCGTTCGTGGCGAGTTTTGCCGCTCAGAAACTTTTGTTTGTAACCTTCGTATGCGTGTCGCTCATCTTCCTGGAAGTCGATCATAGGCTGAGATGGGCTCTTGAAGACTTCATCGTGAATCTGCATGAGAGAAATGAACGGGGACTGCAGATCAAGACCGCCAAGTTCCATGGGGAAGTAGAGGTAGCCATCGGGAATATTCTTGATGCCGAATCTCTGACTGATTTCTTGTTTCAAGAACTCAACCACATTCGTAACTTGCCCGTCGGAGAGTTTTGTGAAGACCTGCTCCTCAATCTTCTTGTGAGTTGAAAGCATGTTGTTGACGTGTTCACGGCCAAAGCAATTAGCTGCTTTACCAAAGTTGGAAGTAAAGAAGGTCGCAGCATATGTGTTCCAGGCTTGGATGAAGCCAAGAATACTCTTGCGCTTGTCAAGCAGCTGTTTGTGAAGTTCTTTGATATGAGAGTCGACCATTTTCTGATCAATCTCGAAGCGGCCCGTCTTGGGTGACAAGCGAAGGAATCCCCAACGAATCTCACCTTCTGGCAGTGAATCATCGATGGGAAGGGTCACATTGCTATCCTTGGAGATGCGGACTGTGCCTGTCTTGGTAGAGTTGACACTAACACCGGTGACGATGGTGAACTCATCAACAGTGTCCCAGGCCTTCACAGCGACCTTGTGATCAGGCGACCAGAACCAAAAGTTGTCATGCATTCTCCACAAGTTGTTGGAGGTAGCCTGGTTGACAGCAAAGTCAAGGCAAAACAGAGTCGTCTCGCCAAAGACATCGCTCAAAACATGAGCTGCTGGAGTACCACGACGTCTCTTGCGCGCAGACGAGTCATCATCGTCGACGAACTTGAGAGGTGCCTCGAGGAACTTCTTGAAGAACCCAAGCCACGTATCCGAGACACCAAGGAACTTGAGGATCGTAAAGACAGTGTCATGAGGAAGCTTCGGGTTCCAGTCGTCAAAAACGGAGTGGAATGCTGTCATCTCGCCGTAAAGATGAGTGTTGATGGTGATCTCCGTGGACAACAGATGAAGCAAGGTCTGCTTGAGTGCCATTGGGCTGCGGGACTTGTCGTCTTCGTCATCATCGTCGTCGTCTTCTTCCTCCTCATCAGAGTAGTCAACCTCAGCAGCAAAGTTGTTCGTATTCATGACTTTGCGATGTCTCATCGCACCGCCCTGTCCCACGCCTCCGGTCGATGGGTGTGCCTTTCGGCATGCTTTGCTAGCAAGCCGTCTACGAGGCGCCTGCATAGCCTGAACTACAACTTTACGCTTCTTGGTGTCGGCGGCGAAACGTTCGTACTCAGCTTCCTCTTCACCGTCGGCAAAGCCTGTGATTTCGCCCACATGGTCCATAAGCTGTGCCATGAAATATCTCTGTTCATTGACCTTGACACGTTCACGCTGTAGGCACGGTGAGTCTGAAAGTGGGCCAAGGTAGTAGCCAAGTCGTCGCCGGTCGTCTCGAGGGATCTCTTGCCTCTCCGATTTCCAGGCTACAGAATCACGGAACCTTTTGAAGGCTGTCTTGAAGAAAACACTCCATTTAACACCAATATACTGGAGGAATATGGCTTGGAGTAAGTCCTCATGCATATGGATGTTGAAGACTCCGCTGATCTTCTTCTCCATCGAGACGGGGACAGGAGTCTCAGAGTTCCATGTCCATGATTCAAGAGCATTGATACGCATGTTGAGGACGTCTGCAATCTCTTTCAAGATCATATCATTGCTTTCAAAGTCTTTGAGCACTTCTCGTTTCTCATTGGAGAGGAGATCTGACGAGTGAAGGCCGGGAATGATCCACTTGAGGGAGCCAACAGTGAACTGGTTGGGTGTTGAGATGGATGCTTCATGGTCAGAGACGCATCGCCGAAGGACCTTAAGGCTATTAACCATAGCCTTCTTGTCCTTGTTGTTACAGCCGAAAAGATGTTCGAGGTAACTGTTGAGGGCCTTGGTATCAATGTCGGCGGCTTGGAAGACGGTGTCCTCCCAGTCCATCCTGGACTGGAGTTTTGCCTGGTCACCAACGTCCTCGAACGCCTCGCCCATCTCGACATCTGCCTCTAGATCCTTCTCCTTATCGCCGGACAGCCATTCGGTCACGAGCTCACCATAGAGCCAAGCATACTGATACTGCAGGGCTTGCATATTAAGCTGTCGAGTGAGTGACTCCTCCCAGGCAGCCAGCATCTTCTGCGACACGGAAGGATCAGTCTTGGCCTGGCCGAGGAAGCGGTCGAGGTTCTTGAGGTCGATCTCGAGGCGCTTGTGACTGCTGAAACCTAAGATGACTTTGTTCTCCTTGTCAAGCTTGATAGAGAAGCACTTCTTGACACCATCGCTCAAGATGACAAGACGCTTGACGGCATCCTTCTCTGCTTCGACGGAAGAAAGAATCGCCGCCTTGGCTTCTTCGAAGCGAGAGCGTCTCTTGGACAGCTCCTGGAGTTTGGTGTTGGTGATCTCTTGAAGAGTCTCAGAGAAGACACTACCAGAGGCAGCCATGGTGTAAGTGGGCTGAGGTTTAGGGGTAGTAGTCTTCTGTATGCGTGTTAAAAGTCTTTCTGTTTGCTTGATTCTGGCCATTAGTGATGAAGGACCAGGTTTGGATGATAACGTGATGATGGAATGGATGTAAAAGAAAGGAGGGGAAGGGGTCGAAGGAGGAGGGCAGCGTGTGGTATATATACCAGGTAGGAGGAGGATTTGGTGTCCTCAGGCCACAAGTTGCAGGGAGCTGTGCCGTCTTGGCCGTGTAAGCCAATAGCTTTGGTGAATGATCTGATGTCAATAAGAGCTTATACGAGACAGGACAGAACCAAAACATAAGATTCGTCTTACTGGGTCAAATGATGATCCAGTTATTGGTTGTCGCACGTATATCGCCGACAGTAGTAAGAGTTGTAAGTTGTTGACGGCATGAAGTGAAGTCGAAGATGAAGTGAAGCCAAGGAGAAGCTAACATGTGCTGACTGTCCCCATTGACAGAAATGATTCGTCAGACTCCACAGCATAGTGGGTCAATCTTAGGCTACAGCCTCTCATGTTTCATCATTTTCTAACTCCATGTTATGAAGGGCCAACTTATCTCAACCAACGGTGCATATCCTTTGAAAATTGATCCAATATAACTTACAGGGTAGCCAAACAGGTCTATCTTCCGCAGTACTCATGGGAACACGCTTGTGCTAAGCTGGCATCCGACACTGATCTTGTTCCTTTTCCTTGGCAATCTGCGAAGCTGCTCTCGTTTGGGAAATATCTCCTCATTCTCCGGTTCCTGTTAAAGTTGAAATCAATGATTCATTACTGCATCGCCTAATTGAATCTCGTAATATCATGAATACTCAGTACTGAGGCGTTGAAGGCTTAGATTCATATGCAAACGTCTATTCATGGCCTATTCGATCATTTCAAGCGCGTCCATCAGCTCACGAAACTCGCGACTCTTATCCTCCTCTGACGGTTTCACATATTCCTTCGGTTGCTTTTCATCTTCCAGCCAAAGAGAAACTCCAAGGTCTCCCAGGACTTCTTGATCTGGATTCCACGACGATGCCAACTCTTGCTCGATTTCTTGCACTCTCAATGGCCAAATAGAATCCCAGAACTCCATAGCACGCCAATACCTTCTGGTTCCCACTTCAGCACTATAATCTTCGCAGCCCTCTCCGCCTTCGTCAGGCGAATCGTCGCCGTCACGAAGTAAAAATGCTTGATATTCCATGACCAGTTCGTTAAGGTACGTTTCCGTCTCTAGATCCTTTGCCGAAGGGTTGAAATCGCTTTCTGACGACATGTCTTCTAAGTGGTCTGGTTTGTCGATACATGTGTGTTCCATATGAAGTTTCTGAAAGGTGGCTTGCCTCAAAACAGCTACATGTTGACTCAGACTCAGGATTTGTCCATATTTGCTGACAAAGAGACGCGGCCTGAGCCATTCAAACTCGGTATCCAAGAATTTGGCACCATGGGTAAAAGGTGTGCATCCTTGGGGTGAGCATTGACAAACACAATCATCTGTGTCTTCAATGGCTATAGGAGAATTCGTGAGATACTTTACCATCTCGTCGTGTCCAATACTATGAAAGTCATTGAGAATGACTTCCGCCAGAACAAAGATAGGTGACTCGGGTTTGCGGTGCTCACAAACCAAATTCCAGAGGTTAGGGCAGTATTCATACAACCACATTGCATAAGCTGGTCTAACAGTTTCCAGAAAGTCTGGAAAGCTACAGCCAATACCAGGACCAGCCTCATGCGTCAACGCCCAATCTGCCCAATGATCATCAATATCGGAAAACCCTAGATCCCAGAAGATGAATGCATCTTCAGGGCTGGTAATGTCCAGATATATAGGTCTTGAATGGTGTTTCCCTGTTGGCAACTTTTTTAGGTCGTTGGGTAATGCTGTCGACAGACGACCAAAAGCTAACAGTCCTCTCTCGCGGAGTATTCGATCCAACTCGATAGCTTTCGCGCTTGTCTTAGGTACCAAAGAGTTGTGCACCCCGTGTACTGATCTCAAAAGCTCCTTTTGAGCTATCTGTTCCAGTTCCCGCCGATGGGATTTCAACTGCTTAGCAAGCAGATCCTTGCAGTGTTTTGAAGCGCGGGTGAATAGATTAGAAAAGATCCACCTCCAGCGTATGGTGGGCTCCGTAAAGTCGCGATAGGGTATGATCGGACAACCTGCAGCTAGAATAATTTCGACTGCTGTGGTGCAAGGGCAAAAAGTCCCGCCCTTATTTTCCTGGTCGTAACAAATGTCTGCACTTAACTGGATTGCTCTGCCGAGAGGGGTTATCTTCCCACTGGGTATTTTGCTTGGCTGGATTAATTGCTGTGGACTGACTTTTTGGACCAAAGGCTCTAGAATCTCTGGAATCTCTACTGCGAAGTACAAAGGAGTCTCTCCATAGAAACTAATTTCGTCCAGACATTCCGGGTGGTTGTTGATCAGTCGCTTTGCCTCCTCTATGTCTGTGCGTAGAATGGCGAGTGTTAGTGGTCCAAGTAAGCCTATCAGAGCTTTATTTAGCCTTAGGCATGCAACCAATGTTCCGGGTGCCTTACTTTCAACAAATTTGAGATTCCAATCATCATACTTCATAAGGTGTCGCGAGCTACAATGATTGAAACTGACCCCGCTCCCTGCTCCAGGACCTACTTCGATATCCTCGACATGCAAGTCTTCTATGATGGTTACCGGAAGTACCATATTACTGGCAGCTATATGCCACGCCATCCTAGGCCGCATCAGCGTCGTATGCATTGTCTGATCAATATACGTACCATCCCTGAGAATCAACAGCAGACAGTGGAGTTCCTGCTGTGATGAGGAACTGGAATAATGCCTTGACCTTGGTATATGCAAGTTGATTCTGTTCTATACCCAACCCATGCGCGTAAGGATGCGTCATCTGAAGGTGTCAATGGCTAAACTAACTTTTCTTACAGGAGGCGGACTGACAGCCAAACACATTTCGTGAAGCAAAGAGGAGCCCCGTGAGCTGAGGTCGGTGGGTCTTGCTGTTCCTGAACTGAATATGGCTTGCAGTTTGGCTATTATCGAGTTGCAGAAGAGCTCTGGGCAGTTTAGCGAAGCCCAGTGGGTTGTAAATCTGCGGCGCTCCAGTAGACTCAAAACCCTGAAAGCGGGCGATCTATTTTCATCGACCTCTGCAAAGTAAGTAAAAGACGGACTGATACTAAACCCCCCTGCTCCTCCAGTCGTACGCAGAGTTAATTCAACAGCTTTGTTTACCAGTCGAACAATACTGGAAAATCTGACCGTACGGTTTCGTGAGTACTTAGGGTCTACAAAACTGAATTCACAGTCCTTGTAGTGAGTAATGTCGGTGGTCGTCTCATCGATGAAATAAAGTGGCCCAAAGCGAAGTGTCTTCCTAGTGCGTGGCCTCCTTGCGCGACAAGAGCAGGCCAGAAATGAAGAAGCAACTGTAGAGAGTGCACTTGGCTTCGCAGCAAGCTTGTAAACGGCTGGGGCAGGATTTCGACGATCGATATGCAGCTGTGACAGTATCTCATTTGTTTGAGCATTACGTTGAAGTGCTGTAGACTCGACTTGTTGAAACGAGTGTCTGATCTCCTCCATTTGACATTTGAACTGTGCTTGGATCATCAAGCTGATCTGGGGAGCAATGTCGTCGACGGAAGCTTGAAGTAATGGAAGTTTGGTCTCGATACTTGAGATGGGGTCACGAAGACCGGATACATCAGAAGTAAGGACCGAGACGTCATCTGATGTTTTTTGAATCATTGTAGTGTTCAAGGCCAGAGTATTAGAAGTCGCGTCTTGTAACTCTCTGGGCAAGAATTAGTCAAAGTGTTGAAGGTTTTGGTGGTAACGTACAGCTGCAAGCTCTGGACAGCCAAGTTGAGAGGAGTGCAAAGACTTTCCAATGCATTTTCCAACTGTGCGAGCTGAGCTTGTCGCAGCGGGTAGGCGAGTTTGCGATAGCTGCTTTTGACTTTGTCTCCAAGCTTGGGGTCAGGCGTGGTCGTCGCCGAGATCTTGTCACCAAAAGCCTTGAGGTCGTTCAAGCCGTCCTCACAATTGCCCAAACAACGTAGAGCTTGAGCCACAGCCTGTGAGGTCGAAGGATTCAGCTGGCCGCTCTTTAGAAAACCATCAAGTAGGCGGAAACTGCCTTCGAGAGACTCCGCGAGGCGTTTGAGTCGAGTGATAGCATCATCGTGATCTTTGAGCCCGCCCAAGTAGCTCACAAGCCCAGAACATGCCTTAAGGCCGAGCGGAATAACTGCGAGCGCTAGCTCTGCCATGGTCTTGACAATTTTTCTGGGGGAGGAGTTGCGTGAGGAGGAAGAAGGATTTGTGATGAGACAAGCAAAGGTGTAAGGGGGGCGCAGACCAAAATCAGGCTACCAGTAATATCTCACCACGTTCAAGTCGCACCTCCCGCAGTACTTTCACAATTACAAACGCGGAAAGAGGCTGAAAACTACGGTTTTATTGGCTCTTGGTTCGTGCGGCTGAATCGAGAGGTGCAATGTTCATGCAACGCAACTATATTTTGGTGTGACGTATTGAGACCGTTCAGTGGTTATATGATTGATTACCATTTCTCTCATTCAACAACGAAGAGATAGATTCGCTGGCTTCACGAGCACTTGCCATCATTCTAGTAGCCCGAGCTGACGCAATGCGTTCCTTTCTGTACTGCGCGCACAACCAACATGTTGTTGGTCCTTGAGTGGCTCCAAGCCAAAGCACAGGTCATGTTTCAAGTAAAATAGCGCTCGAATCACTTATTTCAGGCCACCGACCATTGAACCAAACCTCCACTGCTCTCGTTCTTCCCAATTCCATTATCAATCCGAATTATCACAATGAGAATTTCCGAGGGTTCTCCATATCCTCCAAGCGAATCTGACATTTCCGAGATCGCACGCGATCTTGAGAAAGAAGATGCCATCGAAACACTCTCACTTCTTCCCAATCCTCCCTCTCGCCCTCGATGTCTGACTCCGTCTGGCTTTCGAGATGTTGTAGAAGAGCCTGTGCTACCAAAGCCAAAGCCGACATTCCAACATTGCGCATACTATAAACTGCCGCCCGATATCAGGCGATTCATTTTGATGCTGGCTTTCGGCAATCGTCGTCTCCATATGGACTTTTCTTACGATTATCCCGATATGACTTCAGATCTCATTCAGCCGTTGGATAAAAATCACTGTGGCATCGTCATGGAGAACATTTATGGCGACAAACTACGAGTTGTCGACGATACGAAGCCACGGTCGTGGATTTGGTGGGGATCCGTCTGCCATCGACTCCCGCCAGACTTTGATGTATTGCAAACAGGCCCAATGACCCATGGAGGTCCCGATGGTCCTTGGGCTGATACCTGTCGCCTTGGTGAAGCTCGTCACTGCGGCTCATGGCCAGGCTCATTCCCTGCAAAGTGCCACATCGGTGCAATGGGATGGCTCCAATCTTGTCGCCAAAAGTAAGTCATAATCTCTGTCTGCAGTCGAAATCATTGCGATTAACAATACCGCAGCTATGCCGAAGCTATCGAAATACTTTACTCTAAGAACACCATCATCATGGTCAATGAAGCAATGATAACACATCTACCTCAACTCTTAGTACCGCATCGCCTCGCGTCCATAACTTCACTTGAGATCAGCTGGAACTTGAAGTCTCGATACGAAAGCGGAATTTGGAATGTCATTGATGGGGCCGATTTGAAGAACCTATGTGGAATAATATCCACTCAATTCCCGCAGTTACGTCGCCTTTATCTATCTCTCGAGAAGTCACGGCAGCTTGGGGCTTGCTATGCTCCTGATGTTTGGCCAGCTATTAGCCCTCACCTTGACAACCTTGCACGAACGTTGCCATGTCTACAAGAACACGCCGTTGCACTGCCAAATACCCCCTTCGATTCAATTCTTAACGAAGCAGCGATAAGGCATGTTGGAGACCGTACGATATTGTTCCACACGTATTTTCAAGTCTGGCGATCAGCTGATGGGGAAATGGATGTTATTCATCCCCCATATGTCGACAATTATCCTGGGGTACCGTATCACATAGACTCCTCAACCTCGAAGGGCAATGGCTACTGGATCCTAAATGGTAATAACACTGCCAAAGATCCTAGGCTTTATATAGGGCCTTCGCCGATGGAAGAAATCTTGAGCCTTAGTTCTTATGATTTGATTGACTTTGAGTTTGCTTACCCTTTGGAAGATATGTGACGGCCCGGATTGCATAACTTGCCTGGGAGACTGGACCAGGTATTCAGCATTCTACAGGGAGACGTCTCATGGTGTTGTCTACGAGTAGAAGGTCAACTGGGCCTAAGACTGCACTGCTGATGGAGATACCCAGGATACCAGGTGGCCTTTGGGTCAAGTTGTTGATGTTACTTCTTACTCGCTCATGAGGGGCGCTTTTGAGAAATGTAAGCTTACTAGCACGAACAAGAAATGCCATACTAACAGCGAGCCAGGCAACAACGGCAGCATTGACGGATCTATCTAGGCAGGGTGTTTGGTCTACCTGGTACACTTTAATGGCTATGACGAGTAGATAGCCAGAGTTAGGAGGAGTTTGTATTTTAGCCAGGGTTTGGAGGAGCCGATAATTTCTGAAACTAAAGGGCTAGAAAGGATATTACCTGTATGCTGACATTTTGTGGTGAGATTTTGGAACCCACGAGGCAGCAAAATAAAACAGGCATCAGTAAAAGCGACAACCATTTAGGCAGCGAACTGAGACCATGTATAAAGGACGCCAAAATCACCCTAACTGCTACAGGCCATTAAACTTCCCTGATGTCGACCTTGTACTCTAAATGATGCCCGTGACCGAAGTTGGCTGCATGGGCGTCAAGCCCAACATGAACATCATGGATAATACCACTCCAGAGGGCCAGATTCTGAATGGCGCATGGAACACAGTCATTAGCAAGCCTGGGGGTCCTCAAAGAGTTTACTGGGGCTTGGAATCTGTTGATCCATTGAAGGTCTGGTGCTTTTTCGACTTTGACTCCGTCGAGCAGCATCGACAATTTGCTGAGGAGTGAGTGTTATACTAGTACTCAACGTGCAGGGACTGACTGTCATAGATATGGCGCTGATGCAGTCAAGGATATTCCCAAGATCTGCACATATGGAGAGTTCTCAAAACATATCAAGATGGTTCCGTCCTCAGATGTTCTTGGGTCTCCTCTCACAGAGGTTATACTAGCATACTTCCCCCAAGACATCTCAGACCAAAAGAAAGAAACTCTCTCGTCCGAGGTTCAAGAGATCCTCAAACAAGCTTTTCCTGATGATGCTAGAGTAGCTCACGCCTGGGGCGTGGAGAATGACTTTCCAGCAAGAAGTGAAGATGGACTACCAAGATCAGTTCTCATGAGTTTTGTTGGTCTTTCTCATTCTGAAACTTGGGGAGATCATCAGGAGACAAATGGTTGGAAAGAGATACTCTCGCGTATTGAAGGGCTGGAGGGCTGCACTAGTACTTACAGCTTTGCGATTAGCTGCCAGCATCTGGAGAGGGTTTGAGAGGTACAGACTTATCAGATGGAATTCGTATATATAGTCAATCGTATTGATCAGAGTATCTAGAGGGCATTGTCAATCCTCCGTTTTCCTTGATCAAACTTGCCATCCTTCAAAAAATAATTAGTCTTCCACAAAGCCATATCTCGGAGTTTCGCCATTTTTTTCTTGATTCCCGATAGCCCAACCCAAGAGTCATACATAACTCAATCAGTTCCAACTCAGACTGGAGATATATCCACTTCTGTCCGTCTTATCTCCTCTCCATTCCCGTCCGTGTTCCATCAACAGCGGATCCAAAATCCACCCATAACCCCATACCCAAAACGGTATGACTGAGCGAAAACATCTCCCGAATCTTCTGTCACCGCCATCAGAACCCAGCTTAATCTTCATCTTTACCACGGTATGACTGAGAATGTTACCACTCCAACCGATGTCCTCGACCAAGAACACAATGCTCCGCGCAAGCCTCCATCACTTGGTCAAGTAGACTTCGACCGGGGACGCCCGGCATGTTTCTCAAATCTCTCTTCAGAGCTGGGCTTCATCTTCACGGCCGTGGGTTCAATAGCTATCAGCGAGTATTTTTTTCTCTGGTTTCAACATCATATTGCCTTCATTGGCGGATACTTCGAATGGGGCTAGGACGTGGCCTGCTTCTGTTATCAATCTTACTACCGCTGTTTTAATCCTTCCCTTTGCGAGACTCTCCGACATTCACGGCGGAAGGTTTATATTTCTGAGCGGCCATGCTTGGTTGGTTGTCTGGTCCATCATTGCTGGTTTAAGTCATAATTCTACTATGCTCGTCGCCTGTCGAGCAATGCGGTGTTTAGGACTAGGTTCTCTCTGCCGGAATAAGCTCTCAGCCACAAGTCTCAACTGCAAATAACACTTCTGCGGTGTTTAGGACCTTCAGCTTTCTTGCCGTCCAATGTCGCTATCATGTCGCGCATTTATCGCCCTGGTCCTCGAAACACTCTTGTTTTCAGCATATTTGGTGCCTCTTCCTATGTCGGTTTCTATTCTGGGATCTTTTTTGGTTCATTATGTGCTCTGGTTCTTGGCTGGAAATGGTATTTCTTCATCAGTGCATTCTTCTACACTGGTATCTTCATCACTAGCCTTTGGACTATTCCAAAAAGCGTTGGAGATCCACGGCCTGACCTCCAGATGGATTGGCTGGGAGCGGTTATTGTTGTACCAGGTCTTGCGTTGGTGGTGTATGCATTGACTGACGGAAGAAACGCGCCTCATGGCTATATTGCTCTGGTCTCGGGTATCATTTGTCTTGCGCTGTTTGTTTACATTGAGGGATGGAGGGCCAGTCAACCTCTTATAACAGCAGAGCTCTTCAGGACAACGTACATGAGCCGATTGGTCGTTGCACTTTTAGTTTCTTATGGATCGTTCAGTCTGGTTCTTTTCTACGCTAGCTTCTAGTAAGTCCTGCCCCGTCCACCGGATACCAATTTCAGCTAACATACTTCTGAGCATCGAATCAGTCCTATATACTAGACCTTTACTAACCACAACTTGGTTCATTCCTCTAGCGGCTGGAGGTTTCCTCCTTGCTCTCATCGGCGGCTTTGTCCTTCATATCCTCAATGGACGACGACTCCTCATCATTTTCTGCCTTGGCCTCCTCGGCTCATCGATTCTATTTTCAATCATCCCGACAGCGGAATGTCAAACTCATTCCTCTCCTGGGCATTCGTCTTCCCCACCATGATCCTTGCGATGGTTGGGGTAGACATTACCTTTAACATCCACAACTTCATCATCACAACATCCCAACCTAATCATCTTCAGGCAGTGTCAGGTGCACAAATCGCCAGCCTACTCTGCCTAGACATGGCATTTTGGCTGGGTGTTGTTGAGATGGCAACATCGGCACAAAAGGGGGTCAAGAGTACCGAAAGTCCTGATGTAACACAATGCCAGGTTGGATTCTGGACTGGTACTGGGCTGGCTTTAATTATTATCACGGTGAATTTACAGTTGGCTAAGGCTGTTTTGACGACTGATGACAAGGCATAGAGGTAATGGGAGAGGGATGTTAGACACAACATCGAGTAATGCACCTGGAGTTTGGCTTCTATGTATTTATGACTAAATCTGGGGCTAGAAAGGTTGTTTCATAGATGTCTGGCGGATTAGGATGTGCTAGAATAATAGCTATAGAGGTTATCGATTTTCTTTTTTGCATTCCCCCGGCGAGATAGTGGAGTCAAAGATTTACGTGTGTTCTGAGTACAGCGCAGAGTTGAAGACTGGGATAAATTCCTCTATGATAAACGATCACAGACTCCAGAAATGCATCCTTCAATAATCTTACGTTCTTCTCACCACTTCAGCTTAGGCACAACTTCGATATCTCCATCATTGTAACACATGAAGGTATGAAGAATGTGTCCTCCAGCTCTGACTTCACTACCATGAATGCATCTAAGCGTTTGCCGATGACCCATTCCGTGCCTCAGCTTTACATGATTTAATTAACTCTATCCTCAGTCAAACTCTAGACCCGTCTTCCGCAGTCTCGCATGATGTCCGTCCGTAGATAAGTCGGTCCTACCAGGGTTACATCTAAAGTTCTTTATCCTTAAGTTTAATTACAACTCTGAAACCCACGACAGGGTCAGGCCTAGCCGCACACGCATCCAGACCGCCCAACACCCCAAGATCACGAACCCTTCACCAAAGCCTTGGCCGTTTAAATTAATAGTAAAAAATGTCACAGGTTCTCAAACATTGATCCGGCTCGCGTCGCCCCCTCGAATTTGAACGTTGGGGTTTGCGGGGGAATTATCTTCGTCGATGGGGGCGGGGTGATCTACCGCTAAGAATGGGGAAATACAGCTCCACGGGAACTCTGAGCCGCGGATAATTTACAGTCCACGAATGAGAGGCTGCCCACTGGGAACAAGCTTATTCAGAGGGCCAGTGTAGACGACGCTTTGTTAGCGAAAAGAACACGTCCAATCTGGGGTTTGTTAACTTTTTTGACATGAGACGAGGACCATTAAATATGCAGTTTAGACCCGCTTGAGATGCTAGGGGCCATGCATTCGGGAGTACCTCCGAAATGATCATCCACTCTCTGTATATAAAACCTCCAAACATCCCTATGTTTCCTTTCTTCTGATTCTCAAGCCAACTCATCTTCTCCACCGTCAATCCCTTTCACAATGAAGGTCTCGAGCTTCTTCTCAACCCTCTCCCTCTTCGCAGGTGTTCTCGCCGAGGCCATCGAGCTCCCCGCTGGTGTTCCTCGCAGCATTGAAGAGTTCCGAGCCAAGCATCCCTATGAGCTTCCCGTCAAGAGAAGTCATCGCAAGGTCTATACTATCAGACATAGTAAGAACGATCACGATGATGTATCTTCGGAGTTCTACAAGGGCTTGAAGAAGGCGAACAAGGGAGGTACGCTGTATCTCCCCAAGGGTCAGACTTTTGTCATTGGAAAGCCCCTTGATCTTACCTTTTTGAATGATATTCATGTTCATCTTGAGGGTGAGATTAAGTTTACCAATGATACGGAGTATTGGCAGAAGAATGCTTATAAGCATCCTTTCCAGGTATGTTTGAAACTTCGTGGTAAATGAGATGAGACTAATGGTTGTAGAACTCAATCATGTTTTGGAAGTGGGGTGGCAAGAACATCAAGCTGTACGGAAAGGGTGTTCTAAACGGTAACGGTCAGCGATGGTGGAACGGTATGTCTCTTAATCAACAGTCTCCAGATTTTATACTAACAATGTGCAGAGTTTGCCGGCAAGGAGATTCTTGACACTACCAATGCCTATCTCCGACCTATTCTGTTCTATGCTCAGAACGCCACCAACCTGGACATCCAGGGTGTTCACTTCAAGGACTCGCCCTGCTGGACCAACTTTGTCGTCACATGTAAGCAACTCTAACCAAGTCCTGATGATCATGTACTGATATTCTTCTAGCCAAGGACATCTCCTTCAAGGACGTCATCTGCACTGCTCGTTCCACCAACGCCACTGCTCTTCCCAAGAACACTGATTTCTTTGACTCTCTCAACGTCGAGAATCTCAATGTTGAGCGTGCCTGGGTTGACATTGGTGATGATTGCTTCTCTCCCAAAAGCAACGCCACCAACGTCCACGTCGACACCATGTACTGCAATGGTAAGCTCACTTCACTTCCCATATCATAAAGCCTTTACTAATGAAACCAGGCACCCACGGTCAATCCATCGGCTCTCTTGGTCAGTACAAGGGTGAAATGTCCTTCGTCAAGGACGTCGTCATCGAAAACGTCTGGATGCTCAACGGCCAGCACGGCGCCCGTCTCAAGACCTGGGCCGGCCCCGACATCGGCTACGGCTTCATCGATAATGTGACCTTCCGCAACTTCTGGGGGGGCAACAACGAGTACACCGCCTTCATCGACTCGTGCTACTTCAACATCAACGCTACTACCTGCGCCCAGTACCCCTCTCGCATGAACATCACCAACATTCTCTTCGACAACTTTACCGGCTACAGCTCTGGCAAGTACGGTAACGCTGTTGCCAGGCTGACTTGCTCGACTAGCAAGGATGCTGTCTGTGAGAACATCAAGTTCAAGGACTTTAACATCAAGACTCCTTGTGGTGGAGACCCTGTGTTCTTGTGTGATGGTGTTAAGGATCTTGGTGTGGATTGTGTTAGTGCTACTAGTGCGGCGGGTAAGGCTGCTTTGGCGAATAAGTGTGTTGCGCCTCAGGCTTCTGCGAGCCCTTTCAAGGTTAGAAAGTTCAACGGTTAAGCGTTGAGCTGTTTGGGGCAATTAGTGCTGTACGATGAATGAGGTATCAATGATTTTTGGCCATTAACTTTGACTATGAATTCTAATAATCAACTGTGATATCTTCTGTGACTCAAGCTCCTAGAGGGCCAGAAATATTTCTGTGAGATAAACCAAGAAGTATACAGGAAATGGTCAAGGGTGAAGGCGTAGGTTCACGAAACGAGGTTGCCATTGTAATGGATCTGTAATGCTAGAGATACATTGAGCCAGTCGACTTTACCAACGGACCTACAATGTTGCAGAACTCAGTGACACAATTAAATCCATGTTATTCCCCTGTAGAATAAAGCGAGTGATGCTGTTGGAAAACCAATAGTTGTTTTGCTTGTCATCCTCTTGATAGGACATGGTGCTCTTTTGAATAAAGTGATGATCTGGGTCTTCGGGAAAACAAGGCAAAGAAGTGAGTTGCTTGAATGACAATGAAACACTGTTAACATCTTGAGCTTACAGTCCGTCAGTGAAAGATTTAATCCCAGAAGATCAGAAAACTTTTCACTACATTGACCAGTCTTTTACTCAGTGATGTCCGCGGTTGTTCACGGTGTGAGTTTTACAGATGATCCAGGGTAAGTCACCAGTTTCGCGTCTGATCTCAATGAGAATGCTGATTGGGTTGCGATAAGAACTGCCGGCAAGTGGGGCCTCTCAACGCTCCGCTCCCCGCGTACCGAACGTGCTTACCCAGTGCGAAAGACTCGCTAGACTCGGTTGCTGGGCTGTCACTTTCCAATTAACGCGTGAGGACGCGTGCACCCTGTCCCCTATTAAATTACTTGACGCGACTACCAGCTCAATCTAAGAAAGACATAGCCCTCCCAACCTGAAGCTCTCCATCCACCATCCTCAACTTCATTCAATCACCTACTCATTCTTTTTCGTCCAGACTTTTCTTGTTTTGTCAATTGTTACTGATTGTTTGCCCAAAGACACATACTCGTCATCGAATACTGTCCACTGTCCCTTTGACCTGATTCACGCCTGTCGAGTGACCTGCCTAGCACATTTAATCGCTGCGCACTGCTGAGGCCATTCACCATCATGACGAGCCAGCGATCAACTGCGGCCCGAACGCCCGCTAAAGCGACCAAACCTGCTGCCACTACTTCTTCAGCTAAGCAGCGTTCAATCGTTTCCTTCTTCCAAAAAGCGCCGCCCTCTTCCCCCGCCGCTCCCGCATCATCTCCTCTCGCAAAAGCCTCTTCCACGACCAAGCAATCTTCGTGCTTGAAAGAAACAACGAAGGCAAATTCTTTGCCAAAGACAACTCCGCTCTCCAAGACCAAGCCCAAGCCAACTGTCGCCATCAAGCAAACAACTCCCGTGCCCGATAGTGACGCTATTGAACCCCCGAGCTCCCAGGAGAATCTCGATTCGACCATGAAGGTAATGAATGCCCCGAGCATACGCAACGATACGAGCTGACACAGAGCGACAGAAGCCCTCCAAGAAGATGGATCACGACGCTCTCCCCAGCAGTCCGACTCGCAAGGTGAGAAAGTCTCAATACAAGATACTTGCCAGATCAGCCACTGATACTCCCGAAGGTAAAAAAGGTTGTTAGTTACGCCGAATCCTCAGAGGAAGACGAGCCCTTCCAGTTTGGCGGGCCCGCGAGCTCGCGCCGACGAACGAGAGTACGACACGTTGTTAGGGATGAGGATGATTACGAAGAACAAGAGGAGGAAGAGGAGGAGCAAAACGATAGTGGTACGTCTCCCCGTGTCTGATTCACTGTTCAATTCTAACGATCGCAGATACTATGGATGACTTTATCGCATCAGACTCAGACGAAGATACCTCTCGTTCCAAGAAGCGAAAGCGACCCTCAAAGCCCGCTGCTCCCCGAAAACGATCCAACAAGTCATCGCCCATCCCAGAACCCGAAATAGATATCAAGGATAGCATTCTTGAAGAGGATGAGCTGATGGATGATGTGGGAGGCGCTACGGCCTCACAATGGAGCTACGACGCTGCCTCTACCGATAAGCAACCGGTCGTCAAGCCCGCTGAAAGAGTGGCCATCAGGGACCCCAAGTATAAGGAGAAGGCACACACCAAAGACCCCGATCAAAGGTATCCTTGGCTTGCCAATATTATGGATAAAGACAAGCGAAAGCCCGACCATCCCGAGTACGACAAGCGAACAATTTACATTCCCCCTGCTGCTTGGCACAAGTTCTCTCCATTCGAGACCCAATACTGGAAGATCAAGCAGAACCTTTGGGATACAATTGTCTTCTTCAAGAAGGGCAAGTTTTACGAACTATACGAGAACGATGCGACCATAGGGCATCAGGAGTTTGACTTCAAGATGACAGACCGGGTCAACATGCGCATGGTCGGAGTGCCTGAAAGCTCACTTGACCATTGGGTGAACCAGTTTATTGCCAAACAATACAAGGTTGCTCGCGTCGATCAGATGGAGACAAACTTGGGTAAAGAGATGCGTGAGCGACAGGATAAGAGCAAGAAGGCCGACAAGGTTATCACCCGTGAGCTTGCTTGCATCCTTACAGCCGGAACACTTGTCGACGGTAGCATGTTGCAAGATGACATGGCCTCCTACTGTGTCGCTATCAAAGAATCTGTCGTTGACGGTCTCCCTGCTTTTGGTATTGCCTTTGCCGACACTGCTACTGGACGCTTCTACCATTCTACCTTTGTGGATGATGTGGATTTGACCAAGTTTGAGACCCTCATCGCTCAAACTGGCCCACGAGAACTACTTCTTGAGAAGTCTCGCTTGTCTACCAAGGCACTACGTATCCTCAAGAACAACACTAGCCCAACTACCATCTGGACACACCTCAAGCCAGGTGATGAGTTCTGGGAGGCGGATAAGACCCGTCGCGAACTCGACTGTGGAGGCTACTTCAAGTCAGAAGATGCTGACGAGGAGGTTTGGCCCGAGATTCTCCAGTCACTTCGGGATGACGATTTGGCCATGTCGGCAACTGGAGCATTGATCTCATACTTGCGCTTCCTCAAGCTCGAGAGGCCTCTGCTGTCGCAGGGCAACTTTGAGCTTTACAACCCCATTCAGAAGAATGGAACACTGGTCCTGGATGGGCAGACACTCATCAACCTCGAAGTTTTCTCCAACTCGGTCAATGGCGGTTCCGAGGGTACGTTGTTCAGCCTACTTAACAAGTGCGTCACGCCCTTTGGAAAACGTCTCTTCCGATCATGGGTCGCACACCCGCTCTGCAACATTGATCGCATCAATGAACGTCTCGATGCTGTCGAGATGCTCAATGCCGATCAGACAGTCCGTGAACAATTCGCCTCGCAGCTTGTCAAGATGCCCGACTTGGAGCGACTCATCTCCCGAATCCATGCTGGGGCTTGCAAACCCGAGGACTTTGTCAGGGTCCTGGAAGGCTTTGAGCAGATAGAGTACACCATGAGCCTTCTGGGATCTTACAAGGGTGGCAATGGCCTTGTCGACCGCCTGATCTCGTCAATGCCCAATCTTGATGAGCCTTTGAGTTATTGGAGATCTGCATTTGACCGTAGCAAGGCGCGCGACGAGAAGTTACTCATTCCCGAGCGTGGTATTGAAGAAGATTTCGACCAGAGTTCCGATCGTATCGAGGAGATTAAGCAACAACTCGAGGATCTCTTGGCCGAGAAGAAGAAGGAGTTCAAGTGCAAGCTCTTGAAGTTCACAGACGTTGGTAAGGAGATCTACCAGCTGGAGGCCCCGAAGAGTGTCAAAGTCCCTTCGACTTTCCGCCAAATGTCAGCGACAAAGGATGTCAAGCGTTGGTACTTCCCTGAACTTTCCCAGCTTGTGCGAGAGCTTCAAGAAGCGGAAGAAACGCACTCGCAGCTCGTACGCGAAGTTGCGTCGCGATTCTTCCAGAAGTTCGATGTTGACTATGAGACCTGGCTACAAGCCATCAAGATTATCTCGCAGCTGGATTGTCTTGTCAGCTTAGCCAAGGCATCCGCATCGCTCGGCCAGCCAAGTTGCCGTCCCGAGTTCGTGGACGAGGAGCGCAGCACTGTTGACTTCCAGGAGCTGCGACATCCTTGTATGATGAACACGGTTGACGACTTCATCCCTAACGATATCAAGCTTGGTGGCGACCAGGCCAAGATCAACTTATTGACTGGAGCCAACGCTGCCGGTAAATCCACCGTTCTTCGCATGGTAAGTTCTCTTGTCTCCGCATCATTTCCCAATGCTAACAACTACAGTCTTGTGTCGCCGTCATCATGGCTCAGATCGGATGTTACGTTCCTGCCACTTTCGCACGCCTCACTCCTGTCGATCGCATCATGTCTCGTCTGGGTGCCAACGACAACATCTTCGCCGCTCAATCAACCTTCTTTGTTGAGCTCTCCGAGACCAAGAAGATTCTCTCCGAAGCCACACCTCGATCGTTGGTCATTTTGGATGAGCTTGGTCGTGGAACCAGCTCTTACGATGGTGTCGCCGTCGCCCAAGCTGTTCTTCACCACGTCGCTACTCACATTGGCTGCGTCGGCTACTTCGCTACACACTATCACTCTCTCGCAACAGAGTTCGAGAACCATCCCGAGATCCGAGCACGAAGGATGCAGATCCACGTTGATGACGAGGAGCGTCGCGTTACCTTTCTGTACAAGCTGGAAGATGGTGTCGCTGAAGGTAGTTTCGGTATGCACTGCGCCGCCATGTGTGGTATCTCATCACGCGTCATCGACCGCGCAGAAGTCGCTGCCAAAGAATGGGAACACACCAGCCGTCTCAAGGATAGTCTTGAGAAGGCAAAGACAGGATGTTACATACCCCTTGGTATTCTCAGTGATATCGGTGCACTGCTCGGCGATAAGGGCGAGATGGGTGACGCAGGAGTGGATGTTCTTCTCAATGCCATCGAGGCACTATAATGACGCAAATAAGGCTTGGAACAAGGAGGAACGGACAGGTTTTTAGAGAAATTGGTGATATCTTGCAAGGCGTGTATGGCGTCGACTTTCACATGTATTCGGACTGACGACCTCTGATAGAGTTGTCACAAGGGGATAAATAGGCGTTGCAATGGAGTTCTATTCAAGACAGACAGACATGCGAGATCAATGTGCTTTAGGGTGTTACAGACAGTATAATGAGAGGCAATTGCGATAGCGATAAAGAGATCTAGATACATAGCAAAAGATACAAGATTTCGATTGACCATTGTCCATATAACCTAGCGAACAAACTCAATACAACATTACTCCAGTAGCAAATCTTGACTAAATAACAAAGCTCATACCATATTCATTATTCCAACATACAAATCACCCATCATATCTCAACAGAACGAAGCCAGTCCAACTCGAATAGTATACTGTCAAACAAATCACCTATCCGGATCACTGCTATCATAGTCAGGCTCTGGAGCCGGGGTGGTAGTCTTCGAACTAGCCGCTTTTTTAGGGGCAGGTTTCGAAGCAGGCTCCGGAGCTGGAGTCGCAGTCTTTGAACCCGCCGCCCTTTTAGGAGCAGTCTTCGCGGTAGGTTTCTTAGCAGGCTTTGGTGCAGGCTCTGGAGCCGGAGTCGCAGTCTTTGAACGAGTCGCCCTCTTAGGTGCAGGCTTTGGTGCAGCTTTCGGAGGAGCTTTCGGGGCCTTTGGAGCAGCCTTCGGCGCAGGTGCCGAAGCCGCAACTGAAGTAGCCCTCGAAACAGCCGTCGAAGGAGCAGTAGAAGCGGTACCGGCTCTCAGCATCCGAATTCGACTCGAGGCACGTGAGGGCTGCGTGCTGGGCTTTCTTCCACGTCTGGGAATGGTCCCTGTGTCATGTCAGCCCCGTTCACCACAAGAAGATGAAGAGCGGTAGGGAAGAGGATGGGAGGACTTACCAATCTTGGGCTTCTTCGCCGCAGGTTCCTCAGTCTCCTCCTCTTCAATAGAAGTAATCGCATTCTCAGGCCTCTTCAACGCCGGAGTAGCATCAATAGTGAGATTGCTAAGGTTCTCCGGGAAAGTCCCACGCATCGACACATCAGTGTCAGTCTCGCTCTGATTGATATACAAGGAATCAGGGACTTCTATTCCAGTGTACATCTTGCGTCGCTTTCGTCCACCCACGGTGTTATCCCACGGCAGGCCGGGCGCTTCCCATGTTCCAGGGAATGGAGGGTCGCCCTCGTAGGGAGGCCAGGGAATGTCCCACCATGCATCGTTTTCTGGGTGATTGGGGTCGGATCGCCAGACTGACACGTAATGGTCGGCTGGGTTGGTGGGATAGACTGTGCGTGTGTATGTTGGGTAGCGACGGCAGAATGATTTCTTGATGTCTCCGAGGCTCTTGGGAATGTCGGAGTATTTGATCCAGCCGCTGCGGTTGGGGAGACCTTCAATTGAACCTGGGGCGTTGCGGATGCCACAGCACCGCCTCTTGTCAGTATGAGCCTGTTGTGTATTAGTATGCAAGTTAGAACGGCAGGGGTCGATACAAACCTCGACTTCTGCATCGCGAGTCTTGCTTCGCTTCTTAGGCACCTTTCGGAGACACTTGGAGCAGTGCATATCCTCGTCGGGGTCAAAACTAGGATCTTCAGGACCGAGCTTCTTCATCCAGTCTGGAGACTTCGCTCGGCGACGGAAGGACTTCCCTCCTTTCTCATTTGGTTCCTCGTCGTAGTCATTAGTCTCATACCCATCATCTTCATACTGGCCATCCTTCTCTCCCGTACGGCGAGTCTTCTTGGCCTTCTTAGTCCGGGCTCCTCCTCGGGTGACACTGCCCTGAGCCTCGCTGCCTTGTGCTTCAGTAGAGGAAGCTGTTGCCTCAGCCGGTTCTTGTTGAGCCTTAGTATTTCGTCGCCGACCACGAGAAACCGTGGAAGGGGCTTCGCTGTGGCTCTCAGCTGCCGATTCAATATCCTGTGCTGTAGCCTTGCGTTTTCCAAGCGCTTTCTTCGGAGGGGGTTTACTGGGGGCAGGTTTTGGGGCAGGCTTGGGAGCAGGCTTCTTGGTCACCACCATAGCGCCAGTTGACTCGTTGGACTCATCCACAATATCATCTTCTGAAAAGACCTCAGTCACCCGGGGAGTCGGGCTCGGGGATCTACTCTTGGAGGTATTCCGAGAAGACTGGTTTCGAGCACGTGAACGACCAGAAGATTGTCGTTTGCTAGAACTGCCACGGTTCCCATTCTCGTGGTCACTGTCACTGTCACTCTCGTCAGTGCTCTCATCCTCGCCCTCAACATCGGCATCGGCATCAACAGCGCCCATGTCTTCGTCATCTTCCTCGTCATCTTCGTCTCGATTTGGATGATATTCCTCAATATGGCGATCATACTCCTCGATAGTCATACCCCCAATGAGCATACCGCATTGACCGAAGTATTCACACTTCCTAACCGGAGGACGCTGTGGGATCTGTTGCCCTTCAAGATAAGTCTCTGGTAGGATCACCCGAACGGTTTCTACCTCCCCCCTCAACGGGCTCCCGACGTTATGATTATAGACCATCTCCGGACGTTCCAAAACTGGCTGCAGATGTTCCCAGAGCTCATAGACATGGCAGTCCAAGTGCTTCGAACAGTCTGTTACCCCGCGATAGCTTCTTATTTCATTGCCTTCCTCATCTGTGCCCTCGACTACGAAGAAGGGAAGTTCGCAGAATGGACACTCCGGAGCCTCATCACGCCGATGGCCTCTCGTGATGTGCTCATATAGGCCCGAAGAACCGAGCCCGCTGACGTTATATTTGCAGCCTCGGATGCCACAAACCTGTGGAGGATCAACGACAATCACTGGTCCAGTCATGTCAAACCAGGCAAGGGGGTTTGTGAGAGTCCGCGGAGGTGCAGGACGTTTAAATCTATCCATTGCTTCCCGTGACTTTCTCGCTGCTTCAAGCTCCCTCAGGACATGGGCAGGCTGTGAGATCATTTCTCTTGTTCGTGTCTCTGCCGCTGGTGGCTTGGGCGCCCTACCACCGAAGGGCAGGTTTGGTGGCACTGGACGAGCTGAGCGCATAAGTTCTTCAAAACGACGTTGCTCATCAGGGTCCGGTACTGTACTAGGTACCATATGAGCCATAGGAGCTGGGTTGCGAGGGGGAGTTGTACTAAATGCAGCGAAAGGACTGTCAACTTGTCCCAGAGGGAACGGTTGATTAGACTGGGGTGGAACTGTCGGCCGGGGATAGCCCGCAGGTTGTTGAGGGGGCTTCGATGGGCCAGGTACTGCAGGCCTCGTCTTAGGAACAGGCGCATCCACGATACCCAAGACATCCTTCAGGTCCTTAGTATGCTTCTCCCGCATATGGTTCTTCCTCTGAGCCTTAGTCCACCATTCAAACATCGGCTCATCGCACCATGGACACATTCGCGACTTATGAACTTCCAGAGTGTGTTTCTTCCTGGCCTCATGATCATCAGCTCGGCAAGTGAAGTCGCAGTTCTCGAAGATGCACTGCATGGTGCGCTTGAGGATCAGATTACGAGTATCCCAGAGGGTGCGCTGGAGCTTGACTTGCTCGGTGGGTGTGAGGACTGCTTTGGAGATCATCGGGATATTGCCAGAATCGTCAGTGCGAAGCATCTGCTCTGCAGGCGCTGCAGTCAAAGGGATGTCAATTGCAGCAGGCGCAGACTCAGCTCTGAGGTTACCAAAAATACTGGGTTGAGTGGCCCATGTGCGTTCTCGGGCCTGTCGTGGCCCGTTCTCATCCAAGTCCCATGGTGAGCTGTTGGGAGGGCCAGGACGGGAGGCAGCGGGGTGTTCAGTCTCGTTACCATCTTCACTGCCATCGCTATCATCATCACTCCCCGCCTCATCGCCTCCTCTGTTTGATTCACCACTGCTGTGATCACTGGAGATTGTTATCTCCCCCCTTTGATCCGAGGCGTCTCCAACCTCCGAAACATCTCTAGAGGGCGAGTCATCTCCTGAATAACCATAAATATCCGTCTCTTCCGTACCTGCGTCTGAACTTTCTGATCTGGAAACCCGGCGATGGTCTGGGGAATAAGGTTTGTTGGCCCAGTCAGGTCGACTGGTCGCTAAGACACCGACATCATACTCCTGCTCCTCCTCCTCCGCTTCCTCCTCAGCTTCAAATTCGCCATGAAGCGTTGGAGCCCGAGGCAATGCGAATTTCGGAGCCGGAACTTCAACATGAGGCAGTGTAGGGCCAACGAACGCCTTATTTCTGAGAGATGAGGGTGCTTGGTCAGGCTCCTCGCCTTCAGACCTCGGGGGGGCGAGACTTGCAGGTGCCGAGGGGTAATTGGCGGTAGGGTCAGCTATTCGGTCTTTGAGGTTCCTTATTTCAAGGGTGTCACCACCTAGCCGAGGGCGAGAGACATGGAATTCGGGGTTAAGCCCACGAATGCCCCAGATGTTGTACTCCGATATGCATTCTTCCCAGTCAACATCTGATTTGTTGACAAACTCAACTGTTATGCCTGGGGATGTAATGGACTCTCTCACACGATACCACTCATCGTCAGATGAGTCAGGGCGGATGAGGTACGATGGTGTGTCACGATTCTCACGGCTGTAGGCGTTGGCACAGAAAGTCTCTTTGAGTAACATGAGGTCCTGGCCCATGCCTCTCATGTACTTGGTCTTGGATACCAGCTGATCTACAGCAGCAAAGAGCTGTTGGGCTGTGGATGTCAGAGGTGGCAACTCGACCGAGATATCTTGTCCATCGTGCCAAGCAGGGAACAGACGACAGTGTCCGGGGCGAAAATGAGGGTGAATGGTCAAAAACCAAGTCGACAGAGTTTGGATCTTCTTGCCAACAGCGCTTCCAACGGGATCCTGTTTCCAACTAGCATTACGAGGTTTCAGGACAACCTCCAAGCCCTTGATACCCTGCCCATAGCTATTTGTTGGGTCACCTTCAAGGACATACACTGACTCAAGCTTTCTACTCGACTCAATGTCAAAAGCCTCGGTAGAAATCTCACAGATCGGGTGGTAGGCCTTATCATACGCGTCAGCCGAAGAACTGTCATCTTCTAACAAGTGAGGATTAGGGTTTGGGTAGTAGTTGGGAAAGATAAGAGGCACCACATCGGGGTCGAGCCAGTTGCACTCAATCATCCAACAAGTGCCGGGGTTGTTCAGCGGGTGAAGAAGCTCCCAAGCCGATTGCGGCAGACTCATGGCACCGTAAATGATGGGTATGGTCAATGAACTGTCTGGCTTGTTCCTGTCGTAGAGACGGAACAAGGCATGGTTGTACTCGGAGCATCCCCCATCTTTGTTGCCCATAGGTCGACCAAAGAGGATATCAGTGGCGGCCCTGAAGTGAGCATTGTACTGTTGAGATGCATAGTTGCTAGCAACGAAGCGCGGGGTATTAATCTTGGGAAATGGGATATAAGCATAACTGATGACTTCCTCCTCGGGTCCGTATGGAAAAGTCCCAAGAGATCGCCCGATCCTGACGGTGTCTGTCTCCAGTTGCGGCTTGGAAGGCTCCCAATCCTTGACTGTGTTGGCTGATTCCCTCCGGACATGGTCAATAAAGAGAGTACAGCAATCCTTATGTGCCTTGTCTTTCGAGCCATGGGCAAAGTGATCCTCTAGGAATAGCATTGCTTTGCTACCACCCGATAAGGGTAACCTGTCACGAATGATTTCCCGCTTGCCGGTCTTCTTATAGATAACATGGAGGTCGAAGATGTATTGCTTCTCCCTAATATCGTCAGGGTGATTATGTAACAGTTGTCGTAGGACGAGTGCAAATGATCGCCACTTGCGAGGACGGAATGGCAAGCGCCCATAGTGGCTATAAAGATAAGTCCATGGTTCTTCAGCGGTTGCGGGAGTCTCAGTTGAGGGAACGTAGTCACCAGCGACGTGATCACCGCGTTGAGGTCCTTCGCCTCCACGAAGACTCAAAACCGAGTCGCTTGTCTTTGGAACCGGGACGGGCCAACTGATGGCTTCCTTGGCTTGAAGTTGTCAGTTGTGTACTAGATGTTTTGAAGGGGTTCGCCATATCTTACCTTTCAGGCTATCCTTTCCCCAGTTGCGACGATCGTGTGCTGTAAGAAAATGCATTGGTGGTTTGATGTTGTACATCGGAACATCTTCCTCCATGCCAACAGCCATAGAGAGTTCTTTGAGAATGTCTTCCATCGGCGCAATTGGCAAACCAAAGTACATCATTGTGAGCTTTGTTGCCAAAGAGTCCTCGTAGCCCTTGAAGCGATCATTGAGAAGAGCCTCGTAGCGCTTTGTATTGGCAGCCTGCAGTTCCTTCACGTCTGCGCGATCAGATGGCATCAACATGCGACTCTCATGGTATGTGAAGTTTTCTCGAACGATATCTTTCATGGGAGTATCCGATTTCAGTCTCTCAGTGAAGAACTTGTGCTTTTCAACCCAATGTGAATCGCTTGGGCTGACTAGAAGATCGAGGCGTGCCGCGGTAATGTCAGAAGATACGTAATCGAGGGAGGACTCGTCCTGACCCGCAGATGAGAGAATACCGGCCATTTCCTCCATTTGCGCGAACAACCATACACTATCACAGGATGAGGTGCTCGTCAAAGGCGGCCTGCGAGGGTTACACTCTATGTGTATAATGAAAGACCAAGTAAAGATACAGAGATAAAGGGTATCAACAAATGAGTGTATGTGAGAGTATTCTGGGAGCTCAGTTGGTGTGGAAAGAACAAGGAAAAGGGCATAAAGAGAAAGAAAGAGATCATAACAGTCAAAAATTCTGGAGGGTTGCAGAGGGTGTTAAATCGCACACCTGGTGCAAGAAGACCCTTTGTGGTGAACCTCGCCCTGTAGTCGCACCGGCCTGGGTGCAATACCATTGTTCTCAGACTAGCATCTCGCACGTACCATAAGCGGTTTGCCGTGGTGTTGGTAACAAAGAGACATGTCTTTTCTTTGACAAGTTGATGGGTGGTCTGTGACGAGGATCGCCTTTCCTTGGCGTTACCGTTCATCCTTTGAGCTTAGCTGATCTTGTTTTCGAGGATTGGCTCAATGTCAGCATATTGCGCTGCATTACGACTGCTATATCAAGAACAATTTCGGGGTCATAAACGTTTTCTTGGTCTGCCGCAATCCGTGTGAATGTATCGAGACAGAACAAGAAACTGTTGGAAACAAAAATCGTTGGTGGCATAACGGCCAATCATCTAGCCACACAAAACGTCAACCCCAAAAAGGTCGACAATAACACCTATTGACACAAAATTAGCAACAGGCAGGTCAAGGCTCCAAGCACCTCTCGATCGGGGTACAATCAAGCCTCCCTCAATCAGAAAGTTGTGTGCCTGTTCTTTGTCTCCAGCCGGACTTGGTAGGTCCGAAAAGAGGGGAAGCTCAATCAATGTTAACAAAGAAGCTGGAAACACACGGTTGCGTGGAAATAGCAATTGGCAAACTGTGATTTGAGCTTCTTTGTTCAATCGCAAATGACGAGGAATCACGAGAGAGCGCGATCGAGGGTTGTGAATGAAGTCGTTCATTATAGTATTGTAAGATGCTCTCTTTGTCCATTTTCGGTCTGGGTGTCAGATGTTGCAACACCAACTTGGCGGACCGATGCGTCCAGGATCATCCAGCATGCTGCTTCACAAGTTCCTCGAGCTTATCTTGGAAGTCTGCGAAGTAGTTGATGGCCTGAATGATCTTACCTTCACTCGTACCAAAGCCACTTCTGGTGAAAGCCATTCTCCATGAGCTTTCATCCCTAACCAGGGCATTGTAGTCTTTCGTTTCCCAGCTCTTCTTTGTAGGACCTTGCGCAAAGTATTCGCCAAGTTTGCCATTCCAGGTTGACAAGTCGGTAGAAGCGAGGCCATTCAGCAAATTCGGTGAAATCGTGACATGTTGGGTTCCGGCAAGCTGCATCACTTCATCCACAGATGTCAGTGATGCCGCCAACACTTGGGTGCGGAATGAATGGTCAATGTAGTAGGCTTGTGCTTCGCGACAAAAGTCAAAGGCTTTGTTTTCGTCGACGTATCTGCGATTGTTAGATTGGCGAGGGCCCGTAGCAAGTCATACTCACCCAGCTTCGAAATGAACCTTGAGCTCATTGACATAGGGCGCAATGTAGGTGCACTGAGCCTCGGCAGCCAACGCCGCTTGCTCCATGCAAAACATGCTGGTCGCAAGGGTCGCGATTCCTTTCATCTCAAGTGTTCGACATGCCTGGAGACCTTCCCAAGTTGCGGGGATCTTGATGCACACCCTCTTCTCGTCGAAGTCCGGCGCTAGGTGCTTAAAGATATTCACGATACCTATACAGCTAGTGAGCGTGAGCAGCAGAGATACGAAACGGAAGACTTACGGTAGGCGTCACTGATGGTGCCATTGATTGAGTAGGACAGCTTTGGGTTGGTCTGAATATGCACGTAGCCAGTAACATTAGGTACGATCAATAGTTGAAGTTTCACCATCTTGTCGGGTCAGTAAAGCTTCATTGCGTGGGTTTCCTGCTGCCATACCAAGACCTGTACAACAAACTCCTCAAACGTCGCGGACCCTTGCACTTCCTTTAGTGGCCCACGGGCATTCTGAATGGCCTCTTTGATCAACGCATCGTGATGCAAAAGGGGCTCGCCAACAAGCGGTCTTGAGAGCTCCGAGAATGCAATTGCCTAAGAAGGTCAGCACTGTTGGAAGAAACGGGCATGGAGAGCTTTCTTACCTGGTTAGATGTGCAATCCACAAAGGGACCCAACTCATGAGCGACTATTTCTGAGTCAGTAATTGAGGCCTACAACATGTTTGTAGCTCATACCATTCGAATCAAGAGTATCGCAGTCAACTCGACTGGTCTGGCGAAGAGCGTCCAACAATGTCGTCATATCAGCGATGTATCAGTGCGAATGAGCTGCTTTCTTTGAGGAATTTGACAGAGAATAAGGAGTCAATTCTGATTTAAATAATATTCTCGTCAATTTTGACAATATCTTGCTTTATCATCAAACTCATTGATGGAGTCGTTCTGCTCAAGTCAAGTCACCAAGCCGAAGCTGACCCCACCAGAATTAGAGCCATGACGGAAACTTTGGCGGCCATTCGCTCGGCTTGGCTACCCGAAACGCTTGCTTCTCTCCTGTCATTCGGCTCCAATTACCACGACGAGAATGACGAGGCAAGAGGGGTTTCCCTTCCCCAGGCAGCACTATTTCCATATCCCAATTCACTTGAATTAATGGGGTAGAAAACATTCTACGCCAATGTAGAGACGATGCTGTGATCATGTGGTGGAAACGCGTGGGTCGAAGTGGCTCTCGGATTGTGAGCTTGCTGTGGAGGGAGGCGATTGAGTTGCTACCGGCACTTGCCGGTTATTCCACTCAGAAACGGTCCCAAGAATTCTGTGAGGCTTGAGATTGACCTTCGTAAGATCAAATCTTGATGATATGATGAGGATCGTAATGAATTTGATTGGGTTTAGCGGCGTTCAATAAGAATTCATGGATTTCGAATGACAGCCAGCAACAGGTCGCGGGGTTCTTCTCCAACTGCTCCCGCACGTGATAAATCACGTTTTCTTCCCCAGGATTCCCCAATCGGGTTATCCACCATTGCATCAAGAATCTGCTGCAGCATCAACAGTCGAACCACTCCCAGTCAGCTCCCCAGCTCCCCCGTTCACCGTTCAACCCGGCGTGCCCAGCACCGCCATGAACCCAATCGCAACCTCCACGCCATAATGCGACCACCACGATGTCTCCTCCCCGCCGCGGAGAAGATCCTCCTCAATGCAGCCGCAGCCGCAGCCGCACCCGCCAGCCGACGGTGCATGTCCTCCGCCGCAGCCTTCCAGCCGCCTAGAATACTCGCTGCCGCTCCGTGGAAGGGCTCATCGTTTTTCCTCTCCAATAGATTGTTTGATAGATCGACATGTCTCGATTTTGTAATACTACGGCGTGCCAATGGCATAAGGTCCACATCGGCTTCGGCGGCTACGATATCTTCTACGAATACTGCGCAGACGGAACCGGAACAGGAATTAGCACCGCATCGCCGACGACAGGCTCAACGGAGGGAGAAAGCTGCTGCTGAAGCTGCGGCCGCTGTAGCTCGGGGCGAAAAACCACTTCCTCCCGATGCCTCATCCCTCCTCGCTTCACATGCCGCTTCGCAAACGAGTTCTTTCCGCCGCTACCTCTCCGCATGTCTCTCCCTCTCGAAACCCCGATTAACAATGCTCGTCGTCCTTACCGCCATGGCTACATATGCTTTATACCCCGTTCCCGAAATGCTGTCGCCGAGTACGACCGAGACACCGAGTTTGAGTCCTTTAACACTATTATTCCTCACGATCGGCACGACGCTATGCTCCTCTAGCGCTAATGCTCTAAACATGCTTTATGAGCCTTCGACGGATGCTAAGATGACTCGAACTCGAAATCGACCCCTCGTGCGAAAGCTCATTTCTCAAAGAGCTGCGGTTCTGTTCGCAGTCTTGGCTGGAGCTTTGGGTACAGGCGCCTTGTACTTCGGTGTCAACCCCACTGTTTCCGGACTTGGGTTCGCCAATATTGTTATCTACGCTGGAATGTACACACCTCTCAAGGCCGTGACGGCTTTTAATACCTGGATCGGTGCGGTGGTAGGCGGTATTCCTCCTCTGATGGGCTGGGCTGCGGCTGCTGGCGAGACTGCTACAAAGGACGGTTCATGGCGTGAGCTTTTATTCTCTCCCGACGGTTCATCCATTGGTGGTTGGGTAATGGCCGGTTTTTTATTCGCATGGCAATTCCCCCACTTCATGGCGCTCAGCTGGCCCATTCGCGAAGAGTACAAAAAGGCCGGTCTTCGAATGCTAGCATGGACAAATCCCGCACGAAACGGCCGGGTCGCTCTCCGATACAGCTTCGTCTTCATTCCCCTCTGCGTGTCTCTCTGCGCTGCAGGAGTAACAGAGTGGTCATTCGCAGTAACGAGCTTGCCAATAAACGCCTGGCTCATCAAAGAAGCTGTGCGCTTCTGGCGGTTCGAGGGTCACCAAGGCAGCGCGAGGAGTCTTTTCTGGGCGAGTGTATGGTATCTCCCTGGCATTATGATCCTGGCTTTGTTACACAAGAAGGGAATGTGGAGTAGAGTTTGGAGAAGCGTATTTGGCGAGGAGGAGGGAGAGTGGGAGGAAGAGGAACTGGATGAGATGATGAGCATGGCTGCGGAGAGTGCCAATGGTCAGTCGCAGCACGATAAACCTGTGCGGTGACGTGTAGGATAACGAATGAATATGTAACAACAATTGTATCTGTCATGGGAATAGATTTGTCGCATTGGCTTTGTCAACAGTAAGAAACTCACTTATACATCACCACTGTAGACCTTTAATGCGAGACATGAAAGACGAAACACTTGTTCATAGCGAATGCGTAAATAGATTGCAAAAGACAATGCGCTGCTAGATCCTCATGCACCTCATGTCGTGGTATCTCTATCTCTAGTTATACAAAGGAAATGTGCCATGATCATTCCCACTCCTCCTGACCACCATTTTAACAAACAGACAAAGAGGGAATACTAATAAAAACATTAAGCAAGTAACGCCCATAGAGCAAAATATCCTGCGTTATCGTCGTTATAACTGCCTTGAGAGCGCCAAAACACCGCGTAAACCCTTGCTGCTCGCCATGCAGTATGCTGGATTATAAGGATTGACAAAAAGAATGGACGGCGAGGTTGGGTAGAGCCTCCGATGAGGCTTTGTTGAAAAGTCGTGAAACAAACGTGTAAAAGAGAGAAGGGAGTGAGGTTTAAACACCTCTTCCTGGACGGTTAATAAGATTCCCAATGCCCATATCCGAACTCTGCGGTCGCTGCGTCATGTACTGCGGGCTGTTCCCCTGGCTGTGACCATGATGGCCGTAGGGATGGCCCGCACTCGCTTGGGAGCTCACGCTCGAGGAGTAACCGTGGCCACCGTAGCCTGGCGCATAGGCTCCGAGGCTGTACTGGACGGCAGCGGCCATGTGGTGAGGCTGGAGCTGCTGGAAGGACGTGTTGGCCGAGGCCACGACGGACGAGGCGGTGGTCTCGGGGCTGCTATAGGATGCGTCTAGTTCGTCAACCGGTGTCAGGCCCATGCCGGAGATGCCGCTGTCGTCGTCATACCCTGAGAGAGCGCCGGACTCGAGACGGTCGCGGCGGGCTGCGGCGCGGGCTGCGCTTTGCAGATTCTTGAGGCCATTCGACATGCACTAAAAGTATTTTAGTGACGTTCTCAGAAGACGACTGAGGATAGTGACTTACCTTGGCTTCGACTACGTTCCACTTCTCGCCCGTTCGAGCTGCGAGACCACTCCAGATCTCCTTTCTCATAGCCATGTACTCCTTAGCCAGGCGCTGAAGCTTGAGGTTATCCCAGTCATCAGCACCCTTGCGTTCCAGCAATCGCTCATGACGCTTGCGGCAGGCATTGGGAGTCTTGGAGGGAAAGTAATTCGATTGGATCTGTTGCCAGTTCAGACCTTGCATCCTCGCAGTGAGAAGTTGCTGATCATCTGCAGCTCCCCAAGCACCCGAGCTGGGTCTTGTCTGAACAGGGGCGGGGACAGAAACTGGCGGCGCGGAGGTTGTAGCATAGGATTCGTATGTAGGTTGTTGAGGTTGTGACTGAAGAGGCATAGAAGAAGAAGCAGTGGTTCCCATGCCGTAGTAGTTGGGCATGGACATGCGCTGCTGGTTGTACATGGGAGAGGGGGCGAGAGAGACTGGGATACCCGCATTGTAGCGGTTCTGAGATGAGCTCGAAGCTCGAGAGTGTTTCGGCATCATGGAGAAAGAGTAGTAGTAGTAGTGGGGGTGTAGAAACGAGAAGTGAGGGGATTCACAAGGTGAATCCTGTAACAAGATTACGGATTAAGCGTAGAAAGAGGAATAGGTCCGGGTCAACCGGCCTGGTAATGCTTGATCGGTCTTGAAGTTGACGGCCCAAAAAGAAAACGGATCCCTCGTCCAAGCGAGAAGTCCAAGTGTAGTATAGTAGTAGTAGAGAGAGGGTCAAAGGAAAACTAAAGCACGACGGGTCAAGAAGCGACAGAGGAGATAGCGCCAAGATAGAACCACAACGAGAGAAGAAATGAAAAATTGAACCTAGGAAAGATGGAAAGTGATGTTTTGTCTGAAGAATGGAGAACAGGTCCTTGGAAGGCCGGATATGAAGCAGCTTTAAGGTCTCGGGGAGAGGACAAAGACCAATCTCAAGGTGGGCGGCTCTGTGACTGAAACAAGATCCAGAGACAATGAAACAGCACACTCGTGTCTGAAAGAAGCAGTTTCTCATGAATGGGTTGCTGATATTGGCTCAGCAAAGCGGCTGTTTGGAAGAGCCATGGGCGGTTAAGTGAGTGGGCGGTTACAGTCGAGATGGAGATATCTCGGTGGAGAGAGTGTTCATCCGTACTACCAGGTTTGAGCAAGCGCCCTATTTCCCAGGGCACAAGCAAGAAAATTGTTTAAGCTAGAAAGCTAAAAGCAGGAACACAGATCTCGAGAACCACCCGATTTGCATATGTGGATGATCCACGAGGGCGCCTGCGGAAATTACCACGGGGTTTCTGCATGGTGTGAGCGCAACACAAGCGCGGGAAAGGGAAACAAGGATGCGCATCATAGTTGCACCGGCAGATGAAACAAATAACACAAGCTGAGCGAAAAGCAGAGAAGAGAGAGACAGACGATACAAAGGGCTTGGTGTTGAGACGACTCCAGAAATAAGGTAGTGTGGATATGAAGGGGGGCCGTGTAATTGGCCACGGGTGTTGGAGGCGCGCGTTTAAAGATATTAGGCGACGTCTGTTAGTGGTTTAGTGTGTCTATTTTGGGAGGTCTGGGGGTGTCTGATTGGGAGATTGTACTGCCGCTTGGAGATTAGGAGAGGAAGTACCAAGAATGGAGGAAGAGCGCTTGGAAGGGTCTTGAAAAAGGTCTCTGGGCGTGGAGAGAGGGCAGATGGCATGTTTCAGGTTGTTCTACAACAGATGACATTGTTATTTTTCTGCGTGTTGAAGGATGATAAGATAAGATGATTCTGATCCCGGTAAATGGCTTGTCGTCTTCACTTCATCCGTGTTAGTCGTTTCCCACGATCATTAGTACTGTAGATTCCACTAACAAGCGACGCTAGCTCCAGACTGCACCTAACATTGTTCAAAGCATTCATCTGGTAGCAAAGTGATTCACATAGATCCTCATCCATGATCTGACGGTTTTCTTTTCTTTACATGTCTCACCTTGATTGAAACTATTCGATACTGTCGAGGTTGCTGGGGAAATAAAATTGGTGGCTGATATTTATAGGGGTCAGAATGCTGAAAGTTGTCTGACTCAGTTGGTACTCGTAGGCATCTCAGCCTCCAGCCAGGCAGGCCGACCTTAATGAGGGGACCTTCATCTATCAACTTGACTCTTCTCCAAAAAGCTTCCATTGCCAGCACAATCGCTAGCGCGCAATGACTTTCGCGACGCGTCGGAGTCTTCGCCGCTCGCAGACAATCGACCATGATGAGCTCGCCGATACAAAAGTTGAGATTGTCCCGATGCTTCCCTCCGCTCAGCCAAAGCGTCGGGGACGACCGCCAAAGTCGTCAATATCCGTGTCAGGCGGAAAGCTTCCCGGCTTCAAACCTCATGGACGGCCTCGTAGACAACCTCGTGGACGGCCTCGCATTACTGCCCCTCACATAATGTCCGACACACACATCGCATTAAACCTGCGCTGGCGAATGCGGAAAGCAACGATGGGGAAGCGAGTAGGCGATGCCGCTCGATCGGTATACCTTCTTTCGCGCCAGTGGCCATGGGACTTGGTTGCAGACTTCAAACCAAAGAAATGGAACATCCCGATTCTGGAGAATATGAGGAAACTCTTTAGAATTATCCATCGAGTCTTTCCAGCGGATGAGCATCGAAACGACTTTGAGTTTGTCAAGAATTATCTTCGCGAACGCGCAATGAAGCGCGATCGAAGGCGCCCGCATTTGAAGGACTGCGATATCGACGACGCCTGCGATTATTTCGCCGATAGCGACATTGCCAGACGCGATGTTGTACACACGACAGTGACGCGATTGGAGCGTTCAATCAGCCCTATCGTGCCAGAAGACGAGGATGGATGGCAAGACTTTAGAGTCTACGACCAAATTTATAAGCACGATTATGATGATGAATATGTCGACATTGCTACACCTGCAAAGCGATCAAGAACACCCTCGTCGCCTTCACTGAGCCCGAAGCGAGCACGAACGGCGGAGTCTACCGAGCCACACGAACCTACCATCACAGACATCACTAATTCCTTGCAATCATTGCACGTGCAGAAGCAGAAAGAGCTGGAAGCGGTAAGCAATTCACTGGACGAGATTGCAGCTTCAATCCAAGCAAATGAAGCAACCCAAATAAACCACATCAACGCAAGAGTCGACAGACTATGCTCCGACATGAAGGCCTACGAATCAGAACGGGAGAAGATCCTCAAAGCTCGAAACCTTGTGGAACAGCACCATGAAGAAATGAGGATGGAAGAAGACGATCTCGCAAAGTCACTACAGAAGTACACGTCACAGCTCGAAGAATGCGATAGATTAATTGCGCAGGCAAACGCCGATGTTTTAGAAGAGCTGGGTCAAATTGGACAGAGGGATGTTGACCTCGAGGATGAGGAGAAGAGGCTGGAAGGACGCGTGAAGGAGGTTCTGGAGGAGGTTAGACATTGCAGCGTTGTCGAGACGTTGGTGAGGTTGGGGCCTGGCGGGATGGCCAAGTTATTGGGGAGACTGGAGGGGAGAGGTGTTGAGTTGATTGAGATGGCGGAGAGTATCATGAATGAGGCTGATGAATAGCATAACTCGGTTTATGCTGATCATCCTGTGCATCTTGTGCTAAGGTTGGTGATCATGAGTGTTCGCTTATGGCGGCATCTCCAAAAATGCGGCACTCTCTAGATTTTGGTCTGCAAGCCATTCTCACACTGTACGGCTGGGCATGTCTCGGGAAGCAAACAAAACACGGACACCAACGCGCTAGCTGCCCGCCAAAATCTAGTGTAAGACAATAGTCTGTATTCTATCAAAACAACCAAGACATTCCTACTAATCTCGCTATATAGCGGGGGGCAATCAAACTCACCGTATTGATCAGCTCACTCGAAACTCTAACACCCCACTTTGACGCACTGTGTTGAATCTCCAAATTCGACGTGAGATATTGCCTCTTTGGGTAATACTTTTAATGGTTTCTGATTTTTTGATTGGTGGATGGACTGACTAACTACGAGGTATTAAAATATTCGTTCGAGGCGAATAAAGAGGCGTTTTCCTACACTGTTTGGGCTTTAGACCTGGTCATCTGTCTCAAATCCCAGCATCATGGGAAAATACTATTGGTGAAGAGTAAGTCTAGAATGCTATATTGACGTGATAATTAGCTGATCGCTGGGGTTGTGAGGGTTGCAGCCATTATCACATCGATAGACTGACCTCCTTTTTGACGCGTCTCGAGAATGGTGGAGCTATATAGAAAGATGGTGTAGCCCGTACTAACGCGTGAGTATAAATACTCCATCAACTCGCGATCGAAAATGGCTCTGCAGAGTAAGTCATCTATAGCTGCATCTTCGTCACATGCTGCAAAATGTCTAATGCAATGGCCAGTGATTCTTCGCGTCGTCGCCGTATCGGCAGACCCTACGGCAGTAAGGATTCATATGCGCCACGCATCAAGAGAGGACTGAAATCTACATCTGACCCCAAGCCTCTATCGGACGAAGAGATCAGGATGAAGCTTGACAAGAAAGCCCCTCCTCCAGATCCTCGCATGACCCTCGCAAGAGACATCGAGATCCTCACGACGCAGTGGCCATGGGAGTGGACGAGTGAAGCGTTCGAGCCCGAGAGGTGGACTGTCGCCATGATGAGGGACCTGCGGGATCTGATTAAGGGTTATCAGAGCAGGTACAATCTTAACGGCGATAAATGTCATGATCTCAAAGTCACTCTGCTTCGCTCCGCAAGGGAGCGGGATAAGAACAATCCAAAGCTCAGAAGAGTCGATCTGAGTAATGCCCTCAAGCATTTTGATCTTGAGACCAAGAAAGACAAGAAGCAACAGCAAGTGTCTGTGCCCTGTGAGAATACCGCCGCGATGCCAGTCGTGGTTGAGGATACGCCGCCGGAGATACCCCATGCTGTGTCACGGGCTTCTCCGGCGCCGTCTTCCTCATCGGTCGTGTCCGACTACGCGTCGGCGTCCTCTCCTGTTTCGAGGGCGTCGAGTGTCACGACGGTCACGGCGGATTCTCCAGGGGCTACGCGTGCGGAGTCATCATGTCCGACCGTCCACGAAGGTGAAGTGGACGCGACGATGGAAGATGACTCCATGTTTGTGGAAACAGTATCAGATTTTCCTGAATACAGGAGCTCCAGCGCCGATAAGGGAGAGGACTGCAAGTCCCCTAAATCAAAGTCATCGCCGTGCCCTGAAGGCATGGAGTCTGAATCCTCGGTGCAACCTCAACCTGAGGAGCCTTCTGAAACTGTTGAACAGGCTGATGCTCACGTCAGAGAGTCAGTAGAGACAGAGATGCAAATCGACTCTGACGAGCCTGTCCACGAACCTGTTGCTGAAAACGCTACAGAATCAAACTCAAACTCGGTAAGTATAAAGTCTTTGAAAACTTATAGTCAACACGTACTTACTCGTCATAGCCACAACCACAATCAACTCCTTCACTCCCATCAACTCCAGAGGATATCATCAAAAGTCTAGAACTCCTAGAGCTCCAAGAAAAATCAGAAGGAGAAAAACTTACACCTCTCCTCACAACCTCAAAATCCAAAGTCCAAGCCACAGAGTCCGCCATGGCAGCTACACAAGGCCCTAACAGAAAGCTCCAAGGCCTATGCGAAACCCTGAAGATCCTTCGGGCAAGAGAGGCAGAAATCATCGACGGCCTGGAATTCCTCAAACAAACCCTTGAACAACGAAACGTTCACCCAGAGTCGGATGAATACAGACGAACTCTGCTTCATCCCAACTCGAAGCTGCAGCATTGCGAGACCACGATACGCAATGTGCAGAAGGAAATCGAGGAGGAATTTCAAAAGGCGACGCATAGAGAGATTGAGATTAGGGGGCAGCTCGAGAAGGAGTATGCTGAGTTTCAGCAGCTGCAGGATAAAGAGAGGGGAATCTGTCGAAATGTGCAGTATTACAGCTTTATAGCCTCGCTGTTGAGGCTGGGTCCCCTGGGACTGGATAACTTGCTGTATAAACTGCGGTATAGTGGTGTTGACATGGTTGGTGAAGTTAACAAGGTAAGCCAACTCGATCCGTTAAGGGGTGAACTGTTTAACTAACTGAGATTACAGAACTCTCCGAATGCCGTGCAGGACCACGTCATGACCTAAATGTATCATAGTCAGACGATCTGACAATAATGAAAAGCGTGTATAGCGTATGGGAGCGTGTACTGTGTTAATGTATTGGGCCTTCTCTTCTATATGGTTATGATCAAGGTTTTGGGTGTGTTTAGGTGTTGTCATTGAATGGAGCGAGCGTTGCAAGACCTCATGGCTGAAAAGCTAACCGATACCACACGTGTTTTGGAAAATACCATTCTTAATTTCTGTCTCTTCTTATACAACTGAGCGTATGCGCGTCAAGCTGTGAAGTAAAACATTGTTGGTGTTGTCATGAGGTAGGCTAAGGTTCACGCGTTGTGAGGTTGATGTTTCATGGCGGTTATGAAAGGGATGACGTAGCGTTGGAGACACTCTGAGGTTGAAACGTGTTTCAGACAAATCAGAGAATTGCGGGTCAACTGGTGCTATCTCTTGGCGGTCCTGTGGCTTAAAGTAAAAGGAAAAGAGTAGAATGCTTAAAAAGCGCAAAGTATTTATTGATCCGGATTTTATAAGAGCAATCTTCCACTTCTGATGACTCCATCTCCAAAGACCCTATCGTTAGCTGCGTTGAAGAGCTGTTTGTTAGGCCTGGTTCGCCAGCGGGCCGGCCTAGGGTAGGTAGGCATCAACTCCAATGACTCCGCCAAGACAACAAAACACCATCTCCAAAGAGCAGACCAATTAATTGCATCGCATCCCAGTCATCTTCAACTGCGATGATAAGGCTGACCAAATTCTTCAACACCCCTCATCTGCCTAAACTCCACTTACAGGCACCTTGTGATGTTCCGGAGTGGGGTAACCATAGCAAAACACGCACCCTTCTACGCAATCAACAAGGATCCAATGCAGGTTACCAGAATGGCTTTGATGGTATTGTAAAAAGAGGCAAACCGTGGGTCACTGTTCTCGCTGTTGGGACAGTTAGTGGTAAGGCGCAGTGGCTGTTGATGCAGGTCCGTTGGTCAGCTGCATTAACGGCTGCCTCGTTGGATGGGACGGCAAAGGGTGACAGAAACCCAACACAATGGAAGCCAAGAGCAATTAACACATTTATACAAACTTGTAACAAAATGGATATAGAATAAGTCAAATTAGGTTAAGATAAACTAAAAGAGAAGAGCGTATCGTCTATACTTGCTCTTTGACTAATAAATCTGAGGAATTGTCATGAACTTGTAACAACTTTCACAAGCCTCAGGGTAGATCGGAGGTTTCTTTTGTCACCTCAAGGGTCAATTGATCGTGATGCATCGCCTTAGGCAGGTGAGATTTGTTGGCCAACGCCTACGTACGTCAAAAGAGGCAGTGAATTAAATGCGCCGAGCAGTGACTGACTGAGTAAATGACGAGAAAAAAAAAAAAAGGCAGCCAAAGTAAATATATAATCACCCTCATTCCCACTCTGACCTCAACCCATCCCCAGCATCATCCATCATGGCCACCGACACCACATCCCCCAGCACAAAAAGCATCCTCACCCTAGGCTCAGTCAGCAGCCTAGTAGAATCCCTCTTCCCCGGCGGCACAAGTCTTCCCTCCGTCGCATTCCTTCTCTACCTCACACCCTACCTCTTCCAAGCTGTCGGCAGCGCCGCAAAGTCCCAGTTCATCTCGAGTGTCGAGATTAAAGCGCACGATGAGATTTTCAATTATGTCATGAGCTGGGTTGCGCGGCATAAGCTCTCGCGCAATAACCATCGCCTTCTTGCGTCGAGCACCCTCGATCATGAGCCCTTTTCGCTGATCCCCTTGCCGAGTAATCAGGGTGATGGGGATGATGATGATGTTGATGACGTTGATCCGACTGCGAGTCTTGATGAATTGAGGTCCAAGATCTCTCTGTATAATGCGCGACCTTTGCACTGGACACCCTCTGTGGGCACGCATTTCTTCATGCATGAGAATCGCCTCATCTCCTTCACAAGATCCATCGAAAGCCAGGAATCGTCCCCGTTTTCGCGGCACCCGGAGAAGATTGAGCTTTCATGCCTTGGTCGGAACGCCGATGTGCTCAAGCGCATTATCTACAACGCGCGCATCGAATACCTCGAGAAACAACGAGGCCGCACAAGCATCTATCGAGCTGTCAAGCAATTCGGAGACGAACTCTCTTGGACAAAGTGTATGTCCAAGCCAACACGGCCCATGTCGACTATTGCGCTCGACGAGGACATCAAGCAGAGCCTCATCAAGGATCTTTCGCGATACTTAAACCCTCGCACTAAGAATTGGTACGCTACAAGGGGTATTCCCTACCGACGAGGCTACCTCTTCTCAGGCCCTCCCGGTACAGGAAAGACGAGTTTGACACTTGCCGCTGCTGGGCTGATGGGTCTCAACATCTACATGATCAGTCTCAGCTCGCCTAATCTCTCAGAAGATAGTCTCGCAACGCTCTTCCGTGATTTGCCTCGGACCTGCCTTGTTTTGCTGGAGGATATCGATGCAGCGGGTCTGACTAACAAGCGCAAGAAGCAGGAGACCCAAGCAAATAACGGGCCGCCGAAGCCTATGCGTGAACCTATCTCTTTGTCAGGTCTTCTCAACGTTATTGACGGTGTAGGCGCACAGGAAGGTCGCGTCCTGGTCATGACATCCAATCACACTGAAAACATTGATCCAGCCCTGTTGCGTCCTGGAAGAGTCGATTTCTCTGTTGAGTTTGGCCTCGCATCGTCTGAAACAATCACCCAGCTGTTCAGACTAATGTACGGAACCTCCCACGACGAGGTTGGGTCGATTGAACAAGTGACGGAACTTTCGGAAAAGTCTGTGGACACAACAAAGTCCGTAGCCGCGTTGGCGGAGGAATTCACAAGGCTAGTTCCCTCGCTGGTGTTTAGTCCGGCGGCCATCCAGGGGTATTTGCTGATGCACGAGGATCCGATTGGGGCTGTTGATGCTGCCGGGAAGTGGGTTGAGGAGCAACAGAGGCTAATGGAGAAGGCTAAGAATGATGTTATCGAGGCTGAGAGTGAGGGAGAAAAGAAGGAGAGTCTTGTGAATGGTACGGAGGAGAACAAGGAAGAGGAGAAATAAGACTCCCCATGTAAGTTTCTGGCTTCAGTTTAGATGACCTTTATAATGTTCAATAAAATTAGGATGAATTTAGTACATGTGACCTAAATATTCTCCTTCAAACGTCTCGGTCCATTGAATTGTTGTCGGTAGCGAGATGGGTTGTGACTCTGCACTTGACAGACGGTAAAAAAGAGGTCGGGTCGTGCGATTGTAAATGGTGCCTTGGGGGTAGATCATTCTCAACTAATGGGAACATCCTTGGCAAAAGTTTTCGCAATAGTCAGTCTTCAATAAATCCAAGAATTTCACCTTTGGCAATTGGATACTGTCATCGACATCTATTGTTCTATATCCAAGTCATTCAATCTATCCAAATCTACAGCTTCCAGCGAAGCAGAGTAAACGAGTGCTTGGGGAACGTAAACAAGCCCTCGCCATTCCACTTAGACTCCTTAATACCAACCTCCTCCTTCTCAGCAGTGTTGACAACCTTGACGTCCTTTCCACTGACAGTATGAACCTCCACCTCCTTACCACCCGTCAACCCCCTCAACTCCGTCTCAAAGTCCTTCTCTTCATGAATATTCACAACAGCAAGGTTAACAACACCATCCTTATCAAGCGCAGCACTAACATCCAACCACGGCGTCTCAATAGCACCGCGAATCCACTCCGGGTGCGTAGGCCCCTGATACTCTCCCGCACGAACATTCACAGCAATGGTAGAACCGCGCATGTACTTGCTGTACAGAAGCAAAGACCACCAGGTCGGTTGCTTGAGGAGACCGTCTTTTGTGGTCATCAGGGGAGAAATGACGTTTACGCTTTGGGCGATGTTGGCCATGCCTATGTGCTTGGATTGGCGGACAAAGATGTTGAGCCAGATTGCTACGGCGAGGGCGTCGGAGAGGTTGTATTTCTCTTCGGCGCCTTCTTCGCCCGGGGCGCGCACGGGATCCCATACGTTCCACTCGTCGAAGCAGATCTTTTGACGGCGGACGGAGGGGGGGACTTTGTTCTCGATGCGAGCGAGGTCGATGAGACCGGCTGTGATCTCGATGGCACGCTCAGCAGAACGAGGGGCTACACCGTTAGCATCTCCATTACCCAAACCAAGAAAATGAGAACTTACCAGTGGCGTTCTTGTAGTGATCCTCACTAGCCGTGTAAATGTGAATACTATGCTGATCGATAAGACTAGCAGTCGTACTTCCGCCCAGACCATGAATGTCAAACTTGATACACTCCTTGATGACATATGCGTCCCAAGAGCTGTGGCCTGTTTCACCGCACAGAATGAGCTCGACGTTGGGATCGAGGAGTTTGATGGCTTTGGCCCATTGGTAGGCTTTCTTGGCGTAGTCTTCCTTTGTCATCTGTCCGACTTGCCAGGGTCCGTACATTTCGTTTCCGAGGGCCCAGTATTTGACCTGAGGGTGTTAGTGATAGGTGTGAAGAAGAGGGGAGAGGGGATGGGGTACATTGTAGGGCTTCTCGCGGCCGTTTTGACGGCGGAGGTTGGCGTAGTATGTTGGTCTGTCGGAGTTGCAGTACTCAACCCATGCGAGAGCTAAGGAAGTCAATATTTGGTGCTGAGAGCGTGATGGTGAGACTGACCTTCATCGAGAGTACCTAACTCAGTTAGTAACTGTTTCTTTGTGGGGGATATGAGACTTACCAGTTCCAAAGTTGAGAGCAAAGTAAGGCTCAGTGCCTACAACCTCACACCACTTAAGAAACTCATCTGTACCAAACTCATTCGTCTCTGTCCCAATCCACGCAAGCTCAGGTCTATCCCATCAGCCTCTCCCTCAATCCCCCATAAAAAGAGGACACTCACCTAGCAGGTCTCTTCTCCCTGGGCCCAACACCATCAAGCCAATGATACGTAGCAACAAAGTTACCACCAGGATATCTCACAACAGGACAGTTGAGCTCCTTGAAGGCCTCAATGACATCCTTTCGGAAACCATTCTCATCCGACAGGGGATTTCCGGGGTCGTAGATGCCGCCGTAGATGCAGCGACCCATGTGCCTGTAACACATATACGTCAGGGTGTGATTTTCATCAGCTGAGAGTGAGGCTGGGAACTTACTCTGTGAAACCGCCATAGATGTTATCCTCGATCTTGGAGATGATGGCACTGGGGTCTACTGAGATGGAGGGACGCTCATCGTCAGCAATGCGAGTAAATGTAGCCATCTTTGCTGAACTTTTACACAATAGACTCAATAATGTTTTACAAAATTATCAGAGCAGAGAAGAGAGAAGTCAACCAATTTATGCCTGATTCTCGCATGGCCATCTCCATACTAACGGTCAAGTACGGCGAACCCCTCACCTTGGACAATACCATCAGGCGCAACATGTCACCGCGCTTGTTTAAACCCTGTATAAACCGTTTCTTAACCCACCTTTCTCCCCCTCCCATTGGCGCGCTTGCTCTTCCTCCACAGCACGAGACCCGTGGGCTCTATTCTCGGCCTGGAGATCCAAGTCCGGAAGCATTCTCCACTGGAGACTCTGCTTCGCGTAACCCGTGTAAGGTGAGTCCTAAACCTTTGCGCACCAGTCAAAGAAACCAACCGGTACGCGTACCGGTACAGAGCCGCATCTTTTGTGCGCTCCAATCGGAAGGGATTGTTTCTCATAATCTCCGCGTTGACAGGTGAAAAGGTATCAAAACTCCACTGGGAACTCGCTCCTCGTCAAATCCCCATGGGACATTTTCTCCCGCAATGACCCCCGCTGTAGACCCCATATTTCGCCCAACTAAAGTTATCTCACCCCATGGAGAAAAAAAAGACATGTCGTACCTAACTCAAACTTGCTTTGGGCCTCGATGATCCTTTTTCTAAAGTTCCTCTTGACGCGCTCGGGTACTCGGAACGACCCCCTTGCAATGATACCTTGAAGGACTGACATGTATAAATACACCCACTAAACCACCGGATAGATCCTCTCTCAGTTCAGTTCAGTGAATAAACAATCATCGACATCATGGCTCTTCCACCAAAGTGGTATCAGTTCCTCGTTTCCGTGTTTGCCTCTCTTGGCTCTCTTCTCTATGGTTATGATCTTGGTGTAATTGCCGAGGTCATTGCCTCTGGGAACTTTAAGAGCAAGTTTGGCGATGATCCCAATGCTACGTACGTTTACCTTTCTGTTATGTGAGACTTGAAGCTAATGGTTGTAGTGGTGCTGTTGTGTCTGTGTTCACGGGCGGTGCTTTCTTTGGTGCCATGTTCGCTGGTTATGCTGGTGATCGCCTCGGAAGAAAATGGACAATCATGATCGGTGCTTTGATCTTTATTCTGGGTGGTAGTCTTCAGACTGCTGCTGATCACATCAACTACCTCTACGCGGGCCGCTGTCTCGCTGGTCTTGGGTATGTCTCCCCCAATCCCACAACCTCCCTATATGATACAAACTAACACTCTCAGTGTCGGTTTTCTCGTCATGATCGTCCCAGTGTATCAAGGAGAGCTCTGCCATCCTGATATTCGTGGCCGTGTAACAGCCCTGCAGCAATTCATGCTCGGCATCGGCGCCCTCGTCGCCGCAGCAATTGGCTACGGAACATACACTGGCATCGGCGACGACAACTCAGGCCAATGGCGTATCCCCCTTGGTATCCAGAACCTCCCCGCCGTGATTCTCGCCGCTCTGATCCTCTTCTTCCCCGAGTCTCCTCGTTGGTTGATTGATCATGGCCGTGCTGACGAGGGTCTTCAAACACTCGCTAAACTTCACGCACATGGTGATATCAACGATACCTGGGTGAGGGCAGAGTTTGATCAGATCCAGGAACGTCTTGCAATGGAGCATGAGGCTTCTGCCAAGAGCTACAGTGAGCTCTTCACTGATAGGTCGTGCTTTCGACGTCTGTGGCTTGCTATCTCTGTGCAAGTCGCTGCGCAAATGACTGGTGTTAGCGCTATTCAGTACTACTCTGTTGAAATCTACGCCAAGATCGGTATCAAGGGTGATGAGACCCTTCGATACCAGATGATCTCCTCTGTCATCGCCCTTGTCGCTCAGTTCATCTGTATGCTTGTCATTGACAAAACCGGACGTCGCTGGCCTTTAATCGGCGGTAACATTCTCAACTGCATTACCTTCATTATCGCCACTGTTCTTCTGGCAAGTTTCCCTCCTGGATCCGAGAACACTGGTGGTGGTGCCGCTGGATGGGGCTTCATCGTCGTAACATGGATCTACAACTTCTCCTTCAGTGCTACATGTGGTCCCTTGTCTTGGATCATTCCCGCTGAGATCTTTGACATGAAGACCCGTGCTAAGGGTGTGTCGTTGGCTACTATGATGTCCTTCGCTTTCAACACAATGATCGGCCAGACTACCTCTGTCGCTCTTGATGACAAGCACGGCATTGGCTGGAGATGGTACATCCTCTTCATTGTAAGTTCCTCCACTCAATCTCACTAGAAACGTATGCTGACAATTTAGGTCTGCAACTTTACCAACGCCATCTACTTCTGGGCTGTTCTCCCCGAGACCGCTAACCGACCCCTTGAAGAGATGCGATATCTCTTCACCGAGGCGCCTTTGTTCGTTCCTCTTATGGACGAGGCCAAGTTTGCTGCTGGTCAGGACCTCGAGCGTCGCGTTGAGAAGGCGGAGCAGACGCGGGAGCTTGAGCACCAAGAGTAGACAATTATTAGACTAAGATCTTGTTATATATGACTCTACCATAAAGTTGCTAAATAGATAATCTAAGGATCAACTTAACATTTCTACTTGCCTGCTATTGTGTTTACTGACAGCACCGCTGGGATCAGCTTCATACCATTGAAATCTTGTCTCTTGATTCATTACTCATTTCTCACCCAGTCCCTTGCTATATACCAACTATCGATTCAAATTGTCCGCGAAGCCCCCTAGTCCATTACTCCAACATCCCAAGAAAACGCCCGTAAAATTCCTATCCCGCAAGTAACTCATCAGCAAACTCTCCAATCCTCTCCCTCAACTGATCCAAAACCCCCTCCTCCACCCAAAAATGTCCCGCCGTCTCAATCTCCCTCCCCCTAAACTGCGATCCCATCTTCCCCTCCATCTTCGCCTTCCAACTTCTAAACTTCCCCACAGGTGCAAACCCATCTTCATCTCCAAAGATGACCAGTGACGGGTTCCTAACCAGCTTTTCTTCAGCCGCTACATCCTGCGGATCTTTGTTCTTCACCAACGCTGACGGAACAAGTGACATGGTCGCCAGGTGTGTGACTACGCCTTGGGGAGGTGAGATCATGAGGTAAGCAGGTCGTGGCATGGTGAGATCCGTAATACGAGGGAGATGCTCTCCCGGCTCAGGCGGTACGACAGTCGTAGCTGGGTTCTGCGAAACGTTTCTCGAATGTCTTCCCGCTCTCGCCTTGGCGATGAAATCGTGAACACTCTTCCTAAACCTCTCATCATCCAGCGAGAAACTTCTCCTTGCACCAGAATGACTTCGTCGTGGACTTCCGCCCTCATCGCCCCCAATTCTTACACCTCGCTTACTCCTCCCCCGCGCTGACCCCTCCATCATTGCGGCACGGGCACTCGCAAGCACGATATTCTGCTGCTCAGCAAGATGCGCAGCTCGAAGTCGAACTTCTGCGGCGTCGGAACCTGCGATGGGCGATATGAACGGTTGGAGAATTGCGTCGAGGGGTGGTATCAGCGTTACGACCATTCCGCCGTAGGAGTAACCTCCCATGAGCAAGATGGGTCGTGGTCGAGGTGCTGAAGTGATAGCTGCATCGAGACTAATCGGCGCTTCTAACCTTGTCGGCGTCGAGGGTTCGCTGTGGAGGGTATTGTCGATATGCGGTCGGAAGGGATCGAGGTCGTGGACGTAGTGTAGAACAAAAGCGACAACGGTGGCATAATCGTCTCGTTCAGGTTTCGCAGTCCATGAAGTCCGTCCTGCAGATCCATGCGCACCTCTACACAATTAGCTTCAATCCCCTCAAAGCAGCAGAATCACCCACCGAAAGTTAAAGGTCCCTACCAGAAACCCCTTCCGTAGTAGCTGCGCAGCTGCCTCTCCAACCACAGGGTCATCATAGCATCCTCCCATGGGCGCATAAGGATGAGCAACCACAGCAGCATGTTTCAGCCATGTTGGAGCTTTGGGGTTGGCGGACAGTGAGAGAGGATGGTAGATTCGACAGTCGAGGGTGATACCATCGTGGATGCTGGGGAGGGTTAGTGTGAGTGTTGGTTCTGGAAGCATTTTGGCCGTGTCATGACATGGTGAGAGGGTTCAATTGGGTTTGGAGAAGCAGGAAATGGGAAAGATTGCGGATGAATTGGGATTGTCTAAGATAAGCTGGCGTTACGTCAATAGAAGAAAGAGCTGGCGCACAGACGGGGAAAAAGAGCCGAGATCCGGGATAATCACAAGTAAAAATAGTACCCCTCAACCACGTGGCTTACATGTAAATATCACAACGACAGTCAATTGAAGCATATACCAAGAAACACACTATTCCCTTGCTTACCGTTAACCCTATACAAGGCTATCGAGCTTTTAACTTCTCAAACAAAGGCTTAAACAGTGAAGCCCCTATATTAGCAGATATAAAGGTCTCACTGCTTAAGCCTTTGATTGAAAAGTTAAAAGCTCGACAGCCTCATACAAGGCTGATAGCAAGGAAAAACATGCTATTAATGCTCGTACATAGGTATCTTCTATATCAAATCTAATCTCATTGGGCCTTCTTCTCACCCGCATCCTTTGCCCTCTGTCTCCTCCTCTGAATCCACCCTCTAAGCTCATTAATAAGTCCCATAACCAAGGGAACACCCACTGGTCCCAGCAACGGTAAATACACCGCAATTTTATGCTCGTCAGGGAAGTATAGCTGTCCAACCATGCTCTTCTCGAAAAACGCTCGCTCTGCCTCTTCCTCTGCGATCCTAGCGTGCAAGAGTCCAGAGGGAGCGCCGAGACTGGCGCATGCTTGTTGAAGATGCTCCATTGTTGATGCAACTCCATCGGCGACGCTATGCGGAATTGAGATTGAGGGGAGGGCGAGGGATAGTCGGGCGAGAGAGCCAAGGGTTGATGAGGCACGGAGGAGGAGATCTGCTGAGCGGATGCGGGAGAGGGTGGATAGTCGCAGTGGGAGGGAACCTGATTGAGGCGTACCCAGGAGTGACAACAAATGACCAGTGAATGTGAGCATCGGCTGCTTGAGTGTCTCACTGGAAACATGCGTCGTTGTCTCGGGGAGCGAAAGGAGGTACACACTGCCCCATTGAGGAAACATCCACGACTGTGACGTCTCTGTCTCTGAATCAAGGCCAATCTTCTGGTCGCCAATGTAGATAACAAAGTTGACGGTCGGAGCGCCAGCAATTGAAGGAGACAGAGGCCATTCAGCAGCATTAATGAAAGATGCGAGGTCCTCCTTACTCAACACCTGTGATTGAGCACCAGGCGTCGCATACAGCTGCACCTGAGTATCAATTGTAAAGTTGTGAATTGGGCCTAGTACATCAAGCATCGGCTTCATGTACTCCTCAATCGCCTTCTCGATATCCCACGTATTTGGTGCTGCGCCGGCTGTGAATAGGGAGAAGGTGAGATGGTATGTTGGCGAGTATCGTAGGGATCGTGTAGTTCGCTTCGCCAACCTATCGACGACCTCGGGAGTCAATCCCTGGGGCTTCGCATCAGGGGCTGAGGATGTCGATAGGAGATATGAAATGATGGACTGTTCTTCGGAGAATGTCGATTGTAGCTCGTTTGCGATGTATGTAGCGAGTGCGGAAGACGATGACGACGCGGAAGGGATTGCGTTGGAGGGATATGCGATGTTGAGAACAGCCGAGTCGGGATCTAATGTAGCAGAGTTGCTTTCGCCAGGCGCAAGTTGGATCGTAAGGGCGACGTGGGAATCATCATCAGCGGCGGGTGAAGGTGAAGCGCCCCCCTTAGGGGCAAGTTGAAGACGCAGATGATGTCCAGAGAAGTCGTTATGGTCGTCAAGAGCATGCTGTGTCAATCGCACAAGATTCTGCGCCTCATTCTCCTGCAGCGCATCCGCTTTCACAGAGATCTGAAGAGGAAACACAGGGCGACAAGCCTACCCCCTAAATTAGCAACTATTTACCAACACCACAGGTTTCTTCTCACCTTTCCCTCAGCCCACTGCATCATCCCATCGAGAGGAAGATTCGCTCGGTAGATCGTAGTAGTCTTCCACCATATCGGCACGCCCAAACACAGCACTATCAACCAAAAGGAGACGACGATACGGGTTCTCCTGTAAATATCGGATGGTTTCTCGGGGGGCGGAGCGGACGGCGCCGCGGAAGTGTCGTTGACGTCGCCGGGCGCCATTATGCCGTTGTTGATTGAGAGGTTGAGAGGGGGATGGTGAAGAGGCTCTTATCAGAGCTCCCTGTCGATTTGGATCGATGCGTGGAGGGATGGGGAGCTTAGATACACGACATCACGATATCACGTGAGATCGGTGAGTCTGAGGCCCGATGCCGATGATCTCCATCTAATTCATTCAAGCTTGCACTCGGGCATCATGCTCTTCAATTGATCATTCATTTGACGTATTGATTACTTTTCTAAAATTTAATTACTATTTTGTCAGTAATTGGAAGAATGAAGAGCTAACTGGATTTGTTACGTCCAGTGTTGGAACCAAACATTTTACCTCGAGATTCAACCCTTACAAAGCCCAAAGCCCCTAACGTTGTCTTTGTAACCCTACCAATCGAACCAAGTTTAGCTTAAACACAAGAACAAACTCTATTCCTCACAACCGTTCTAGCCCTTCTCTTCACTGTAGTTAATCGATCAACTGCCCTCCAGCGCCGATCCAACACATCAACCCCTGCAAAGGCCGTGCTAACTGCATCTAACAACGGGCGCTATCGTTAACAGATCGCCAGGAACGATTAACGATCCCTAATCCCAATTCCATCTTTTACTACATCCTGATATGTCAAACTTCCCCAGATTCTCCCCGCATCAACTCAACTTGCTACGCCTCATTTCCAGCCGAGGCATCACGATCACCTGTTTCAAAGGATACTACCTCAATTATAACAAGGTTGCAGAAATCTAGTTCAAATGGGGCAATTGTCTCGCCATGGAGTGCCAGCTGAGCTTGCTTGGTACCCTTGGCGAAAACTGTAGCATTCATCAACTCAACGCCAAGCAGTTTATAGCGTTTATATAAACTCTCGGTCGTCGGTGCTTTAGTGGAGTTTGCGCTGTCGTCACCGTCTTATCGCTATCAGACCATCGGCCCACGTACGTCAAGCGACTTTGACCCTTTCTTCATCATCAGCTCTTTCTTTTGCATAAACAACAATGCCTCGTGAGTAAATCTACCAAATTGAGACTCAATCAGAATCTAATGATGTAGTCCCCCTTTCAATAACCGCCCCCGCAGTCGCGGCATCGCTAGCATACTTCAACGCCCGATCGTCAACATGGTACGACCTCTTCCTCCTGCGCTGCGTAACCATCGCCGCTTCACGAATGTACTATCGTGAATGGACCGACCGCCTCAACCTATACTACCTCCTCGAAAAAATAGCCACCAACTCTTCAACCTCCGATCGCGCATTACTCATTTTTGAAGGAAAACGTCTTTCGTATAAAGATGTTTACGACCAGGTGCTGAAGTATGGACAGTGGTTGAAGAACGAGGGTGTCAAGAAAGGCGATATTGTTGCGCTCGACTTCCAAAACTCGGATTCGTATATCTTTGTATGGCTTGGTCTTTGGAGCATTGGCGCGAAGCCGGCGTTTCTGAACTATAACCTCTCTGGTGCTTCGTTGATTCATTGCTTGAAGGCTGCTACGACCAAGTTGTGTATCGTGGATCCTAACGTCGAGGAGAATGTTGGCCAAGACGTTCGTGATCAGCTGAAGGACATTCGCTTTATTGTTCATACTCCTGAAGTTGAAGCACAAATTGCTGCGACAGGTGGTGTTCGCGCGCCGGACTCCGATCGATCCGAGAAGAGCCTTTCAAGCATGGCTATTCTCATTTACACCTCTGGAACGACCGGTATGCCCAAAGCTGCCATTGTATCCTGGGGAAAGTTGATCGTTGCTGGCTCAATGTCTGAACAACTCCTTGACCGATCAAAAGGCGACATCATGTACTCCGTAAGTCCTCGCCCGCCTCTTCTCAAACCAAACTAACAGCCCAGTCAATGCCCCTATATCACTCCTCCGCAACAATCTTCTCCTTCAGCGCAACTCTTCTCTCAGGAAGTACTCAAGCTCTAGGTCGTAAATTCTCAACCAAGACTTTCTGGAATGAAGTCCGCGACTCAGGCGCAACATCAATCCTCTACGTCGGCGAGACTCTGCGGTACTTGCTCGCTGCACCACCACAGCACGATCCTGAAACAGGTGAATGTCTCGATAAGAAGCACAACGTCAAGGTCGCCTTTGGAAACGGATTAAGGCCAGATATTTGGAATGAGTTCAAAGACCGTTTCGGCGTTGAAGGAATCTGTGAATTCTACGCCGCCACAGAAGGAACATTTGCGACCTTCAACCTTAGCAAAAACGACTACGCCGCTGGCGCAATCGGTCGCAATGGCTGGGTATACAACCTCATCATGAGCTTCTCCGTCGCTTTAGTAGAAGTCGATTGGGAAACTGATCTTCCCAAGCGCAATCCCGACACAGGACGCTGCTACAAAGCTCGTACCGGCGAACCAGGCGAAATGCTCTTCCGTCTACCGTCAGGAAACCCATTCGGTCGCTTCCAAGGCTACTACAACAATCGCGCAGCCACAGAAGCAAAAGTCCTTCGCGATGTGTTTAGTAAGGGCGATACCTGGTTTCGCACAGGTGATGTAGTCAGATGGGATAGCGATGGACGCATTTACTTCCACGATCGCATAGGCGATACATTCCGCTGGAAGGGCGAGAACGTTTCCACCGCTGAAGTAAGCGATGCACTATGTAAACACCCCTCCGTCAAAGAAGCAAACGTCTACGGAGTATCGCTTCCTCATCACGACGGAAGAGCAGGCTGTGCGGCAGTCCATTTATCCTCTGATCCTACCGCAGAGACAATGCAGGATATAGCTACCCACGTGCGCGCTGAGTTGCCCAAGTTCGCGAGACCGTTGTTCTTGAGAATCATGAGTGAGCTTGGCGGTGGACAGATCACAGGGACTATGAAGCAGCAGAAACATGCGCTGCGAGAAGCAGGTGTCGATCCAACTGGCGATAAGAGTCTTGGAGAGATTTACTGGCTCAAGGGGGAGAGTTATGTGCCGTTTACGGAGGAGGATTGGAGCGAGGTTCAAGGTGGAAAGGCGAAGCTGTAAGTTGCATATAGATCGGATACCCATTGTATAGTTAGTTTATTAGCATAATTTCGAGCATCGTTGTATAGAATGGTTTGTATGAAGGAGTAACGAGATCTGGTGAATGTTTAACAAATGAACTCATCAGACGTGATGATAATGCTATTTACTATGAAGTGTTATGTCCATCAATGCTTCATATACGCTCCTACAAAATCCACCTCTTCTACAGATCGTGACTGGGTTCATTACATGTCACAATATTTTCGCCTAGCCCATCCCTAAACCGCTTCATAAATCGCCCTGATCAGCCTATGATCCTGCTATTCCCAGACCAACACGCTGCTGGCCTTGTGCGCTTGTGTAGCTTGGTCCCATGCCGTTGCCACCAGCTGCTGTGCCTGTTCGTTCTCTCATCCTCCGTCCCTCCATCAAGCCTCGAAGACCTCGCTTCTGTAGGCCAATTACACTGCTTAATTCACCGTTCCATACAAAGTTGTCGCGTTCACTGCCACCAATCTCCGAGGAACTCCACTCCGATCCGCTCTGGCTTGTTGTAGCAGAAAGCTCATCGCTAGAGGGTCGGCTCAATTGTTGCACATTGGTGTTGAGCGTCAAGCCCTCAGTACGATTCTGAAGATCCGAGGAGAAACTGTCGCCAGTGGTGTGTCCCAGAGAAAAGTCGGAAGTGGCAGTAGGCGAGCCCACAGGATCCAGAGTTCCAACAAAGAAATTAGGGTTGAGGGACCCATCAATGCCTCGGCCACCGCCGGCTGCCATGGCTGTAGCGTTGAAAACAGCCGCAGCGTTACGACTGTCGAGCAGGGCGTGAAGGCGCTCGACTACAGCCTCCAATAGTCCATCAATACGATACGGTCGGGCGATCTGGAGTAGCGAGCAAAGAATCTGTGGAGTGCAAAGGGGGGATGTCGGAGGTGGGAGAGAGCTCGTGTAGAGGAAATGGAGCAGCGCCTGGATCGTAAGATATGTGTGTGGGAGGTAAAGACATCTCGGTCGTGAGTTTGGCGGTAGTGAGTGAGGTGTGGGCGCCGCGTTGATGTTCGTCGGGTTAGCCTCATGGCTCATAGCGCCTGTGGTAAAACTCGATGCTGCGGTGCTTGAGGGGGCACCAGAAGAGCTCAGGGAAGAGCCAACAGTGCTAATCATAGAGGATGAGCTGTCCGCCACCCTCGAGTTTGGCGTGATTGTGATAGCCGACGCGCGTAAGGGGTTGCTTGAGAGACCAGATCTAAGGGTCATGGCATCGCTCCCATCCTGTGTCGCCGTTCCCTCCCGTAGAAGCTGTACGAAATAAGGTCCCCATCGTCGTCCGACGATTCTCGAGTTGACCGGAATACGCTCGCCACCAATGCACAGAATATCCATATCGGCAAGTTCGCGCATGGCGAATGACTTCTCACCGAGCTCCTCGCTCGCCCTTGAGTGGTATCGTCCGCCCGCTGTGTATCCTGCTTTGCGCGCCAAACTCAGACCAGGTCCAGCATAAGGGCTGCTGGCTGAGATGAAACCCGAAAGCGGACTTGTCTTGCGGGGATTGTCATAAAAGCCAAATGCTTCCAACTCAACCATGCACACATTGGAAAAGTTAATACGTCGATGATTATAGTCATCTACGAGACTCCTTTTCCTGTTGCCCAAGATCACAAATGTGTTTCGGCGGTTCCATAAAACTCCACGATTCCAACTGCCCTGGCTGAACACACTTCCTCCGGCATCGATACGGCTCCATGTCAAAGTTCGTAGATCCAGAGCCCAGAGCGCATACTCTTGTCGAGACGAGGTAAGGTACGTGCCACTGACGACGAAATGGGTATCGATAACTCCGCCATTCGGGAATCGCAAGCCTGGTGGTGAATAGTTGCCTGACATTGGCCTCTCGGTGAGGGTACCGTCTGGTGCCCGAATTTGTAGCTCGAGCTTGACGTCCAAGAAGTTATAATTGCAGTAAATCAACATCGAGGCCCCTGGTTCACGAGCTTCTTGGCTGATACCTCCATCATGACGTTGCATACCGTTCGATTGTCGACCGAGTTTCGAAGCCACTGAAGGGGGAAGAGGGGCAGTCACACTCCTATATGCGCCCCAGCTTCTGTCCAGAGGCTGTGTTGAGGTCCATTTCAGGCTCCGCAAGTTGAAGACGCTGATCTGCTCAATATAGTTGTTCCTGCCATCCTGCCCACCAACAATGACCATTTCTGCACCACCTGAACCATCAATATTAATGCCGATTCGGCCCTCATTAGGGTTGCCAGTCGAAGGATTATGCTGTAGAGCAGAGAGAGGAGCGCGGTGCGAAGAAAAGGTGGCAGATGAAGGGAGAATACAGGCGCAATGGGCGTAACGTCCTTGGGGAGGGTCTTGTGTTGGAATAAAGGTCCAGGCTCTGGTATTGACGTCGTAGATGTAAATGTCAGACATGACAGTGATTTCGGGTTGCTGTTGGTCGCCACCAGGAGGCTGGTTAGGGGCAGGTGACATGCCACCGTAACAAACCATTTTGGTGTCACCCAAAGCGCACATGGAGTGGAAGTATCGAGGTGGTGGAACGTCGCCTGTTGTTTCCAGCTTCGTCCAGTGTCGACGAATCAGATCCAGCTCATACATATCCGATGTCAGAGGAGCAGGTCGACTTCTAGACAGGATCCGGCCTCCAAACACATAGAGCTTGTCGCCTAGGATGGTAGTTGTAGCTCCGACTAGGGCATGGGGCTCACGTCCGGTCGTTCGGTGAACATTGCACATGAGACCAGACAAATGTGTTGAAGGGCCATTGGAAGGTCCGCCTACAGGGGTTGCCCGCTGAGCGACACTGGGCGATGGACCTGCAGAAGCTGATCCAGTACCTCTGGGTTTCAGGCCGTCGTTTTGCTCTTGCGAGTCATATCTGGAGGCACTTGACACACTGCTCATGCTATTATTGGCTTCGTGGGCGCCATATGGGTGCTGCGGTGGCGCAGAGCTCGACTCCATGGTGCTTGATCGGCTATCAAAGAAACTTTCTGTCTTCGGGGGCGGTGTCGGTAGTGGTGAGGTCGAAGGTGACGGATCGAAGAACTTGGGTGAAGGAATCTGCCCCTCTGGCACACTAGGTAGATTGGTGGAGGTCGAATCTTGGGGATGTATAGATTCTTGGTACGGCGGCGACCGCGGTAGAGGCTTCGACAGACTATACTGAAGGGTCAAGTTTCGAGCATGCTGAGGAGGTGCTTCGCTTGCGGGGGGTGCACTCGAGGTGGAGGAATGAGCGGAGTGTAGACTTCCGGATGAGCTCTTTAAGTGCAACCGTGAAGGACTTCTCGAGAGCTTGACTGAAGGTAGCTTTCGAATACCTCGATAAACGCCAGCGAGAAGATCGGGGGTATATCGGCCGGTCGGCTTTTCGTCGTTAACGAGATCGGGGAAACGAGAAGGAGGTTCGTCGCCTGCTGAATCCTGACGGATTGTTAGTTCTGGAGAATCAACCATGATGCTCTGCTTGAGGATCGTGAATAGCGAAACATGAGGCGATTGAAGTGCAACAGTTTGCGATGGGCGGGGAGGAGTGAAGGAGCTTGAACAAAGGGCTGACCAAATAGGAAGTAGAAGCAGCAGCAGCAGTAGCAGTAGTCGAGGGCCCAGGCCACAGACAACGGGAGCCAAGGCAATGGAAACGCCCGAGACGTTGCGCTGGAGATCGTGAGTTCGATCCGGTGAGAAGAGAACAGGGGCGTCACCGCCAAAGACTGGGTCCCGAGGTCACTTCACGACAGGGCCAGGCCAGATGGACAGGGCCAGGGAGGGGACTGCGAGGAGCCGGACGCTGATCAGAAAACGTGGAAGGACTGAGGCGTTCGTCAAGGTCACGTCAACGAGATACAAGGAGCACTAAACGAGGAGAGTTGCGGGCGGGCGGATAGAGTCGTGGCGGTTGTTGGTCGCGGGGGACGAGGCTCCGTCTGGAGACAGGACCGAGATGGTCAACCAAAGGAGGATAAGAACGACAGGGACGGGGCGGGACGGGCACGACAAGACAGGACAAGGACAGGGCAGGGCCACGCGGTGGAGGCCAGGGAAGACGAAAAAGGCCAAGGGACAGAGGAGGAGACGACGGAGACGGAAGATGGCGTACGTACAGTAGATGCTGGGAAGCCAAGGCTAGGTCGTTAATTTCGTGTGAGTCGCAAGGAGAGAGAGAGAAAACTGGTGATGTACGGATAGAAGCGGTAGGGTTCAGGAGGTTGGAGAAACAGAACGGTCCAGTCCAGAATCAGAAGCCGTAAACGTAACCGTAACCGTAACCAAGTCACCTGCAGATATGCAATGCAAGGCGAGCAGTGAGTGGCACGCACCACGCACGGCACAGTATGTATGGCTCCTCTCTCCCGTCTCTCTCTTTTTTTCCTTACTCCTTGGTGACTGGGCCGGCATATGCCAGGGACAAAGGCCCTGAAGTCGTGATGAAGGGGATTGAACCAATGCAGTGTCAAGGTCAAGGTGGAAAGACTGGAGTTGACAAGGGGGACGTCCATTTGGCAGCTGAGTGCACGGACACCAAAAGTTAAGGAGAGGGGCCGAGGGGTTCAAAAAGATAGTGATTGTGGTGTGGCCTATGGAGTGATTGATGTGACGCTGCGAATAGGACACAGCATATAATACTTGGCAGATATGCATATTCTGTTTCGTATCTTTTGATTGTATACACGTAGTGTTTCTATGTTTGTTTGATGCTCAATTCCTGCATCTGCATCTGCAGCTGGAATGTCTCTCGTAATGGAAGGGTACGTACCCTTCCACTGGGGGCTGTCGACAGTTGTCAACTTAGGCCAAAGTTTATTAGCTCCTGGCACAGGCTTGGTTTCGGATACAGGGGGACACGACAAAGCTTCTGGAACCGAATCCTTGAGAACGAGATCGACTATGACGACAAAGGGGTTTCGATGGGGATGTTTCAGATAGACCACGTTGTGTGTAAAAAAAACTCCGCGGAGATATTTCATTTTTCCCTTCCTTCGAAATATTCCGTTTCTTTTCTTTCTGTTGATAAATGGATATTCAGGAGTCGAGGTAACATGACATTCTGCTCAAGCGCTTCGAGTTGGGACGAACCAACCAATGATACCCTCCACTCCAGCGACTGCATAATCGACCCAACTGCGGCACATTTGCAAGCGAATCGCCCGACACAACCCTCCTCCACTGCCACTGCCCTGGGCCCTTAGGTTGCTGACTGAGCACTAATGGAGACACAAACACAAACACGCGGCTCAGGGGGAAGAACTGGGATCGACATAATGAATGCCTGGTAATAATAACAAGCACTTTTTATTACTATAGCTCTGGGTCTTATAGAAACGGCTTGTCATCACTTCGTCCTTAATGTTAAAAATCATCGTAAAGGAGAATTATCGTCGGCCCCAAGGTTCTGACCGCGTTAAATTGACGGGGACCCCCTGAAAAAATAATTGACAGCGCCTAGAAGGCTAGTGGAAGGAGCTGGGGTCCCCTGTTTTGAACCCAGATAGCTGGGTTCGTAAAATGTCATCACCAACCAACATGGGCAAGGAGACAACTTGTCTCCGTAGCTTTTCATAAATTGTCAATTGCGCATAAAACCAATGGTTGGTTTCTTATTATTTGATTATTCCCGAATTTGAAACCACAGTGACATTCTGTGCCCACGGCCTCTCCAGAATTGAGTTTCCTCTTAACGTTAGACGGGGCGAAGCAAAAACCACAGAGTTTCCGTCAAAACTGACTATTACTGTCTGCCTACGAAACTTTGCCTTGTGTATTTCTTTGCCGGTACGATTGTTGGTTCTCAGCCCTGAGGGATTTCTTCGCCCTCACTGAACTGCAAGAAGGATCTCTCGTGCCTTGCATTAGTGCTCAATCCAATCGTTGTGAGGCAACATACACCATATACCAAAAATCAGTGAATGACAACATGAGGAGCCACAATTGGAACGATTGAGGTTAATTGACCTGCTCGGGCCGTAGATTCAGATAGAGTTGAATGCGGGGATACAAGAGCGCGATATTCCAACGGCGTCCGTTGAGGTTATTCTGGGCTTGTGATTAGTGATCCACCAGCCATGAAGTCGTTCACAAGCATCGCGAAACCCCCCTGACCTTACGGAGTCAGGAGGACTAATATATCACTAAGATTTGTGTCTTGGTCCATGATTTTCTCTCGATATCACCTCTTCAAACGACTGTGCTCTTTTCCTCAGTCGTATAACAAACACATGCCTCGAGATGATGGGGATGATGATGCCAATGCTGGGTGCCAACGGAACGGCATGTCACCAGCGGGACCTTGACTCAAAGGCTTCGAGTCTCCCCATGGATCCTCATCGCTGCCGCCATGGCGGATCTGCCCCGTTTCTAAGGTTCGGTTTCTAGGTCTAGCCCAAGGCACCAGGTCTGAATGTGTGGGGATATTGCTCCAGTCAGTGGCTGGTCAACAAACTTGCGACTAGGCACATTCGACAAGAGGAAACTAAATAACTACTGTTTGCCATAATATTTAGTTTCAGTATCCAATAACCTAGATATATAATGTGTATTATGTGATTTGAATGAGGTAGTTGTGGCTGCTTATGCCATGCTGATATGTGATCAAGCAGATGACAAGGATACAACACGAACTGACTCTCACGTATTTTATACACACGATGCAAAATCGTTGATGAACCTCGAGGTACTTTATTTATGGAACGGCGTTGTAGTGGCGCTTTTCCTCCGCTAATGACTTGGGCTTGAATGCCCTGTCTGCGTTATGTTTTTGAGGTAACCATCAAGGGCTCTTGATGCCTTCAACGAACAGACTTGTAGCAAATCAGAACAGCTCTTCCAAGCTGCAGCCAAATTCCATAGATTCAATGTTTTGTTTCGGGGTAGTGAATTCTACGTCGAGAAAGCAAGCCATAGCCATGAAGAGGAACTGAGACCATGGACCACATTGGGCTTGGTCAGTTGTCAGTTGTCATCGCGGACTCCTCGAAGGGAGCCTGCTACATAGCAGGGATATGGTTTGTTTCTTGTATTATATCATTTAATTGACGACTAATTCTCTTGGCACGTCGAGCATCTGTGCCTGTTACTTGGATGATAGACGATCTATGCTTATCGGCGGCTCAACGAAGCTCCGAGTCAGCTGTGGCTTTCTCGGCTTCAAGTTTCATGCTTGTAGATCATTTCCCAGCTATAACATATAGGATTATTTGTGCCTCGGGCGAAGATGCAATATGAAGTAGCAAACAAGACTGGCTGCGTTGTCGCAGCAAACCTGATATCTGATATCTGCAGGTTAGCTCAGTCTAGACCTAGCGATTGAGTAAACAAGTTCACGAGGCAACTGCGTTGAGATCATATAGTCTTGTCAACAAGAATGTGATGATATTTCGATTGGATGTTTGGTGGTCGCGATGCATCTAAGGTACCTACCCTGATGAGTCTCGAAGTTGCCGTGTTATCAAAGTGCATGTTGTCCCACCTTCCAATCACGACATTGGCTCCCGTATAATCCATGTAGTCTCACTCAATCTCAACCCCGCACTCATCACTAGGTACCAACACCATCATCGTCACAAAATGCCTGTATCAAAGGAAATAGTCCAGGATATCCTCAAGGCGATCCCAGCCCGCATCCGCGGTCCAGGTGGTGCTGTCGCCGTTCTCTCAGATGGAGCCCTCGTTGATCAGCGCGTCTGGGGTTACGCCGACTTCAACCGCAGAATCCCCATGACGGATGATACGCTGATTCCCATATGCTCCATCTCGAAACAGATGCTCTGTGGATTGGTTGCAGACCTAGAAAAGAACCCCACGCCGAAGTTGGCGGAGAAAGGAGATGTGAAGACTCAGTTTGAGGAGAAGTTGAAAGAGATTCTTCCAGAGCTTGCCAAGACTGGAGAGTTGAAGATTGACCATTTGTGTAACAATCGATCTGGCATTCGCGACTACTGGGCTATTACGCTACTATGGGGTGCGAAGCCTGAGGATCCTTACTCGATTGCTGAGCACAATGAGAAGGTGTTGAAGACGATCAAGTCGACCCATTTCACACCGGGAACGGAGTACTCTTACTGCAACACCAATTTCAACATCGTAGCGCGAGTCGTCGAAGCTACTACCGGGGAGTCGCTCTCAGATCTCCTCAATGCACGCATCTTTGGACCGGCCGGTATGAAGACTGCTCAGCTTGGTGCAGACACGGCGAAACTCCCACCGCCTTGCGTTGGATACGAGGGCGATGAGGACAGAGGCTACATTCCTGCGGAGAACCGCATCGAATGGGCTGGCGATGCAGGTATCATCGCTTCACTCGGCGACATGATCTCTTACGAGTCGTTCCTCGATCGCAGCCTGTTCGATCCCACCAGCTGGTACCGCGCAATCTTCAAGCCTACGTCTTTCACAGACGGTGTTCCTTCGATATACTCCCAGGGCCTTGGTCACAGTCAATATGGCAGTGTATCTGGAATTGGCCACGGTGGTGCCCTCCGTGGTTTCAGACTTTATCGCGCTCATGTCCCAGAAGAGCGTCTTTCAGTTGTGGCAATGTTTAATCACGAAGCTGATGCTGCTACACTTGTCGAACATATCATCCAGACTACTTTGGCTCTTCAGAAGCCTCCACCACCTACACTCGTTGATGCATCACCTGCTTGGCCTGGCATCTATCTTGATGATGGCACTCAATTGGCTGTCACGATCAAGAATGGTAAAAAGGGACAAATCGTGGTTAACTACGCCAACTACGCTGAACCCGTCAATCTGACGGATCCTGAACGCGGAGAATCTCGTGCGATGGTAGCTGTGGTCGATGGGGACAATCTTCGCATTCACCGCCTGAAGGAGAACAGAACCCTGAACGCAAAGCGCCTCAAGATTGGCGATACACCCATTGACAACTCAGTTTTCACTGGAGACTTTTACTCCGAAGAGATTGGCTCAACATTCCACTGCGTGGACCAAGGTGGACTCATGTTCGGCACGTTTGAGGGGTTCTTGGGTCATAGCCCAGCTCAGTTCATGAGATATCTTGGAGGGGATGTCTGGGCCCTTGCGAACCCGAGAGGTATGGATGCAAAGCCGCCTGGGGACTGGACGCTTGTCTTTCTTAGGGATGATAAGGGTGCTGTTGTCGGTGTGACGATCGGATGTTGGCTGGCAAGAAAGATTGAGTTTGTGAAGAAGTGAGCTTGAAGTATTGGAGTACGATGAAATAGAGTCTAGTTCGAGTGCACATTACATCGAAACAGCGCTTCTGTTTGCAGTAGATACACAAGTTCATATACCTTTACATTAAGGATAAACTGTCAGAGCTGTAAACGTACCAACGTTCCTGATGCATCACCTTCAGTTACAGTTCGTGGATATCGTGTGTACGCAGAATAAGTAATTAGGGACAACGGCCTCCAAGCTCAAGATCCAAAGCTTACACATCACTCCAATAGATATATGCTTGATGAACAATTGCTTCCTTGAAGTCATGATGCTCAGCCCGACTTTCATGCCGCCGAGGTTATGATGGATTCACAAGCTTGTGTGGACCCTGGAAGCTTGACGCCGGTATCGGTGACCGATGGCCCGAAACCCCGCCATCAGAAATGATGACCTCGTCGCATGAGGGACGTGTCAGCAATGAAAGAGAGTTCTCATGATTTCACACTCATAGTTATAAATAGTTTGATCATTTCTTCATTTATTTCATCTCAAGCTATCACAAATGGCTCAAATCTAGACTAATCTATTCCGGACTAATCGTTCCATCACAAGACCTCTCAATCTCATGGCGTACTAAATCCCCGTCCTTTTTTGGCGCTCATCTGCAGTAAAGGTATCATAATATTAAACCGCTTTTTTTCCTTTTCGCAACTAGGTAAATTTACTGAGGGGGGAGAACCTTCTCCTTGGGGAGAGGGGTGAATCGGAGGTAAGGCTTGACGATGCGGAACTCGGGGAAGAGGGTCTTGGCCTCTTCGTTCTTGACGGAGGGGTGGACGATGACGTCCTCACCGGGGACCCAGTTGATAGGGGTGGTGATGCGGTACTTGTCACCGGTCTGGAGGGAGTCGATGACGCGGAGGACCTCGGCGGCGTTGCGGCCGGTGGAGGCGGGGTAGGAGAAGATGGTGCGGATGGTCTTCTTGGGGTCGATGATGAAGACGGATCGGATGGTGAAGGCGATGCCCTTTTCATCGACGTTGGTAGCATCCTGCTGGTCGATCCTGAATATAGTCAGCTTACAACTCCAATCATGATTTGTGTAAAGAAGAACTCACATGTCGTAGAGGAGAGAAACCTGGCGCTGCTTGTCGCCAATGATGGGGAACTCGACGTTGCCGCCAGTAACCTCACCAATATCCTTGATCCATCCCTCGTGGGACTCAATGGTGTTGGCAGAGAGACCAATCAGCTTGACACCACGCTTGGTGAACTCAGGCTGAAGCTTAGCAAAGGCACCGAGCTCAGTGGTGCAGACGGGAGTGTAGTCCTCGGGGTGAGAGAAGAGGATGACCCAGTTGTCGCCGATGAACTCGTGGAAGTCAATCTTGCCCTTGGTGGTCTCGGCCTGGAAGTTGGGGGCGATAGAGCCCAGACGAAGAGGAGCGGCAGACATTTTTGGGTTTGTTGTTGTTGAGTGGTGATGAGAAGAAATATGAAGAGGAGAAGGTGTTTGCTCGGAGGGAGGGGTGGAGAGGGGGGGATTATATAGGGAGATGTGGTTTCTTGGGGAGGGAGCTTGGCTTAGCTTGTACCTTGTTGGAACAGGGCATATTCGAAGAGACTTGCGTTATTAAGCTAAGATGAAGGACGATCTGGGTTGAATACGCCACGAGGATAGTGATATTGGTGATTGGAAAGCCAAGCTTGGGGGGTCCGCGTTGCAACGGTAACCAACCCCTCAGACCCTGAATATTCCATTCCTCATACACTCTATTCTCGAGTAACACGCATTTACCTCTTTTTGACTATACAATTACTTAGTTACTCAAGCTATCCCAGTAATAATATCTCTAACCCTCTTAATGAAGTTCCAAAGGCCCATCATGACAACCCCCGCCAAAAAATGGAAGCATCGCGATACAGATACAGCACCCCTCACTAAAAAGGATGTCCCCCCACCATCATCAGCCCCTCACTTGACCCCAGAGGGGCAAGGCTCGGAATTGCGTGCTGTGTGCGTGTGGTGATTGGTTGGGTCTGACGCATTGTGCCATCGGGCGCGGCAATGCTGCCATCGAGCTGTTCCTGACGCAATTGCTCTCCATGAAGAGGCGATGGGCCGGGGGGGGATTGTGGAGGGCGAGGTTCGGAAGTCGGGGGTTTGTTTTGAAGGATCAGTTAAGGTGTTATTGACAGCTGCAAAGAAATTGTGTTGATTTGGTTTAAGCTGGAGTATTATGAATGAGATGAGGTTCACATATTGTTTAGTATCTTGAGGTGAAGGTACTTGATTGATTGGGCAATGAAATGGTGGTGTTGCGGTTCATCGCTGGATGGAACCCCGCCTGTCAACACATTGGATCTTCACAAGACGCCATGACAGCCAAGTCTTATCACACAACCATCTCATCACATCGCGTTACGACTCACGTCAAAGATGCAACCGCATTCAGATATACCTACCGATATCCAGGACCGCCCGAGCCGACCGGTGCTGCTGTAGTGCTGACGTTTTCGAGTTCAGTTCAGGGTAATCGGCGACCCTAGAAACATTTAGAGTGTGAAGGGTGTGCAAAGTTGAGGCTGGCAGTATATGGAGGATCAGGATATTGTATAGGGTGTTCTGATTTGAGTTCATTATTATGCATGTAATGATACAGCAGCATTTGCTATGTCCTCTCGTTGAGCTCAAGCACCAGCTTCTACTTCATTGTTCATGCTTCTAGAGTCGTGGCATGTGAAACCAGCAATCTCTCCGAGAAACTCTGTGCATAGCCACGTCAACGCAAACTCAGTACAAACAAGACTTTAGATCCAGCCTCACAACAGCCTTGAAAGTCTTTAACGCATCAACAGCCCAACCATGATCCAAGCGGACCATTGAGCAAGGCGGATCTCAATCAAGAAGCCGGCTCTTGCTCCATTCATGGATACCGCTGACACCCTAGTCCTCTAACAAACACGATCGGGCCGCGTGGCCTAATGGCTAAGGCGCTAGATTTCGGCTTTCGAGCAAATCGAGAAATCTCTAGAGATTCCAGGTTCGACTCCTGGCGTGGTCGATTCTTTTGCACTTTTCCATAATTTGTCTCTTATCTTTTTTATCCCGTGTTTCAATTCACCTCTCCTGATCGATGTTTCAATTAACTTGGCAATCACACGTATAAGGAATGCTATTTTCGGCTGCTTTTGTTCCCAAATGTCTGGCTTTGCTGTTTGGTTAGAGTTGCCAAGCTCATCTTGGCAGTGGCGTTGCTTTTATGCATGATTCTAGAACCGAGGCGTTTTAAAGATCGGTAAGCTTAAATTAGCTTCTTCAACTCAACCAGTCATTCAGTAACGCATCACCATAATCTCAACCCTATGAACCTCATCTCGTAGAATAAATCTCGCATGACTTATCATCATAGATCGACCGTCCCTTTAGATGAATCACCCTTTAGCCGCAGTGACAATCATTCATCATCCAGTGGAACCGCACTCATTGCGATCGCCTCAGACTTATTCGCATCTGATACGTGCGAAGTGCGAACCCACAGGCTGAAACCAAGGGACCCATGTGCCCAGTGTCAGAAGCTAAATAATCCCGTGCAATAACTGCCGCTTCTGTTACGCGTCGGGCCTTTTTCCTTGTTTCTTATACACTCCGACATCAAATCATGTAGCAGGTTATTAAGGGGTAGTGGAGAATGATCAACACTCTGCTACTTGGTTTTTGATGGAGCGATGGCATCGCAGATGGAGAGTGTTTGGGATGAGGAGCCTGAGTTTTATAGAGTACGACCCCGGGTTGTTCAATTGATGTTACTTCTTCCCTCTCTTCTTGTTTGTTCCGTGTTGTCTTAGCCACTCTTTTTGTATTTTTTCCTTTAAAAAACGTCGTCTTGATGATGATGTCTACAATGTCGCGGTCTCCAATGATGACAGGCGTAACCGTCGCAGCCATTCTCTCTTTTTTCATCGTCGTCTTTACTTTTTTTCAAGAATCATTAGAAGTCCCGTGGGTCTACGCACATAACAAAGCAGAAGAATATTGGGATCATGCTTTCTCGTATCCGTACGTCAAAATCTCTTAAGTCTCGCTCGCCGACCGTTGGATTCCCCGGAATTTTGATGACAGCGCGCGAAAAAAAACTTGGCATTGCACTTGGCTTGCGCTAACGATTGTTTAACTTTACTACAGATCAACACCACAGAACAACACCGCCCCCAACAACTCTACGCCTGAAGTTCAAGAGTTGAACTGCGAGGATCCGTATCGAAGACCGGGTTATCTTTATATTCCCGCTGATATAAACGGTACCGATCAGTATAAGAAGACACAATGGATCCCCTTTACAGATGATCTACTTGAGGCGGATGCGCCCGATTATGCTGTGTATCCTGCGGCGAGCAACGTTATCTTTAATGCGACGGAGCCTGAAGAAGAATTCGTCGAACTTGCTTCTACACCGCGGCAATGGCTTGCTGAGGCAATTGCTGAGAGTAATCGACGAAAGAAGGCGATAAACGCCAATGGCGAAGCCGGCGTTCAGGCGTTTGCTGAGATGAAGGATGACGGCGGCTTCGGCTGGCTCTGGGGTCGTCGCATCATTCTCTTCAGCGATTCAGTCGATCGATTCATGATGCAATTCTTCTGTGGCGAGTTCAAACGCGGCATGAAGCAGCCTAAACCACACACCATCGCCTCCTGCGATATTCCCGAGTTCAACTTGACATTCCACCACTGGCACTTCGCAGGCAGCATGACATACCGTCCCGATTGGTGGTGGATGGACGACATGGAGGAAATCTCCCTCGAAGAACGATGGGACAAATACTGGACTCCCCTCCACGACCAAGTCCGCGGTCCAAATGGCCACCCCGATCTGATCCTCTGGCAAAACGGCCTCTGGGACCAGCGCGCATTCTGGGAAGCTGGAGAAGCTAACCACGAGAAAGACGTGTATCCTATGGGAACTCGCGTTCGTCAACTAGTCTGGCAAGAAATCCGCTTCGTCGCTGCTCGAATCCGCACGTTTGTTGAGAGAATACACACTGAGTTCGGGGACGCGCCTGTGATGTTCCGCGCGATGACTATGCATCGTGAGAGCGATGCTAGAGATGCGAGTATCTATGATCTTGAACGACTTGCGCGTGCGACGGCGGAGAAGGCGGGCCATGAGGTGTTTGAGTGGGGACGCTTGATCTCGTCGTTGTCGATGCTGTACAAGGATCAGACGCATCCGGGCAAGGGACCTGCGAGTTGGCTTTGGGGAAACATGGTGCTTGAGTATCTTGCGAGGGCTGGAGGTGCGGGCGATGAGAGGAGAAAGCCATACTTTGAGGGCTGGGATAAGTGCCATGATAAGTTGGTGCATTGGGGTGGACGATAGACTGCATATATATATATATACATACTTGATGACAATAGACTAATACACTATCCAAGAATAATTTTGCGCGGTTCTTTGTGAAGTCGTGCAGTGTCTTGAACGTTGAAGATGCTGTCGCTGAGGCTAAACTTGAGTGCGGGCCGTCTTGACAAGACTTCACATGGACAATCGCACGCTCTTAGCACTCACTGGCCGAGGCCTAGATAAGAGAGAGCTTTAGCGCTGTTTATTACCATCTGGCATATTGTGAAAGTAAATAATTCTCAATTGGCCACAACATAGTAACAGAATAGTTCAATTGCTCGCGTAAGTTGAGTAACGCCTTTCTATGCAGCCAGTCCATTCCACCACCCTATCCCAAACCATTAACTCGTTGAAAGCTCATTAGTTCTGCCTTATGAATGCCTAACCTCGTGCCATTCAGCAAAACTTTCTCTTATTCGTGCGACGAAGCTTCCACGAGGCTCTTTGAGAGTTCCCTCACCCTCGCGACTGCAACTTCAGCTCTCTCAGCATCAGGCGCTTCCGAGGTGAACACCAGCGCCAGCACAAGCGCAGCATCAAGTCTTAGCAAACACTCTTCCTGGGCTGTAACATCAGGCCAGGTAGTAACGCTAGTGTAACCTTTGACGAAGCTCTCGTCGAGTTGGCTGAACTCGAGCGTGCGAAAGATGTCGATGGCTGCTGGGCCGATCAGAGCATTGGACCAATCGATCACGGCGCTTATTCGTCCATCTTTGTGGCGAAGATTGACGTCGCGAAAGTCCATGTGTAGTAGACTTGAAGGGAAGCGTATGAGACCCTCGAGGATATTGTGAATGAGGTCCCAGTTTGTTATCCAGCTTGATGCCACTGGGACAGTTTGCGATAGCACTGAGAAGCGTCGTTTGAGTCTTTTTTCAATCGTTGAGAACACGTCATCTGTTTCCAACGCAACTGTCTTCCTCGTTGAATCCGACAATGGCGTTGAGTGTATCATCGCCGCTACACGTCCCATTTCCTCAAACGTGATCTCTGTTCCATCGTCGTCCACGAACTCGCACAACATCGCTGGATAGCCATCTTCTTCAAGGTACTTGTATGCTTTAGGTACAGATACAGATGCGTTTTCCAGAAGCTTGTAGATCCTCATCTCTTGTTGGATGAGATCACTTGCATCGGTGTTCGGGTCATTAGCGTTCTGGTAGACTCTGACTCTGGGCACTCTGAGAACGACTGGACCATACACTGGCGATTTTGCTTTATAAACGAGGCACTCGAGACCTTCGCCGGCGATTTTGACGTCGGTGAGGTTCTCTGCCTCGATGAAGTGCTGAGCTACCTCCATCGTCGTGCGCGAATGGTGATTTACTGGGCTACCGAGAATAATCTTGGGCTTCTGTCTTCTTTTAACATACGTTATCAGAAATATGTGGTTTCTTGGCGGGAGGTTCTGGATGAGGCTCGTATATTCGCGTATAGCTTAGCGTCGAAGGATTGTGAATGAGTCACACAAGAGGTGAGAACTAATTGAGTTAGAATCCACTCACCGGTTCGCTAACCTTCAATTGCACAACGATATCTCGAAATAATATAAGTGAGAGCGATAACAAACTACGAAACTAAGAGTAAGATGCTGTCGCGCATGGATTGTATTGCTATCATAGACGGTGGTAACATGATACTGAGTTACATGACCCCATTGTCCTCTTCCATACCAGCGCGTAAATCGTCCTACCTCGACAAACTATCCTAAAAGCAACCAGACTAAAAGTCTACGGGGAGTCTTGATCCAGCAGTGTCATCATCAGGGGTCTACGCGTGTACTGCAACGAATGAATGAGCCTCGGAGGAAGGGCCACAGGCGGTGGGAATACAGATCTAGCCTCTTGTTTGAACGAGACCTCGTATCTCTTAGATAGTTCGCTGAGGTCCCCCAAAGTGTAAGGAACTTGAGAAACGTCGAAGTTGGTCTGTAAGAAGGACCGAAGTTGGTCTGTAAGAAGGACCGAAGTTCTGGGAATGACCCAGCTTGCTTTGCCTGGCACAATGCTAGTATAGGCTGGTACATGTCCTTGTGGAGGTGTTTCGAGTCGATCCGAACCTCGACAATAGAAGCGGGCAGAAGCTCGACTAGACTTGTCGGATCAAGTTCCTTTACGTGAGAGGTACCCTCACCAAATACTCCAATACAAAGGGCATCCCCACCAAGAACTAAAGTCTGTAGTCTTTCGAACCCCTTGAGTGAACGGAGGTGTAAAGGCATCCTTGGCACCGCATCTAGCGAGTGCCAGCAGCATTCTAGATGACGCAGGGTCGAAGAGGATTTGTTGAATGCGAGCTCGAGGCCTGAGGGTGTTATAGAGTTTATATGCTGGCTTATGTATATGAATGACTCAACAGGGCCACAGTTGTCGAGGATCCCTTTTAGAGTTCTCGGGTTAACGCTCACGTCGTAGAGCTTCAGACAAGTGAGGTTTGCGAGAGGTACTTTAGGAGAGTTGCGTAGTTTCGCATTCCACTCGAGAACACCAGATTTGATGACAAGTGTCTTGATATTGGGTGCCATTTCGAACAAGTTCTCCAGTGTGCTCAAATCACGGGTGGACCCAGAGCATGTGCTTCTTTTGAGGTGTAGATATCGCAGATCATGTAGCTTTTGCTGGCTTTTACTTGAGAGTGTCTGGCCGAAGGTGCCACGGTCTACCAAGGAGAGTAGCTGGAGCTTAGGCATCCTGTATAGCAGAGTGTACAGGGGGAATGGGTCGAGCTCATAGGTCAGGCGTCGGATGAAACATCTCTTGTGTAGCTGGCGACGGTCTCTAAGGAACTCATTGATCTTCTGCTCTGACCATTCTTTTGCATCGATGTTGTGGTAGATGTATGGCGTCACTGCGTTGTTCAGGACCTGACAAGTGCGTGCAAGGCTCAGAAGGCCGGTATTGACCTCAGCAGATGAGTTCTCCCACAGTTTTCCTGGATCAGGAGTTGTGAGTGAGCTTGGCTGGGAGTAGTGACTCAGATGGTCATTTGTGCAGTGGCTGCAGAGATGCCAGCATATGCCGGCCAGAATCTCCGCGGGCATATGATCCAGGGCAGGCTTGATCATGACGAGTTGAGATGGATGCGGGGTGCATGGGGGAGAAAGAAAAGAATTAGAAAAGAGTTGGTAGGCTTCCAAGGACTTATATGAGCGAAGGTTACACAAGCAAGGAAATAGTGACGCGTCAGGGAAACGCGTGAATGATGAGATAGCCTATGCAACTGAGACTTCATGCGTGGTAACGTGCTGCCAGATAAAAGCTTGGGTGCGGAGGTCAAACTCGGCGGCCGTTGCTGAGGCTCGTGAAACTATATGTACCTTACTCTGGCTATGCGACCTATAAGGTTAAGCTTTAGGCTGCGAACACAGATAATGAATGACAACACGATATNNAAAAAAAAAAAAAAAAAACGCGACTTTTCTGGTGTAACAGTGGCTTATGGGCTCTTGCATAGAGCCTCCCCGAAATCGAGACTGATTTTATTTTACCTACCCACCTACCTGGTGTGTTCATCTATTTCACATTTCGACATATTTCTTTTCTTCTTCTTTCTCATCTCTCAGCCCTCCAAACTCTTACGCCGCCGCGCATTCTCAGTCATCACCATGGGTCTGCTTTCCCTTCCCCCAGAGATTATTGATAAAATATGTAGACTCTTCTGCACTCACTGTCAGACTGAGCCCCTCTCCCATTTCCCCCACGAACAAGACCTGGTCACATCTTGTCCAAGCAAAATTTGGGAGCACGATGCCCCAGGAGTTAAAGCACTTGTCAATCTCTCTGAGACATGTCAAGCGCTGAACACACTCACTCTGCCCCATCGATATCACCGCATCGAACTAAAGAGTGACCTCCTCTATACAAAGGAATTTATCGCACACATCAGAGGTCGTCGGCATAATGCCTTCGGACTTGTTCGCAGCCTCAGCTTGGCCTATACAAAGGAAATGGACGACTGTTACAATCAACTTCCGGATAGCATAAAACCTCGTTTCAATTTCTTCAATATGGTTTTGCGTCATGTGCCACAGATCCAGATTCTACACATACGCCTCAACTTGGAGCATGAAATCACGGTCCCCAGACGAACAACGCTAGAGTCACTGCGGTATCTACACATTGAGCGTGCCCATGAGGAGTCAGATGACTACCCCCGCAGCCTACATATCTACGATGTGCTCCGACAGGCACCCAAGATCCACACATTGGTCATCCAAGTCACCAGGTTGTCCTGGTCGTTTGGATCAGGGGAACTTGAAAATGTCAAGAGTCTCAAACTTGTCAATACCGTGGTTAAGCCGGAGTTCCTCGAAAAGATTCTCGAATCATGCCCACAGCTTGAATCATTCGTATTCATCTTTTTCAGAAAGATGCGTAACTGGCTGAAATTGGGAGTGAGTGATATTACTACGCTCCGAACGCTGCCGCATGTGCTTTCCTTACGACAAGAAACGCTACGGTATGTCGAGCTTTACTGGGAGCCGTATGAATTGAGAAGCAAAGCGGGGATCGTGGGTTGTTTCAAGGGCTTGACCAACCTTGAGACGCTGATCCTCGGCGGTCCAGGGTTCCGCTTCGAGGAAGCTGAAAACTACAAGCCGTTCAAGACATGCCTTGTCGATCTCCTGCCACAATAGATCCGCCGCGTCGCCATTGACTACTCGAATTATATGAGCCTCCAGGAACCGATTTTCGCACTGGGTGAGGCGGTCAAACGGGGCGCGTTTCCAATGCTGAAGGAGGTCCGATGCTATAATTGGGAGTTTGGGGCTTGGGCGGATTTGGAGAGGACGTCCACAGGTCCATCTGTAACTCGACAGGAAGCCGAAGATTGGGGCGACAGGGACAAGTGCTCACGCGATCTACTATCGCAGCTGAGCAGGACATGTAACGTATCGTTCAGTGCAAAGACCAAGGGGCTCTTTGAGCATGATACTGGGCCCTAATGGCAAACAACTCGGTAGCCAACTCAAGCGGGGTATTTGTGCAACGCTCTTGAATTATGTTGGCTGGGATAGAGTTATAGATGATGCTGAGAACTTTTCTTTGAAAAAAAGAAGGAAAGAAACAAAAATAAAAGGTTGTGATCTTGGGAAATAAGATGGAAAGCCGATTAAACTATTCAGAGTCTTCTCATGTTTGAGAAGTATAAGAAGGAAGAACAAGTTTTGAGTTTTTGAGATCAGTATATTTAGGATGAATTTGACTAAACATGTAAAAGTTTAGGAGCGTCTTAGGTAAACGAGATGTCTAGCGACTTCCTAAGTTCTACAAAAGGCTCGCTAATAACCAAGTCGGTGATGTGCTTCCATAGCCGCTGCTGCTCCAGGAGTGGCTGAAGGCTCAGCGGGAGGAGCAGGGCTTACAGCAGGAGTACTCTCAGCAGGGGGAGCGGGAGGAGCTTCTTCCTCAGCCGGAGTAAACGCTGCATCCGCCAACGGAATCTCTCCAACTGTTCCACCTGTAGGTGCACCAGCGTCGACGTTGGCCAGGGCACCGGCTGCCTTCTTGGAGAACTGGACCAGGTTTTCCTCAGAGGGGCTGGGGTTGATTAGTGGGTGTGTAGTACAGAGTGGAGTCGGACTCACGGGTTGATGGCCATCACCTGACCAATCTGACAGTGCGGGCCGGTAGCACAGTACAGATAGATGGGCTCTGTGTTGTTGAGAGGAACATTGAACGTCCCAACGGTTGTCTGGCCAGCCTGGAAAGGAATATGTCCACTGTGGATTACTCCGGACTGTGTAGCCTGGAGTGGCTGACATGGAGAGTCTTCAGAGCTTTGGGTGACGGTATGATTTCCATTACTAAATTGGAACTGGATCACATCTCCGGCTGCTGCTCGAATCATGTTCGGAACGAAGGTATCTTGAGAACCACCGACGACAACGGGAATGATTCTGTTGGCTCGTGCTTCGATGGGCGGATTTCTCTTGACTGTCAAGTATTAGCATGATTCTTTAGTTGCGTTTAATGAGCACTTACTCGAGACTGGCTGGTGAACTTCCAGCTCATGAAGTTCTCGTGGAGATATCTCAACGAGTGGCATAGCAGTAACAACTGCAGCCCACAAGAAAGTCTTGGCCAACATCTTGAATATTATCAACAAAAAACGAAACTCAAAGGTTGGTTGGCAATGAGCGTATCGTAAAGAAGGTCCAGCCAACTAGCAAAAATTGAAATTAACAATTATAAATCCTCACCAGGAGGGTAAAAGAAGGAGAAGAGAATTTCGACAACTCAAAGAAGGTAAGAAAGGCAAAACTGATCTGTAAATCAGACCATTATTCACGACTGCAACTCAAGATGATCTTATAACATTTTCGAAATCACTGATGATCGGGCACATGCCGAGCCTCATCTCCGGGCCGAAACTCGAGCTGAGACAAAAATTCGAATAGAGTTGCTCTTTTGCAAGATATGACAAATTTCGCTAGCAGCCAAGATGTTTTGCAAACTTGTCTTGTTTCAGAGTACGGTTATGTGGGCGCCGAGAGTGTTTCATCAGTGACCAAGATATATAGCCGAGATATGGTTTTAAGCAATATTTCATGTTTTGTGTCCTTGATTCATGTTTTAGAGTGATATTTCATGTTTGTAATCATTAAGAACAGTGACAAATTGATATAGGGTTTTTGAAACGGGCATGCGTGGCTTTCGGCATGTGGGCGGCTTGGCGATCTTGATAGAGGTTTGATGTGATGTTGCATGAGTGATTCATCTGATGAAGCGGTTATAGTGACTAGAAGGGGAGGTTTAGGGGCCGAGAGGTTGAGCCGCAGGAGGTGGGATGATTCGTGATCGCCTTCAAGCTTGTTTCATCAACATCAGGGAATGAGTGGAGATAGTCGTAATGTTAACCATAAATACAGAGCACTGCCACTTTATAGACTTATCGATTAAGTTTATGTCTATTGTGCATGAATGTAGGTGTTACAATGTGTTGGCATGATGTCACAGAGGTGAGCCATGATGTGGCCTTGATGAGATGAATCTAGTGAGGAGGTCACACCAGCCAGCCACTTCACTTATCGCAACATAAGACATCTGCTTACCAAAATCTAGTCACACCAAAACCTGCTCAACCAGCCTGCAATGCTCATTCTCATTCTCTGTCTATGAAGTCAACGAAAATTACCCCGTGGGGGCATGCCCATCCCTGCAGAACCCCAACCCCAATTAGCCTGATCTTTACTCCCCCGCAAAGACCCCAATCTAAACATCGTCACTTTACCGCTACTAACCTCCAATTCAACGCTTTCGTTGGTGGAATTTTAATTTCCGATCGTGCCTTGACAGAACTAACATTAGTGAGGTTCCATTCCCGGGGGCTCATCGAGGATTATATTAACTGCGGCATCGAATATCCGAATAAGCTTGCAGATAATATACATTCTCGAATATGATTTGTGGATTTTAACATGTGAGTTTTGATCTGGTTATATGCTTTGGGGGTTTAAATGAAGGAGGATCGGCCAATGCGAGGTTGAACTAGTAGATTTATATAGCAGCTCTCAGACCGTAGTATTTTTGTTTGGACCAAGTGTCACGTATCTCGACATGAAGGGCTTCATTATCAAGACGGCTTTTATTGCCGCGACTCTCTTTTCTACTGCGACTGCATCCACCAAAGGGCCTGTTGACACATACAAAAAATGTCAACGGCAGACAAAGCGTGCTACAGAAGGATGTCCCAAGGGCACTCTCTTCGTAGCCAAGGATGATCCACGAGCAGACTTTTCCTCCATCCAAGACGCCATCGACTCTTTGGGCAACACAACAACCGCAGGCCACATTCTCATTGCACCTGGAAACTACAGCGAGCAATTGAACGTCACCCGCCGAGGTCCTCTTCATCTCATCGGCGCTTCAAACAAACCTTGGATCAAGGATCTCTACGCTGATATTGATGTCAACACCACGGCTCAGAATGATGTTCAAATCTGGTTCAGTCTTGCGAATACGAACAATGGAAGTTTGAGTGATAATGTGTTCACGAGTGTACTCACCGTTGGACCTAATTTCAATGCTACGCTGACTGGAGCTGGACCTACGGGCTTTCCTGTCCCTGCGGACACGCCGTTTGGATGCACGGATTTTAGAGCGTATAACATTGACTTCAGGAATGATTTTGCGCCGAGATCTGTTGGACCTGCGCATGCGGTTGGTGTGAGCAGGGCTAATGCGGGCTTTTACTCTTGCGGCTTCTACTCTTACCAAGATACTGTAAGTCAAAATCACCATTTGATAACTTGTAGCTGACTATTGAGGTCTATGTTGGAAAACTTGGAAATGCTTACTTCTACGACAACATTATCGCTGGAGAGACTGACTTCCTGTACGGTTTCGGCACAGCTTGGATTGAGAAATCAACACTATCTCTCCGAGGCTGTGGAGGCGGCATCACAGCTTGGAAAGGCACCAACACGACCTTCACCAACAAATACGGCGTCTACATCGACAACTCGCAGATCATCCCCGTAAACTCCACCATCGCCACAAACTTTGTTGGGAAATGTGCCCTCGGCCGACCATGGAACTCACAGCACGAGTCGATCTTTATGCAGTCCTACTTTGATGCTGTGATCTTGCCTGCTGGGTATATCGAATGGAGCCAGTCGACACCAAGAGTTGATAATTACACCTTCATGGCGACGTGGAATGATCATGGGCCGGGATATAATGTTGAGGCTGAGAAGGCGAGTAATGTTACAAAGGTCTTGACGGATGCGGAGGTCAAGCCTTATAAAGCGCCCGCGGATGTATTTCAGACTCCTGAGGGAAAATTTGGATATGTCAAGTGGATTGACAAGAAGGCTCTGTAAAGACTTTCACCTCGACTAGGATTAGGAGAAAGATATCACCCGCGGCTCAATACATCACATGTGATTCACTACCACCATGACTCGGCATCAGAAGCCTGAACTCTTTACCTCCATTGGCCCGAATGTCGCTGTTTGTCAGCCTCAAGCAAGGCTACGTGCCATGTCTCAAACTATCACGGCTCTCAGATATTTATTCCCGCCTTACTTTCGTGATTTGACGTGAACAAGTTACCGCTGCCAAGTGAATGAGGATCCCCAAAGCGAGATGAGATTTGAAGCCATCTGCAGGGGTGTAAACTCTGTGTCCAATGGCGCGTTTCATTTCTTTAATTGCCCCTTATTTTAGTTCGCGGGGTAAAAGACGCTAAGTTTAGTGGTTGGATGATTCAGGATCGGGAGGTGATCTTCACATGAGAAGATGAGCGAGGATGGTACGATGTATGAGCATTGACCTCTGTTGAGGAATCAGATATATGATCAAAGTATACAATTGAGGAATAATAACAAGGCATCTTGAATTAGATACTGAATAAGGCGGAATAGCTCCCCGAAAGTTTGTGATAATCCATGCCCATATCAAGTAGGTAGGTAATACAATCGACACCAGTGGCAAAGCAAACCAGTTACGTCCCAACAAACAAGCCACTTCCTCTTCCCCGGAGTAAACGTTCCCGGTACTAAGAATCCTTTAACGGGACATCCATCAACACATAAACACCCCCCTGCCCGATCTACAAATCTGACATCTCCCCTCCTCCACTTTCTCCTCTTCATCTCACAGTATGAGCTGACGAGACAATTCTGCCTTTGAGGCGCCTTCGAAATGGGCTACTCAGGCGGCGACGATCAACGAAGCCCGTCAATAACGATACCTATTGCAGTCTGTATGGGTATTTCTCTATACAATGTTATTGAGCTCAATGTTCTTATCCTCACGACGTTCAAGACAAGAAAGAGCTTGTACTTTTGGAGCTTTCTGGCTGCTACAAATGGCATTGCACCTCATACCATTGGCTTCCTTCTTAAAAACCTGGTCTTTTCTGATAACTTTGTTTTGTATATCACACTTATTTCTGTTGGTTGGGTTCTGATGGTCACGGGTCAATCACTCGTTTTATACTCCCGACTACACCTCATCTTTTGGAACCAGTTTATTATGAAACTTGTGTTGGCTATGATTATCACCAATGCTGTTGTTTTGCATATTCCGATTATTATTCTTATGTACGGCGCCAACAGCAGCGATAAAAACCCTTGGGTCCATCCTTATAAGATCTACGAAAAGATTCAAGTCACGGTGTTCTTCTTTCAAGAACTCCTCATCTCAGCGATCTACATCAAAGCGTGCTCCTCATTCTTTGGGACAGAAGGGCTTTTACATCGGAAAGGCGTTCGACGAATGAGAAGGCATTTACTATTTGTCAACGTTGTCATAATCCTTCTCGACATTCCGATCCTGGTCCTCGAATTCGCAGACTTTTACGATTTTCAGACAGCTTACAAAGCCATTGTCTACAGTATAAAGCTTAAGCTTGAGTTTAACCTTTTGAATCGGCTTGTGGAGGTTGCAAAAGGGAATGATACGCGTGAGGCGGAGAGTGGAAATCAAACTGTGCGTTTAAATGCTTTTGAGCAAGATTGTGATGGATATGTGGCCAAGGACAATGAACGGGAGAATATGGGAAGGGATGCAAATACGAAGAGACGAAAACGAGGGAACTCAAATGCGGATGATAGGATTTTAATTGAGACGGAAATATCCGTTAGTTATGTTGAAAGGAGGGATGATGATGATGAGAGTACAGGATGAAAGACGGCGACATAGGACTAAATTCACCAATAAAATGGTATTGCCTTTTCGACTGAGATGTTATAGGAGAATCTTGTTGAAAGTTCAAGTGAGAGCGTGAAGTCAAAGTCAAAAGGGAACCTTTTATACTCTCGAGCTGTATAGACGACTAGGGAGAAACCTAGTCCAGAGTCTATAAAACTAAACCTTAGACAGTTGATACCTGATAGGTAATAGGAACATGACGCTTTCTTAGGATGTAAAGTATCTCTTGTTTCTTAAAAGCTTCTCCTATGACTATTGCATTCAACTTGTTTATGCGAGAATGTTCCCACCCTTTATCGTTCAAATAATATTAAAACAAATTTCATCTAGGTTCTCAGCTGAAGGATAGTGGATGTATATAAGTGAACAAAGCTTGATGCTTGCAAGTTAAGGTTCAAACTTCATCTAACTTTCGTTGAGAATATTCTCATGATGACTCACTGAGGGTTAGCTCTTTCCTCTCCTGCCTATAAATAGCCGGCAAGAATCCCCTTGCCCTCCCAGAATTAGAAAATCATTCTCACTTCTCTTCAAAGTTTTGTGGCCCTTGGCAGAGAAGAAACTTCCTTTATCCCAACATGTCATCCAGTTTCTGACAACAGCACCATCTACTTCTGTCGAAACCTCTGTCATCCCTGGGGTTGTATCCTCGAATCATCGTGTCCAGTCCTGAATTTAAGGGATGAAGGAATCATTCCAATATCAGAACTCGACTGAAAATAAGGTATGGCCCAGTTCCCGATCTCGTCGCCGTGGACTGGCTCGTCCGTCTCGACGAGCCTGCAGTCCGTAGCGATGAGGGGTGAGGGGTGAGAGTCGAGGTCATCACTTGTGATGAAAGCAAGTTCTTTGGTTCACGCACTGTGCCAGCCATGTCTTAAAGAAGCTGAGCCTCGATCTTTTTGAGTCTCCAGTCCTGAGATCGGATGTCGCAGCCTCCGATGCATTACCATCAGTCAACTCTAATCAAGATGAATACATCGCCGACTGACAGAGTCTGCAACCCCCCCACGACCTCGACCTCGACCTCGACCTTTCCCAATCCATCCATCCCTCAAAGTCGTCCCGGCAATTGCGAAATCATCAAGAAACCAACCAAGCTCGTCTCCGCCCCGACTACACTAGATCAACAACGCTGACCTCAATCATGGTCAAGATGTCGAACTCGAATAACCCGCGACTGGAACCCGGGGCTGAGCTTATAATCACCACATAGAACTCGGGTTCTTCTCGCAACTTTTGTCGCAACTGCCGTGCCGAGGCTCTGTTCTTCAACGGTGTCTGAGCACTTTTTATCAGTGTCTGAAAATTGACGCTCCTTGGACGAGCGCTGTCGAAATATGCAAGGATAGTTTTGAGAGAGCCTCTTCTGGCATGGCATTTCCCATGAATGCTACATGCTTCGAGAATTCGTCAAGACATATCAAGCCAACACGGCGTCCAACCAAACAAGACGAAGAGTTTATTGACGATAAGTCAACTGATGACACAAAAACATCCAAGGATGGTGCTCAAGAGAGAGGCATGATAGAAGGCGAGCATCAAACGGAACTCCAGTCAAATGCAAGCTATGAACTAGAAGCCGATGAGTCGGGGGAAGCTTCAGACTCTGACTTATCTAAAAGCGAATTGGGAGATCATCCAGTTTCCGAGGATGACGATTTGGATATGGCATACTAAGATCGCTCCAACACACTCGAAAATCCCTGTCAGTCAGAGACTACAAGTTCCTTTGGATGCTCATTGACGAGGACCTCTTCGAGAGAAGCAATTCTCACACAAAACCACAAAAATGCTTCTTCCAAACGGAAAGATTGCTTTCCAAGCACCTGCTTACCGTCCCTAACTCCAGTGGAATTACGAGAACAATTAGCCTTTTGCAGACCTGTCAGACAGACTGCGCCATCCTCTGGATGCTTGTTGAGGGCCTCTTCAAGAGGTTTGACGAGCACCTTGTCCCTTCCAAGATAGGAAACAGCAGGAAGGGCGACCTCACCAGGCTCAGATTGGCGGTCTTTGGCTGCTGCCACCTTGCCTTTCAGTTCACTTGTAGTGGCGAGTTGTTTATTCTTTATGATGCTAAAAAGAGTATGGCAATAGTGGCGTCCGCCAAAGCTGCACCTCCGGAGGTTGGGTCTTGGACGGTCCGCGATATTCAGATGACGAACTCCGTTCCAGCGGCGAAGGAGAGCATACGCGACGCTCCCAGGCATCGCGAGATTGCAAATTGTCAGAACAGCGATACAAATGTTGCATTTTCATTATTAAAATCTACCTCTATTGTCAAACAGAAGGAACAATTAGCGACCTGTCTCCACCAGCGCAAGCTCGCAGCCCTCGACGTCGGTATACCAGATGGGCGCCGACAAGCCCAAGGTCTTGATTACGGCCCTGTCAAAGACCAGGCCAACCGGCTCTTGGTGGGAGGGATGATGAATGGGGAATAGACAGCATCCGTCCCTATCGTTAATAAGAGAATGGGATGTGACCATGCGAGTCGACTTTAGTATTAATGAAATTATATCTGAGCAGTACAGAAAGCCAGGCACAAAGATAGATGGCTTGTTTCGGCCATGGCTGTAGTAATAGATCTGATTGTTACATTCATCTCGAGTAGCCAAGCACATCGGATATTTATTTCCTTGATTTATTAAACTCGAGGCGAATAATTTGGGGGCCGTTTCCTAGCCGCATATCTGTGCCCCTCACCCGCGTGGTCATCCGTCTTACATTGCAGAAACAAGGTTATCACCTAATACCCAGGTAGTATCTTTCGACGATTACGTGCTTGAAACAGATGAACTCGAGCGGCTTCGGAGGCGGGAGTTTTATTATCTCCAGGGAAATAACCGAAGACGCCCGGTTATTGAGACAATGGGTCGTGGCGCATTAAAAATCTGACCGCTTAATGGCTGCTTCTTGAAGGATTGCAGTCTAAAGAGGGCTGAGCTAGGATCCGCAGGTCTAGGACGGAATGGGTTACCTGCGCGGACCAACATTGCATGACCGTTGGACAGGAACGACAAGGTTGTTTCAGCTTTTGGTAGCTTAGAAATTCACTCAACAGATGTTCAGAGTTAGAAATAATGTACAATACCTCTTGTTCAGTTATGTAAGCTCCAAGAATGTGGTGTATTCATCCGGGTATCATCAACTGTCACGGCCTAAGTTAGAGTGAGGCATCACATCATTCTGTCAGATCTTGGCGTTATCCTCAAGCAACACGCCTAACCAGGATCATCGTGACAACTGAACTAATCCGGCCACAGAGAGCCTAGCCTAGCCTAAACATGTCTCTCAAAAACGCCTCGTTCTTGGCACCACTCATACCCTCGCACTCGCTCCAAGCACCAACCAACCCCCCCGTCAATCCTTAATTTTCAGCTCTGCCTCCAAAAGAGATGAGAAACCCCGCCCGTGATTTCTCACCTCTTTTCCCCGTTTCCTTTATTCTTTCTGCTTACCACTCGAGTCATCATTGTTTACGTGAAGATGAAGTATCACGGCCTATTGCTTCTTGGTGTCTCCGCCGGAGCAAACGCTCTAGCCATCGCTGAGGCCACAAAGCGAAGAGATGCGGGCTACATGTATCAGCCTGATCCGACCCCCGTTGTGGGGATCTCTGAACTGAGGCATTTGGCCATGGGGAAACGACAGGAGACTACCGGTGCGGCAACGACCTTTACGCTTGTTGTTAGTCCTGATTCGACTTGTGGTTTTTTGTCGGGTTCACCTGGAAATGCGATTACTTGCGGCAATGGTGATAAGTGTAGTTGGGAGCTGCGGTATAATACTGCCATCTTTTGTGGTACTGAGGCGTATAATCGCTGTTTGGACAGGGATGAAGCTCTGGATACGAAACTCTGCGATGATGTTTGTCAGAGCAACCAGTATAATCTTCTTTGGTGAGTTAAACAATTGGCTTGAGAGTGAATACGCGACTGATTAAATTAGCACCAATACTGCTTCGCCTTATTGCGGAGTATATAATTATCCTTCTGGTGTTGTTGGCTTCAGATGCGCAACGGCTTCAGTGACAGCCGCCCAGGATGTTGAGTTCACATATACCAGTCAAAAGGGCCGCAGATTCTCTACGACACTGCTTTCTGATGAAACTACATCAACTATCCCCTCAAGCTCAGAGCCTGGATCATCATCGACAGAGGAACCTTCATCAACGACTTCAGAAGCCGAGCCCACTGAATCTGACTCCGGCGGAAGCTCAACGCCCGTCGGTGCCATTGTTGGAGGCTCGATCGGTGGTTTCGTCGCTTTGTCTCTGGTAGTTCTCGGCGCATTCTGGCTCTGGCGAAAGAACAAGAACAAGAACGCCGCTCAACCATCACCCCAACAACCAACCGTGGCTGCAGCTTCATCGATGCCTCCCCCAGGGCCTTATGGTGATACCGTGCCCCCCATGGCGCAGCATTATCCTAAATCAGATGTTACGTCTCCTACACAGTCTGAGTGGAGGGAGTCTATGATCACAGCGCAGACTGCTACTACGCCTGTGCAGAACCAGGCGTGGGGTCAGTATCCCCAGGGTTCTCCATATCCTCCTCCGGCACAGCCGCAGGAACTACACCCACAGGGAAACCAGGGACTTCAGGATGGTCAGGTCCATGAGTTACCTTCTGATACCAACCATCACCGTTGAGATGGGTCATGAGAGAGGAATTAGTACTAAGGGTTTGTGGAGGAGAGATGACGACTTTATACATATCAAACTGACGAATGTTTTTATGATTTGTCTTTATAATTCTTACTGCACATTGAAACAATACCATTTTCATACAGCAACGTTGGCTTCTATAAGTTTCTAGTTTATGAGGATTGTATTTTAATAAACGTCAATAAACCAAATATCAAAATGATCAAGTGTGACAACACAGACCTAGTGACATGTCATTAAGGCTCACAAGTGTCACAAGATTAAGCTTAAAACGCCACGATTGCCATGACAGGTTACCTCTGAATCAGCCTAACTAGTTCGTGCGCACCACATTGCTCACTTGAAATATTCATGATACCCTGGAGCGGACTCGTTGTAAATCCCAGTACGACTTCTTCATATGCCAAGTCCTTTTTCTAACTCACAGTGAGATATACCATCAAATGAAACATATTCATCAATTCATTCGCTAAATCAATTTAGATCGGCTACTCAATCTGGCCTCATCCCCAAATTCATAACAATCTCATTTCTCATTTCTCCTCATGTAATCTCATTCTTACAGGCGGAATTTAACCTCGAGCTCACCAGGTGCCTGGTAGGTAGGAACCTTCATCTCCAAAGCCTCACCAGAATATCCAAGATCCTCCGCAACAAGCATAGCAGCCTTCTCACCAATGAGCAGAGCAGTAGAGTACGTGTTGCAGCCGACGTTGTCGGGGCAGATGGACAGATCAGCGACCTTGAGACCCTTGACGCCGTGGACGTTGAGTCTCTCGTCGAGAACACCGTGCTTGACGATGCTGTTGCCCTCCTTGGGTGCCATGGAGCAGGTTCCGAGGCAGTGCCAGGTTGATTCGGTGTGACGCTTGACCCATTCTGAAGATGTTGGTTAGCATGCTGGTGACTGAGATAGGGATAGGGGGGCTTACCCTCGACGGCCTTGATGTCGGCGTTACTGTACTTGAGCTCCTCGCGGATGTGAGCCTTGTTGGAGTTGAGGATGTTGGCACCGGGCTTGCGGTCTGCCTCAGGGAGAGGAGAAGACCAGCTGCCGTGGCCGATACCAGCAGTGAGGTTGCCGGGGAGAGCGTACTGCTTGGTGGTGTCAAGGTCGAGATCATGAGCACGAGCAGGGCTGTCATAGTCGAAGAAGGGGTGCTAAAAGAGTTAGCTGTTGTTGTACACTAAGATCGTGAATGGCTTACCATGTTCTCGACTTCACCGGCGTAGGCGTCCATGCGGCGGGCAGTCTCTCGGGACTTGATGTATCCCCAGACCATGGGGACCATATCACGCTCATCGTTCATCTGAAAGGGTCAGTATTTATTCATGACAAGGGTAGTGGGACTTACGAATCCAGCGTCAAAGTCGGGAGTATCATATGGATCAGCACTCTTGATGTGAGTGAAGCCACGAGAGAAAGGATACTCGAGGAAGTGGAACATGGAGAAGAACTTTCCAGGGGGCCTGTGACTAGTTAGTACCAACATAGGCTTCCCTGTAGCTGCTAACTTACATGAGCATGTGATCACCGAAGAAACCTGCAATCACAGAGTAATGCATAACAGGCTTGTCAGGCTTGTTCTTGAAGTAAGACTTCCAGCCCTCAGTGAAGTGAGGCGTAGGCCACCTCTCAAAGTCCTTGAGCTCTTGCTCAGTAGGTCGGATCTTGACACCGGCCTCGATACCGTTGGTGGCAAGGGGTCCCTACTTTCAGGTCAGCCAGTACAATATATCGAGACATATCATTCATTCCTACCGTGCCCTTTTGGTGCCATTCATCGAATACGCGCTGTTTATCTCATTAATATAGATATTCAAGTCACGCTGCTGTCGGGGAGGGGGGGTTGTTGGTTACCTTTTGAACTTCGGGGTCTCCACGAACAAAGTCATCGAAACTCTCAGTATCCGGCTTAGCCCGATACACCGAAAAGGTAAGGTAATGATCCTGGAAATTAAGTCCAACACCAGGAAGATCAACCTTGGGCTCAACACCAGCAGCGCGAAGCTTCTGGGGGTCACCGATACCAGAGCGCTGAAGAATCAAAGGCGAAGAGAGCGTACCGCCACTAACGACAATCTGCTTTCTAGCACGGAAGATTCGCTTCTGCAGCTGGTTCGGGTGCAAAGGCTTGGTAGGAACAGTCTGGACACCGACGGCGCGACCGTTCTCCATGATGATCTTGTCGACCTTTGTGTTGCAGGCCAGGTACAAGTTACTGTGCTTAGCACGTGTGGCGTGGATGTAGGCGTGCGCTGAGTCACTGCGGCGGCCTGTGTCGCGGTTGATCCATTTGAGCCAGTGCTCTGCGCCGTGGCCGGTGGAGAGATCCTGGAGATCGTCGACGAAGGGGATGCCTTGGGACTCAGCGGCGCGGAGAAAGTCGTCCTTTACCGGGTAGGTGTAGTTGCCGAAGGAGACTTTGATGGGGCCCTCGAAGCCATGGATTTCTGGGTTGACTGAGTGGCGCTGGTAGGTCTCGTGCTTCCTCATAAGGGGGAGGAGTTCCTCAGTGGTCCAGCCCTTGGCTTGGAAGTCATCGTCTGGGGCTGTCAGTGGTGTTTTGGGTGAGTATCTAGTGAGTTGAGCTTACAGTCTGAGGCACTAGCTCGAGTGTACATCATAAAGTTGATGGAAGAACCACCACCAAGGATCTGCAACAGTTAGTTCATGATCTTCACTTCCCTCAAGCTCCAACTTACATGAGCACATGGCACAGTAGCAGAACGTCCAGCAAGCCATTTGCTAGGACGAGACTTGTAAAACGAAGCCGTCTTGGAGTCCAGCTTCATGTTACGGGGATAGATACCAGGCCTAAACACCCAAGGATTGTTGAGGTTGCTCTCGCCAGCCTCGATAAGCAGAACCTTGAGATTGTGGTCAAGATTCGCCAACCGTCCAGCAACGACACAACCGCAACTTCCACCACCGCACACAATGATGTCGAACTCCTCTGGTAGAACGCCGAGGCTGTTCGCGTACGAGTTTGGAGTTGCCATGATGAAGAAGCTGCAACTCTTGAAGCTGCTTGATATTCCAACAAACAGGGAGAGCTCTGCAGCTTATTTATAACATGCACAGACGTCTGTATATCGATCTTTACTGTGCATCAGATGCCGAATGATCCCCGAAGGTTGGTAGCATGTCCATCGGATGCTGGATGCAGTATCATCAACTCTGCGAACCCCTCTCGATACCAGATTGCGGGCACCAATGGCATATGCATGGCAGGGTCATCTGGGGTAATAAGATTGTGGATAATGGTTTCATTCTCATCAGCTCTAGCTGCGTCTTTGTCTGGGGGAGAGATGCTGGTGCTGGCTGGGCACAGTATCTTGCTTGGCCTGCATGTCAGGGGTATCATCTGCTTCGCCGCTTTGACTGCGGGTTAAGGTTTCCCGAGACGTCCTTCTCCTATTAGAAGAGAACAAAGAGACAATTGAGTTTGGCATGGTATGGGGAATGTTGTTAAGAGGCATTGATATCCGTCTGATCCGGTGTGAAACTCGTTGGTGAACTTTTGGTAGCAAAACTGACTCGCACTTTCATATCCGATCTTGAGCAACGTCAGTGCAACTCTGATTGATCCCCGCCGGATAAAGCAGCTCTCACCACCGTGCAGATACATACATGATACAAAATATAACGTATCATGTATGATATCCTACATCAGGCAGACTTCCCTTATCCCGAGAGCGAACCAACACAGAAACACAATACCAAGGATTTCAAGTTGCATGTAAGATTACGACTTTACGGGCGTTAGCTACCCATGTCGTTTACCCCCAGGGTTGTTCCCGGACAAATAGGCTTTGGGCATTGCAACATCCGGGGATCCATGGACAGCTGCTAGAAGCCTAGAATGCGGGGGGAGCTACGCCAAGAGGGGGCTCGAGAGTTTTGATGGTCGGCAATCATTGTTTCTCTCCCCGGAAAAGGATTATTACACGAAGATGACGAGGCGGGGGTGAGCAAGGGATCAGGGTTGCAATTGGTCTGGTGAAGCACTGAAGTTGGGTTCTTTGCGGGTGGGATCTTCAGAGTTTTGGTGGAGTGCGGCCGTTCCCCCGCAATCTGACTATCGACCTTTTGGTAACTATATCGGCTCTATTCTTGGCATATCAATGAACCAACACAGAGCAACAGCAAAAAGATGAACATTTCTCATAGAGAGCAAAAGATAACATACAACAGCGGGGATTCGCTGGTCGTCACCGACCCAACTACTNNAGGTATGGTCGTATGTGCTTGATTCTCCCCCAGTCCGCATTATGATCGCGGCATTGGGATCCCGATCAAAGCTTCACTCTTCACTCTTCCATCTTCCCAACGGATGGTAATACACAAGCTTTACATGGTGTATTGTGCTCTGGAATGATAGGTCCGCAAACTGTACTGTAACACCTGCACTGCAACGCTACCATGTCCGCGTCAGCATTTCGGATAAGTTGCAGCGAGGAGAAGAAGCTGCGGGTGGCATTTCACGTCCTTGGCTTTTCATGTTCCGGCGGAATGTCTCAGTATGTGTATTTTGTGATGGTGATCCAAGTTCTGTATTCTGTATATAAACAAGAATCATATCCTGGATCAAAGACAGATCAGGGTCCACACTGCAGTGATGCTGTCAACAAGGATACAGTCCGTGCTGTAGTATTCGTCTTTGTGTCGAGAAGTCTTGTGCTCAGATGCCCAGCGAGATCGACACTTTGATCGTCGAGATAGAAACTTGCTCCGCTTGTCAAGTGACTCTGCATTGACCGTGGAGGCCTGGTTGTTCAGGCATTGGTGGACAATTNNGTTTGAGCAAGTTGAAGCGAGGTTGTGTTTAAGTGAGGGGAGCTCATGTGGAGATGTATGAGCTAGAACGAAAGAAGCATGCCCATGGAAGCCTCAATATGTGATGTACTCGTATAAGTGAAGCATGCCGCGGTGTTTGACTCCATGTGGGTTTATGTGGGCTCCCCACATGAGGATATAGACTTCTTACACGTAGCAGGCTTATGAAAGTCCCATACATGGCCAAATAATGTTCATCTTATTGATGAAATCCACATATCTCAGAAGGGCTTTCTTGCATAAGCAATACTTCACAGCTGAGTTCTTGGCATGATGCCTGGTTGATAAAAAGAGTTCTTGCTGAGATATCACCCTGAGGGGATACCATACACGGAGCTTACCAAGAATGAATGTATGTGCAGCAGAAACTTATATATTTCTGTCTATAGCGACGGACCATCTGATGTTCCACTATAAACTATAGTACTTGTTGAGTGAACCTATCGGCAGCGGANNACGATGGATTTCATATTGGCAGAAACCGTCTTCAAACAACTCTTATAGTCTGGATATTCACTTTCTCGCATTCACGCTTGTAACTGTCTACGATATACATTCGAGAAACTCTTTGCAGTTGTCATTACTTTGCTCCAGCAGACTTGACCCTCTTACTATTAACAAGGGGTAAGAATGCACATCCTACTCTATCGTTTCTCTTGGTCTGTCAAGCTTCTTTCTTACCTTGCAAATTAACCCATTACAATTCTGTATGCTAGCTGAGGTGCTATATGAAGCATAGATCTGTCTGCGAAAGTATAGGCTCGTCTGCATGATCTTATCAAGCCTACAGTGAGACTTCCCGGGTTCGGCGTCCGAGTTCAGCCTCATGTTTTCAGCCTCATGTTTTCAGCATTCACCCTTGTGGAACAGCAGACGTGTGCAATGTCCTGATACCTGACTGAATACGTTAAAGAATACTATTTCCCGTCCATGGCCACTTCGCAGAGTACAGGTTCCTCAAGGTCTCAGTCCAGTGTTACGTAGGCATATTTCTCCTTCACTTGGTTGCCGTATTAATTTTAAAGTGCCATGTTACTATAGTAAGGGAAGAAATATGCTCTTTGTATTATCGTGAGTGTCAATGTCAGGTATCCCCAGCTTCTTTTGGCACACATAGTTCCATAGAAAAAGTCAATACTCATGCTCTTGTCAGTCCCGGTCAAGGTATTACCAAGTAGAAACTCATATCATCTCACATCATTGGTTACATCTTTAGTTTTAAGATCAAAGACATTATATTTAGAATTATTTCATGACGTACTTACGAGGTCAGCCAGATCTACAGCTCATTTGCTCATGACATGCAGGATACCCTACACCATTCGGCCTCATCGTCTGCAAAGACAAAAGAGTAAAGTCACGCGAGAATTGACATCATTTAGGTATAAACTTCATCAAATCAATCTTCATGCTTTTTTGATATATTATTAATGCACGTGGTGGCTGATCGACCCCCATGACAAACTCCAAATTGCGCCATCCAGATCACGTCTTACGAACTCTCACAGCCCAGCCCATCATAAGCCAGAAAACTCGCGGATGTCTCGTGCCGAAACAAGCAAAACACCTCAGCTTATCAATATGAATCACGTCTTCACTTCCCCATAACCCATAAGAAACCCAGCATGTCTCGAGTAACTCACCAACAACATATCCAAAATGGCAGACTCATCCAACGCGCCGCTGCTTCAATCGCGCAGCTCATACGGTTCAACCGATAAGACCTCTTCGCGCCATGATAGTGAAGCCGCGGGGGAAATACACCCGAGTCGAGATGTAGAAGACGATGTCCTCCCCGAAACATCCACTATTGGAAGGAATTTATCGTGGCAGAGCGCTTATATCCTCGTTATTTCGCGCGTCGTCGGCAGCGGTATCTTTGCGACGCCCGGAACGATCGTTCAATCCGTCGGAAGCGCTGGACTATCGCTATCGCTATGGATAGTCGGCGCTTTCATCGCAGCTTGCGGTCTTGCGGTATCGCTTGAGTTTGGATGTATGCTTCCTCGGTCGGGAGGCGATAAAGTATACCTTGAGTTTGCGTATCGACGACCACGGTTACTTGCGTCTACTCTGTTTGCGATGTATGCTGTGCTTTTAGGATTCACAGCCAGTAATTGCATTATCTTTAGTAAATATGCGTTATTTGCGCTGGGGGTCGAAGCGACGGATGTGTTGAGCAAGAGTCTTGCTGTTGGACTTCTCACATTCGTCTGCATCACACACAGCGTATTTCCCAAAGCAGGCGTCAAGATACAGGATGTTCTGGGATGGATAAAAATCGGCATCATCGTCTTTATGATCCTCTCGGGGTTCTACGTCGTCATCTTCCGCCCCGACACGAGCACGGCACCACTCACGCACCAACTTGCGTGGGAACATCTTTGGGAAGAGACGAGCTGGAACTGGGGCGTCATCGCAACGAGTTTGTTCAAGGTTTTCTATTCATTCGCGGGTTTGGACAATGCTGCGAACGTCATGAATGAGGTCAAGCAGCCTGTGAGGACGTTGAGGTCTGTTGCGCTGACAGCATTGGGGACGGCGTGTGGGTTGTACATGCTTGTTAACATTGCGTACTTTTTGGTGGTCCCCATTGAAGAGATCAGAGGGAGTGGTGAACTGATTGCTGCGTTGTTCTTTGAGAGGTTGTTCGGGGAGAAGTTTGGAAGAGTTGTGCTCCCGACAGCTGTGGCATTATCGTCAGTCGGCAATGTCATGGTTGTCGCTTTCGCACTGGTATGTCCTTCACCATCGTTTATGAGTAATTACTAACTGTAATAGGCACGGATGAAGCAAGAGATCGCAAGACAAGGCTTCCTCCCATACTCATCCCTCCTCTCCTCCTCGCGACCATTCAACTCTCCCATGGGCGGCTTCATAATCCACTACATCCCCTCATTCCTCGTCATGGTCCTCCCACCCTCTGATTCAATCTACTCTCTCATCCTCGACATCGACGGATACGCCGCGCAGCTCATCGGGCTAGCCGTAGCAATCGGCCTCGTAAAGCTCCGCTTCCAACGTCCAGACCTCAAGCGACCCTTCAAAGCGTGGATGCCCGCGGTGAGTATTAGGATAGCGATGAGCTGCGCTTTAATAGCGGCGCCGTTTTTTAGACCGCCTGACTACGAGGGGCAAGTGTTTTACGCGCTGTATGCGGTGTTTTCGTGGGTTATTCTTGTGGGTGGTGTAGGGTATTGGTATCTCTGGACGAGGGCTGTGCCGAAGTGGAGGGGCACGAGGTTGCAGGAGGAGACGTGTGTTTTGGAGGATGGGACGACGATCACGAAGCTAAGCTATTCATAGGGAGATCGGAAGAAACGGTTGACGTGCGTTGCAGATGAAGATGTTGTCGATCACTCAGGTCCGAGACATCCTAGATAGAGATTGGGTACGAAGACCATATCTTCAATACTTAGATAGATCTGGTCCTAAAGTTAGACAAGACTTATATAAATTCATCATAATACTCTAATTTCATGGCCAATATTTGCAGTTTTACAGTAGATAAGTGGAATTGAGTTGCCATCTCTTTCGTATTCACAAACTCTGAATGCCCTCAACCTCCACTTCTTCGTCCACTTGCACTTCCACAGCGTTCCAAATTCTCGGGTCCGCAATCTCTTGCCAAGCCCTTATCGGCTCATCGTAAGATTGCGTTACGGGTCAAATCGTTCTAGCTCGCAAACATAAACATTGTCTAGCCTTATTCCGCTATTCGTGTGTCCCACCCACCACGTTTTTCTTTTTGTTCTTTATCGCCCACCAGAAAGAAGAAAAAAGAAGCCATCCTCAGTGGAGTTAGCCCAGACGTCGGTGGAGCAAGCGTTAGTTGAAACGAGACCATGTCAAGCCATGTTTTCTCGGACGACGACGATGCCGAGAGAACTGTGACTCTCCATGTGATGAGTGAGTCTTTGTGAGTTGAGTTGAGGGTCTGAGTGTTTCCGCTGCCAAGAAATGCCATGCGTTTTTCATCTGGTATCTGCGTTTGCTGCAAACAAAACAATTTAAACGACGAAACATTCTGCGGGTCTCACTCACTTACACCCACTGAACCTCTCTAAAACATCGTCATTATGACACTGAGTCTTTTCTCCCAAAAACTCCACGATCTATCAACCATCTCATCCGTCGATAGTTACTCGATAGACCCGATGCGAATCGCTCTGACAGCAAAAGGAGGCGTACGCAGTCCCTCCCCTATCTCAACGCCACGGCGCAAAAAAAAGTGGTTTAAATTGCAGTGGCGCTAAAAAGGTGATTGACTGGGGTGTGTTTGTTAGGCCAGATCCGTAGTTCAGCTGGTCATGTCTGGTTTCTACGGTAGAACTAGATGGTGAAGTGAGGGCTTGAGGGTCGGATTGCCGGCAATGTCCAAGATTTTTTGGTAGACGTCATTGTTTGATGGGCTTCTTTGAGGGCGTGAGTTGGTGATGAGAGCTGAGTGTTATGGATGGTGGTGGCGTTATTAGGCGTTGATGGGTGTGGGATTTGGGGAATGCCTTCAAAGAACACTCTCATCATCACTGACATTCATCTTATCATCCGTAAAGATAAGAAGCCTGGTCAATATCTCAATAACTGCAGCTGCTATCAGTCTCACGTTTCAGGAACCGGCACGTCTCCCACTCACCGAAACACTCCCTCCTATCACCACAACCACCACTGCCTACGCTCCGTACTCTGCCCTAACAAAACCCCATCCTCAGTAACCCTTACCTGTATGTTTCATTTTATATCCCGTAGCGTTATGAACCAAAACGCCACCAAACGGTCTGTACCCCTGACTAGCCACCTCCCCCCCACCATAGCACCGCAAGCTATCGATTCTCCCATCCCCGAACCGTGATAGCTTCACCTGGGTGAGGTCCAGATTTAGAAGATGGCTACAACGGTACGGTGCACTTTGGGATCTTTGGCGCCCAAGTGACTTCGCTTGCTAGATCGTGCCAGCCGCGATAGAGGTGGGCAGATCTGTAATTAAGCCAAGATTTCGATGCAAGACTCCTTATCTTTATATATCCGGCGTCGTACGTTTGCTTTTGTGAATGTTTTTCCTCAGCGGTAACAACACTCTCTTTCTTTTCTTGCTGTTGCTGTGCATATTGCTCCGTCACTCTTTTGACTTGATACTACCAACTGCATTCCACTCACTCACTGCACGAGGATCTTTTATTCTCACTTACAATCGTTACCTTTACTGCAATAGCTTAATACCCTTCCTCCACAATGCCTTCCTCAAAGGTCTTTGCAGCCATCTTGGCTGCTCTGGCCTTGGCCGACGCCAGCCCTTGTAAGCCCAAGCCTGTCACAACGAGTGGTTCAACCGCTGCTGTTGTCACTACTTCTGGCTCAACCGACATTCTTTCTACTACTGCTACTACTGAGACTGCTGCTACCACCACCACTGAGGCTGCTTGCTCTCACTACACTCCTTACACTGAGATCGTCCCCGCCGATTGCGGTAAGACTGGTGTTGCACCCAACTGTGCTGACAAGATCATTGGATCTCCTATCACTGTTACCGACTATGCTGCGTGTGGTAACACTTGTGGTAAGACTGTTGGTTGCAAGTCCTTCTCCATCAAGGATACTTCTTGCACCCTGTACAATGCCCCCGTTTCTTCACTCGGATATACGTTCAACGAGGGCTCCGATGCTAGCCACTTCTATGACCTCGACCTTTGCTTCGGATGTGGCGAGGGCACAACTACCTCTGGTACTGAGACTGCCACTGGATCTCAGACTACTGGAACTGAGACTGAGACTACCGGTACTGCTTCAGCTGGAACGACAACTGCTACCGGCTCAGAGACAGAGACTTCTGCTACAGGATCTGCTACCGAGACTGGAACAACAACTACCACTGCCACTGGCTCTGAGACCGAGACCTCTGGTACAGCCCATGCTACAGGCACAACCGAAACTGAGACCTCAGCAACTGGCTCTCAGACCGAGACCACAACTGCTCCTGGCGCTACCACTGAGACCTCAGCTACCGAGACCCTCACAGCCAACACAGACACAACGACAGCCGCTGCCACAACTACAACCTCGGCCGGCTGCACAGCTTACACACAAGTTGCTAACCCGCCTTACAACAACTGCAACGTTAGGGGCTCCGCAAGTGCGGGTGCCGCCATGAGTCAACTCGCAGTCTACGTCAACACCGCCAGCGCCAACGACTGTGCCCTCAAGTGTGCCAACTACCATGATGCCATCCACCCCAACGATAAGTGTCTCTCCTTCGCCTTGGATGGGTCCAACACCTGCTATGTCTATAGCATTCATGTTAGCGGCCTGGGCATCAACCGCAGTGGCCTTCCTGTGTGGGAGTTTAACGATCTGGATGCTTGTTACTCTTGTGATGAGGGTAGTGCTACTACCACCACCGCTGCTGGTGTTGACACTACTACTACTGCTACCGAGACTGGCACTACTACCGAAGCTGCTGGATCTACAACCACTACCGAGGCTGGCTCTGACACAACTACCACCACTGCTGCTGTCGAGTCTTCTACCACTGAAGGTGGTTCTACTACTACTGAGAGCGGAACAACAACTACTGAGGCTGGATCTGGTACCACCACCACTGCTGCTGGCGTTGACACTACCACTACAGAGACTGGCTCGGAGACTGGTACCACTACTACTGAAGCTGGTGCTGGATCTACAACCACTACT